>OX103974.1:7355941-7721405 GCA_944470395.2 Schistosoma turkestanicum | reverse complement strand
TTTGATATAATTCACGTCATTTATTAAATTTAAACTGTTCAAATTAGGCACAAAGTCTGAATTTTAAATAAATAACATAGTTTGTAAATAAGCGTGTGATAGTACGAACCGAGTTTGATTGTTAACACCACTAGAGACCGTCACGTCCCCGTCGGTAATAATAATAATAATAATAATAATAATAATTTATTCTCAAATAACAAATATGTTACAAGAGACATGCCAATTTACAGGCAAGATAAAAATGTTTAGATTAGCAACATATTTCTTTTAAAACGGTATACGGTCACTGAAACATTTCACAAGATTCATTGGATTCCTAAAGATGGAATGTACATTTCGAATAATTGGCGCAAGTTACGAAGGTTGCGTTACGACAATCATCTTATGGACTGAGAAACGATTCATGGTACAGATGTGTTTTCATATAACAAGAACTGATGCGGTAAATGTACAAAGGTCTGGTTGATATTCATCAGCTAATGATTTCACATGTTCTTGGGTAGGGAAACCAAGTCTTCTGCAAATATCCAGACTTATATGAGGATTGAAATAAGGTTCTGAAAAAAGAGGAATAAAGATAACGGGACGAGGAGTTGAACAAAAAATATTCAAATTTGTATTGTGAACTCAATCTTAGAAATTTCAAAATTTGAGATGAAATTTCGGTGGTGGTCGAGTCGAGATTGACTACAAAATGTAACCGGAAATAATGAGGGAATTAACACAGCTAGTAGAGCTAAAATGGCAGAAAGTTTGCGTATGAAATTGATATGAATAAAAAGTACAGTTAAGCAATCATTCTTTGCTGACTGAGCATGTATAGAGTGCCACTATATGGACTTAGGAGGGAAACTACTCAAACATGGATTATTTGTTAACAAATGATCAACTCCTGGTCGAGTATGTTCACGTTCAAACACTTGCTATGGGCGAAGAGGAGAGCATGACACAAGGGGAAGGTTACGTTGAAGGATTCCGACCGTAGTTCTTACTTGGTATTGAAAAACAGATTCACTATCAAAGTTAGAAGTGATATGAGACGCTTTCAGATAAGGCTAGCTGCCAAAATACTGGCAACGCCTAAGCATCTGTTGAGGTTCATCACTAAAGAAAACCTACGAGTCAAGGTCTGTGTTCTTTCACAGGTCCGAATAAGGACGACCTCACCAGCCGAGAGGTGGCTGAGATCTTCAACACAAACTTCAGCGATCGCTTAACTCAGGTATCCACATGTTCAGAGTACTACGCAAACCCAGTGCCAGCTTACGACTTAGGGGATATCCGTATCACTCCTGACTCAATACTAAGGGAACTAAAATGCTTACACCCAGGAAAGTCACCCGGTTGTGACAATATTCACCACATTGTCTGGAAACAATGTGCAGAAGATCTCAGTTCAGCGATATATATGATCTGTTCAGGCATTCACTGAAGTCACATCAACTGCCTGCTGAATAGAAACAAGCTGCTCTCTCTCTCGCTCTCTCTTCAATCTTCAAAGAAGGAGATAGGAAGGACCCAGTCAGTTACAGACCAGTCGCATTACTACCAGAACCACCAAACGTAATGGAGGGGCGGGTGAACGAACAGGTGAAGGAGTACGTGGATAAGATCAGAATACTTCATGAAGCTGAACAAGGGTTTCGGAAAGGCAGGTTGTGCCCTTCCGATATTACCATTGCATGAAAACATTGTACATTAACAGCTTTTAGAAGAGACTTGATAAACACGTACTCGTGGACAAGCTGTGCTTGATGCATGCCTTGAGACTTGCTAGTCGTTATTATTGCCAACTCCGCAGATCACTAACTTAATCTATTTTGCATATTATCTCTGTTCCCGCTCCCTTGCTTACAACATGGTCCTCTCGCACAATCTTCACTATCAATTATCAAATTAAATTATCTATTGACTTTCTTAGTTCTGAAATCTTCTTATTAGCATTAGAATTTTGTCTCCATTATTCTCCACATAGCAACTAATTGATCTCCGCTCTGGCAATGTGATAGCTGCTGGTATCCAGAAACCCTACTACCCTTAAACAAACGTTTCCATTCAAATCACGGGACATACAAAATCACAACCAACTGCCAAATGACTAGAATTAGACAGTCGAGTTGCTAGACCCTCATTCATTGGATACTACCAAACACCTGGAACCATACCGAAAGAACAAGGATTGAGCGCAAAGAAGTCAATCGGTTTATACTAGCTCGTGGAAAATATATTGGATATTTGATATAGGATAGTCGCCGTCAACTTTGGTGCTCAAGGTCGTGCAGGTTGAGGGAAAGTAGTTTTGTAAGCGATTAAAGTCGGTTTTTCCTTGACCTTTATCGAGTCATTTTATGTGGGTTCTGTTTTGTGTGAAAAGACCACCAGACAGGTTGATGGGAGAATAATGAGAATAAGACAATCTATTTGAAACTATCATGTCGAAACTTGGAAATTAAAATAATTCTGTAAAAGTAGTGGATGAAGCTGCATACTGAAATTGTTAATTTTGAATACTGGGTGTATACGAATAATTAATCAATCATCTTGTTTAACTGATCATGTCCCTGTATATATTTCATTAGAGGTGTATACTTTGATAGTTGTTATGTATAGAATGTTGAATTAATATTTGTAGTTATTGTGATGAATGATATTATTATATCTGTGTTAGGAGTTATGTCTTTAGATATTGATGCTAATTTAAACATTTGATGGCTATCTCACTGCACAATTTACATATAATATATATACTAGCTAAAAATATTCTTTTTTCATCTATTTCTATTTTTTATGTTAATGAACTCATCACCATTGAACCAGCATCTGCAGCGATGCTGTCTTTTCACAGGGAAGGAAGGAAGAAGTTAGAAAAATCGACCCTAAAAATGTCACACTTCACCCTACCTCACTTTACCTCAAGGATTTCCGTCTCCGTGGTAAAGGCTTTTAAGCGAGAGCGGAACATATACTCTAAAAATCTCTCATAAATAGTCCGTGTGTGACCGGCCTCAAACAGTTGTCCCCTGGACTCTGCGGTCACGTTTTTAGGTCGTTAATAGCAACACTAACCTATTTCGCTTTTCAGGTTCCCCATGAGACACCCTTGCAGGGTGTGGGCAGCTGTGGAGTGACCACGGCCCCCATACCCGTGACAGCATGAAGAACCAAATTGGTCATATTCAAATCCTTCCTACACCATCGTAATAACTCTCTTCTCTCCACAACTAACTCTACTCACTAACGCTCACTTCACCGCTGATGCAAACTAAGCGATTTAATGAAACGTCATTCCTGGTCTCTTAGAACCGCGTTCTAGACTACATGTGAGAACTTTTAATGTACGGACATTGAGTCACATAGGTCCACAAGCTTGCTTAGCTAGGAATTTAGAATCTCCTAGATCTTCTAGATTATATCTCAGTAGATAGTCGCTTGTGCACTGTCATAATGGACGGGACAGTAAGGATTCGGAAGGATAGGGACACTCGCCGTCGCCTCTTCATCATATCAGCCTATGCCCCCGCTGACTGCAGTTCAGACGAGGTTAAAAAAGCTAGGCGCTCTGATATAGAATTAATGGCTGGTGACTTTATTGCTGATGGATGCTTGAAAACCCATCACTCCTGGCTGTGGACATGATGAGGAGAGAAGTTAGTTTAAGGGAGGGCTGATAAAAAGCATGCGCAACAACCGTGAACAGTAGAGGGCGGCGAAAGCAAAAGCAAAGGAAAACGCAGCGGCAATGTGCAAAAGAAGCAACTTTTCCGCCTTATAAAAGAATCCGGTAGTAGAAATCCGACTGTAAAAGAGACTATCTGAGAAAAAGATATCTCATTATTCATTCTCAATCCAGTAGATTGAATCCATGGGTAGAAAAATTTAGGGATCAGTTCAACTGGCCTCGAACTACTCTTCGGTTAACCACTATCTCCAGTCATACTTATTTACTTACGCCTGTTACCCCAATGGTGCATAGGCCACCCACCAATTTTCTCCAACCAACTCTGTCCTGTGCTTCTCTCTCCAGTTCTGTCCAATGTTTGTTCATTCCTCATATCTTTCTCTATTTCTCGGCGTAGTGTGTTCATTGGCCTTCCTCTTTTCCTTTTGCCTTGAGGGTTCCATGTGAGGGCTTGTCTCGTGACGCAGTTAGGTGCTTTCCGTAGTGTGTCCTATCCACTTCCACCGCTTCTTCCTGATTTCCACCTCCACTAGAATCTGACTTGTTCTCTCCCACAGGATGATAGCTTTGGTAGTTCTCCATGTTTCCGCTCCATACAGTAGAATTGTCTTGACATTTGTATTGAATATCCTGATTTTGGTGTTGATTGATATTTGTTTGGAGTTCCAGATATTTTTCAACTGTAGAAATGAAGCCCTTGCTTTGCCAACCCGTGCCCTCACATCTGCATCCGATCCACCTTTCTCATCGATGATGCTGCCCAGATATGTAAAGGTGTTAACGTCCTCCAAGGCATCTCCATCAAGAGTGATTTGGTTGGTGCATGTTGTGTTGCATCGGAGAATTTCGCTTTTTCCTTCATGTATTTTGAGACCTACTGCTGCAGAGGCTGCTGTTACACTGGTCGTCTTCTCTTGCATTTGTTGTTGCGTGTGCGATAGAAGAGCCAGGTCATCTGCGAAATCCAGATCGTCCAGCTGCGTCCTGAATGCCCACTGTGTACGGTGCCTCCCTCCAAATGTTTACGTTTTCATGATCCAGTCGATCAATAGGAGAAAGAGAAAGGGTGAGAGTAAGCAACCTTGCCTCACACCGGTCTTCACCTCAAAAGAGTCTGTTAGCTGTCCTTCGTGTACGATTTTGCAGTTGAATCCATCATAAGAATTCCGTATGATGTTGACTATTTTCTCAGGCACACCGTAGTGTCGAAGAAGCCTCCACAGTGTTTTCCTATCCACGCCATCGAACGCTTTCTCGTAGTCGATGAAGTTGATGTAGAGTGGTGAGTTCCATTCAGTTGATTGTTCCACAATGATCCGTAAAGTAGCAATTTTGTCAGTACACGATCGATCCTTACGAAATCCGGCCTGTTGATCTTTGTGTATGCGTTTGTGCGGGAATATTGTGCCACCGATGACCAGTTTGTTGAAGGCACAAAGGTTTGCAAATCTCTCACCATTTTCATTTCTTTCTCTTAGTCCATGTCGTCGCATGAAGTCTTCATATCCAGTGTTGTCCATGACAACCTTGGCATTCAGGTCTCCCATAAGAATCGTCAAATCCTTTGGTGAACATCTCTCAACGATTGACTGCAGGCTTTCGTAGAATTGATCTTTAACGTCGTCATTGTAGTCATTGGTAGGTGCGTAACATTGGATGACGTTCATTGTAATGTCCTCTTTCTTTGTTTTGAAGGATGCTTTAATGTTACTGGGTCCATAAGATTTCCATCCTGTCAGTGCCTTTTGTGCATGTTTGGACAGCATCAGTGCAACTCCTTGTGTATGTGAAGCATTTTCCTCTTCATGACCAGAGTATAACAGCAGTTCACCTGAAGCTAGTCTCAGTTGTCCTACCTGCGTATGATGCGTTTCACTGATGCCGAGCACCTCTAGGTTGTATCTTTTCATTTCTGCCGCAACTTGAAATAGTCATCCAGTCTCCCACAATGTACGAACGTTCCATGTACCTAAAAAAATGGTTCCTCTGGTCATCAGAAGAGGCATCAGCACCGTGACTTCCGAGGAAACTCGGATTTCATTACGCGACGTCATAATTCTTCCTCCAACTCCCAGGGCAGAGTTAAAATGGTTCGAATAATTTTTCCTGGTTAGCTTTTTTTGGCAAGTTAGTTTTTGACGCAGTGTGGTCGCCAACCCCATGTCCAAACCTCCTTTACGTGGGCTTGGGACCGGCAGTAGCTCCGAAGGTTCTACAGGCGAAATCATCCTGAAATGCAAATCGACGTAAGTCCCCCTTGTCTTAATGAAGTTGTGAAATCTATGGGAAACCTGAAGCGAAGAAAGGCAGCGTGTCCTCATTGACTAACACCTGAGATTTTTTAGGATGGTGTTCCAATTTATACAGTTAGACTGACTGGGATCTTAGGTAGAATCTGGGAACTGGACGTAATCCCATCTGACTGGTCTCAATCACTGATTGTCCCAATCTATAAGAAAGGACAGAAGTCTTCTTGTGACAATCACAGGGGAATCAGTCTAACTAATATAGTATCTAAAATATTGGCCTCAATAATACTGTAAATTTGTTTCGACAGTGGCCGTCCCAATTGTTTCCAATAGAAACACTCCTGTACGCTTTTCCTAGTCCCGGGTCCCAATCAATTCAAAAAAAGGACAAAATTCTAGGAGAAAACGTCTCTGTATTATTAGAAAATGGAAAGACAAAGCCTTACGGAAATTGTGTTTCTTCCAGGGTTAAGTTACTCCGCAGAGTATCCGACACAATAACCAATAAGTGACGCTAAGTCCAGCAATCACTGCGTCCGTCCGAAAATGTGGCGGTAGCCATATTATATCAGATTTAAACAATATATGTACAGTTCAGAAGCAAACACAAAAACTTCAATATAAGTACAAAATATAGAA
Source organism: Schistosoma turkestanicum (assembly GCA_944470395.2). Lineage (NCBI taxonomy): Eukaryota > Metazoa > Platyhelminthes > Trematoda > Strigeidida > Schistosomatidae > Schistosoma > Schistosoma turkestanicum. The sequence continues at coordinate 7,714,835 of OX103974.1, read as the reverse complement.
AGAATAACAATATACAATGATAAGTACAAAATATAGAAAGAATAACAATATACAATGATAAAATCTCAAATTGGAATCAAATAAAGTACCAAAAATGTCAAAAGAAAAAGTCCGTCATATCATAGCAAAAATATGTAAACATGGAGGGATTTTCCAAAAAACAAAACATTCAAAAAGAATTCTACAAATACTTCGACGCTTAACGAAAGCTCGTGAAGAGCAGACTCGAGAAAATCAGTCTGGTTTTCGACCTGAATGTGGTTGTATAGACCACATCTTCACACTACGACAGGTCCTGGAACACAGACACACATTTAGGCGTCCTACGATAGTTGTTTTCCTAGACCTTAAGGCGGCATTTGACTCAGTAGATCGTGAGTTTCTGTGGCAGTGTCTGTCGTTGAAAGGTGTAACAAAGAAGTACATTAACCTTATACAAGCATTCTACTCGAACACCACTGGTCGAGTGAGAGCTTATGGAGAACTGTCATCGGAATTGGGTACTTCAAGTGGTGTCAATTAGTACTGTCCACTCTTTCCATTCCCGCTTAACTTTGTTGTAGACATGCTTTTAGAGTTAACACTCAGTGGATCGTGAGGTTCTGTGGCAGTGTCTGTCACTGCCTTATACTAGCTCTCTCTCAACTCGAACACCACTGGTCGAGTGATAGCTTATGGCGAACTTTCACCGGAATTCTTTACTTCAAGTGGTGTCCGTCAGGGATGTCCACTCTCTCCATTCTTGTTCAATTTAATAACTGACATTCTCCTGGATATAACCTTATCCTCGTATGACTTTTCAGGAGTGGACCTTCTACCAGGTGGCTCGCTTATTGACTTATAATATGCCGATGACATAGCCCTATCTATTGATGACGCTGAAAAAATGCAGAGTCTTCTGACTACCCTAAGCAACAATGCAAGCATGTTCGGGATGCGGTTTTCCCCCTCGAAATGCAAAATGTTGCTTCAAGACTGGGTTGCATCGGCACCTGAACTAGTGATAGGGAGTGAAGTAGTTGAGCGTGTAGACCGCTTCACTTATCTTGGGAGTCTCATCAGTGCTGACTGCCTGGTGACTGACGAAATCTCAGCTCGGATACAGAAGGCTCGATTGGCTTTTGCCGACCTGCGTCACTTATGGCGTAGGCGAGATATCCGTTTGCTGACTAATAGACGAGTGTACTGTGCAGTAGTTTGCTTAGTTCTCACACATGGTTGTGAAACATGGCGAGTGAGAATAGAAGATATTCGTAGGTTACTAGTATTTGAAAACCGATGTCTAAGAATCATTGCTCGTGAATCCTGGGACATCGGAGTGGGCAATGTTGTCGTAAGGAAACGAGTACTGGGTAAGGGTGGTAGGTCAATAAATGAAGTATTGAATCTTGACTAGTTGAGGTGGTTGGGATATGCGTTACGAATGCCCCACCACCGACTGCCTCGACGAGCTCTGTTTTTGTTGGGGATGTTGGATCACCAGAACTCGCTTGATAAGGGCCTCATTTTGGATCTTACATTTGCGAACATGGGCTGATCAGTTGACCTTGAGATTTCATTTCCCACCAGGAAAATCCATTGCTATGATTGCCTGCTGTGTATTTTAGTGTGCTATTTTCGTAACTGTCCCAAGGACGTTTCTATGATGTATAAATAAACGAGAGTTGTGTGCTTGATTGCATTGTGATTGCTGGGTGTTTGTAGAATATATTTCCTACGCTTACAAAGCTTTCTGTTTACAGTTTGGGATTCAAGGTAGCCTATCTGGACGCTGGTAATTGTCTCGTTTGCGTTTATCGACTAGGGTGAACTCATAATAGCTTCAAGAGTACTTACTGACGAACACAACAGTTTTTTGTGTAGGAGTAGTTTGGAAGAAAAGTGATGGCGGCCAGACCAAAACTTGGCAGTAATCCATTAAGTCACTGACAGTTGGATTCAGTAATGTTGGCAGATGTAGGCTACCTGGTTGGGGTCGGCGAGCTGAAAGTTGTCGATGGATAGAGACCTTGAATGACGTGACTCAAAATCGTTTGCAATGACTCAGGTGCAACCACTCTTTGTGTTCTCTCAAATCCTGATCTTCTGGATTAGTCAAAACCTCTTGTTTTGTCTTTCTAAACGTATCTCACTGAATTATAAATTCTTTAATAATATCTTTGAACCTTAATCTTCTCCTTTACCAGTAGTGTAGTGAAGGAGAACACAAGTGAGGGCAACCGAATTGTACTTATCTCAGATTACAGAGTTAATTGGTAAAATAGAAAAACCATATCGTAAATCGTTGATTTGCAAAATATCAATCCATCATAACGAACTGGACTGCTCCTGTTGCAAACATCAATCCATTGTATGACATTTCACTGTTCATGCGTTTCATACAAATCCCATTGTGTCCCCGCTCTTCCTTTCTTGATCTTCCCCCATCTTCTGCTGCCAGACATTACGTTTTTACTCGCGTCATATACTACTTATAAGTAGCGTGCACCACAGTAGTATTTCTACTATCTCTACCACTATGGGATTCGAATTGACAATTGCATCTCTGTGCTAATGTGGTATGGAAACATGAATTGATGTACTTACGTACTAAGTTCTACATTGTAGCTGACTGACTGACATACTGCCTACTCGTGAAATCAAGACTTGTGTGAAAGTATTTCTAAGTTACATGAAAAGACCCTCTAATAATCCCTCAGAAATTTACGATCTACAAAGTAGATTAGTCATAGAAGTACATGCTGTTTGTAAAAATTATCGATTCTGTATTAATAAATTCAAGATGATTTTTCATATTGTAAAGAAACACGGGTAGTTGAAGCATTTGATTTATTGCTAAACCCCTATAGGCGCTCAGTAAGGAAGAACTTCTACCGATCCATTAAATTTAGGCCATTTTTCGACCGTTATTAAAGGAGTTTGCTCATTTTCTTTAATCTTAAAGATAGATTATGATGAGGAATTCACATCACAGTAGGTTTTCTCATTTCTATGAATCTTTATAAACATATCTATTGCGTTTTAGCCAATGAAATCAACAATTTTATGAAGAAAACCAGTGTTCATAATTTTTTGAAAAGTAATATAAAAGGTAAAAATTACTTCAATATTCATCCTTTCTCTGAGGTTTGTAAGCTAACAATTTACATAGCTAAGTGGTCTTCCATTGTTAACTTATGTATGTAGGTAATTCAGTTTTATAATATTGTTTTCTCAAAGGTATGTTGATGAGGCTGAATACACAAGATATCTTCAACGTGCAACACAAGGTATTCTCAACAACTGATCATTCAGGGTTTTAATGTAAAATTCCATATTAAGAAATGTAGGGTATGACCAAATATATTAAAACAAGTTAACCAATAACAAGCACAAAAATTTTTAATTCTGGTCTTCGGAATTACAAATATAACATACACAGATAAGTCATAAACAAATTTACCTTGATTGAAATGAAATTCACATCATCGACTGACTAACTATAACCAGTAGTCAGGGGGAGATTCCAATTTTACACGTTTCTTTCTCCGTGAAATTTTCCTGACAAATGAACCAATGAGATAGACATTCACCTAGTGAGTAAAGTTTAGAATAATCTATAAAGCTCAAAGACTAATTTATTGTAGTGTTCCTCGAAATCCATGTAGTACTATAGATGTCTGTAAATTACTCTCGCAGTACAAAACATTTTACTCGTAAACACAGTATTGATATTCAGTAGTAAGAAGTCATGCATCCTTAGGAAACTTTATAGCTAAATGAAATAACTGTCCATTAAACTTCTGTAAAAAAAGTGAATATACAGAAGTCATACTGTCATGAACGAAAACTTCAAGACCAAATGTATTAATAACAAATTTGGAGAAGACGCAGTCGATTAACAAAATATGTACACCTAATCTTCAGATATCTATTTGCAAACCAAGCTTATTATAATGTCCTCTTACACCTCTTCTGGTTTTAAAATAATTTGATCGTGCCATGTATTTCAACTTGACACTTCTTTCTGGTAGCAACTTCCGCTGCACACCACTTAGAAGCCACATCACAAGTAGTACCCACCACAATTTGATTATACTGAAAAATCTTCTGCTTTGTTACCTTTATAATAATTTAAGATGACTATTAATACTTTGAAGAAGCAACTTATGTTAGATATTGCAAAATATCAGAAATCTAATTTCATATGAATTAAAAACAAGCATATCAATATTCAGATTATTATCAGTGTAACTAACAATCAATTTATTAGAAATTATCAAGTCGAACTTTACTAACGACACCTTCCGATATGTAATTTTTTTTGTTTGAAATTACAAGCATGAATTTCATTTGACAAAATCATATAAAGTAGAAAAAGAAAAGTTAGAAACTAATACAATTCCCAGATTGTATGTAAACGTGTAAAATTACTCGTAAAATAAAGCTACTTTGTTTAGATATCTATCTCGTGTAACATATATTGATAGTTGAGGATGATTTCTAATTATTGAATGATTTATACGTGAATTACTTAATCCATTTATGGGATGAATGAACAAAAGCTTACGTTATTAAATAAAAAAGTCACCAACAGTATTTAAGTCGTCTGTAGAAATAAAGATGTGCTAGAAACATTTTGTTTAGCACTTCCTAGTTTTTCCTCTTGTCTAGCATAGATTGGTTCGTGACCAAAGATATCAACAAACAGTGAACAATTTCCAAAGTTCAGGTAAGAATCAGTGACTAACGTAGTTTAAACATAACGAGCGTAAATTATTTACTCGATAATGACATTGGATGATGGTTACACAATTCCACAAATTCATTTAATTTAGATGTGTTAACCACAAGATGACATGTCATAGTCGTAGTTGCGCACTCACGAGGAGCCCCGAACTAGGAAGAGAAATTTGTATAGTGCTGTTTGTGAGTCATATGCTAGGACAAAACAGCCATCTAGTGCTTCCAGGTTTCTAATGGTGGTCTAACATTGATTGGTCCATGATTTCTATGAAAATCAAAAATCTCCACAACACTATAATTGCAATTATCATTTATTCACTAGTAAGTAACCTCGTAAGGGAACTCTCGGAGTGCTTATGAGAAGACGTGACCATTTGAGTTCAACCGTGACGAGTGTAAGGCAGTTACCCACCGAAGACTACGGATGAGGTGCTGCAGTATCTAATTTAATAAGGTTATTTTTAGGTTAGACATCAACACTATTGGATGTCGGCTTAACGGTCTAGACGTTAATCGTTTGCGTCCGAAACAAAAAGTTCTGGATTGAATTCCCGCTTTCACATGTCATAGATATTGCACTGCTGGTGAGAGTCTTGTACTACGACCAAAATAGGCAGTCTTGTGTTTCCAATAGTAGTCTACATTGGTCGATTCATGAGTTTAATAAAAAAATATTCTGATACAAATTTAGAAATTCTCATGTTAAATTACATTTTGATTGTAAAGATTCAGAAACAGTTTCTACATAGAAACAAGAGTTGGAGATTTTAGCAATTTACTTGAATCATTGTTCACCAATACAATTGTTTTCATTAATAATAATAAATCTTTTACTCAAACACATCACATTTTCAAATTTATTGATAAAACATGAAACACAAATATTTCACTGTTTACATTAAAGATTGAATTTAATTATGAAACACATTAAGCAAATGCAACACAATTGATATTGATGAAAACAAAAACACAATAATATATCAGAGACAATGTAAATAACACTGATCATATTGTTTTATATTTACAATATCAGGTCGAATCATATATCGTAAAATTTCATAATATTTAAAGTAGAAATTTCACCAATGACAAAATTAAAAATTCCGAGGGTTTAAACCATACAATTAAAAACTATGAAAAAGACTGTACAAATGATTCTGTTTGGTTTAATATCCATTGTAAACAACGTTTACGACTAGACGATAACATTGACATATTTGATAATATTGTTTTCTTGTCATTAGTCGACAATTGAATATTCACTTCTTGATAAATACGTTTGCATAAAGCTTGACGAATTGTTCGGTGATAATTATCTAACCAATTTAATTCATCTATAGTTAGCATAGTACAGTTAATAAATTTACGTTGAAATGGAACTAAAGTGACTGGTTCAAAACTGAGCCATTTGATATCGTTCGTTTCTGGTGGAAATTGAAAAAATTGATGATCAGTGGAAATTGTAGCTGTATGAATGCTACTACTACTGGGAAATTCTGTTGTCTCCGCAGGCACAACGAATACTACATTTTCTAATCGTATACCGAAGTGATCACTCCAATAGAAACCAGGTTCAATAGTAACAACCTGTATTTGAGAAGAAAAGGAAGAAGTACGTATTCATTTCATACAAGACACATCAAATGCGATAATTTATAGTTTGAAGTGAATTAACTGAGGATCCCTAGAAGGTTAAACAGTGATTTTTATCAGATACACGCATACTAATTAAATAAATATCAGTATTAAATTAGAAAAGACACGAATTTTTAAAAATCCAAGTATAGGAACTGAAAAGTTTGAGAATCAACTTGTAAATTACTAAGCTTCATCTAATACCATTCTACTATCTTACAGCCGATTTCAAAAATCATTGTGTTTTAAGGGAATTTCAAGGATTTTTTCCATAACGAATGAATATTGAATACTAAAGACGAAAATATAATTGAACCAAAGCATAAGCAAACATTTTATGTCACCTAAATTAGTTCCGAAAAATCTGACTGCATAATATGATTGTATTTGGATATGAATTCGATTTTAAAAGCTGAGAAGTATCAACTAACAAGCAGCTCAGATAAAAAAATTTTCACTGATCTACTTTAAACTTCCAATATGAAAACTGAATCCGTAAATAAACATAATGACTAATGAGCAATGAAAAATCAATAAGCAAAGCCTAGTTTGTTATCGCGAAGGATTGATTTCATATTGCCGATTGCAGGTAGAAATAAATACCGTCGTCGTAGGATTGGTTTTGGGACAATCATAGCATTTTAAAACAAGTGAAATAAGGCAACAACTAGTTGAAATAACTAAACTGAAAGATTTGCGGAGCTGTTTTGTATATTTAGCCCTTAAATACCAAGAGCAGAGAAAGTCTGTTCTCTCACTCCAAATGCTCTCACATGGCCCTGTGATTATGACCACTGACAGGGAGGGAGTCTTACCCAATGACTTCGCATTGTTGTTGTTTATGAAACTGAAGACATAAAGAGCGAATGTCCACCCAGAGCTTAAACCAGGTTGGTGGGTACGAAGATCAACATATAGGAGTTGGAAAACCCTATTTACAAACCAGTGATGCACATTGGCTTCACTATCCTGAAGGAACAAATGGAATATGAACCTATTATTGGTCACCGGTGTTAGGATATTCACCAAATATCCTAAGAGTACTATTTTTGGAAGTAAAATCCTATTGATCAATTTCCATTGGTCAAAATTATGGTCGTTTTAACTGTCTAAGTCAAATACTTTAATGTTATCTCTTATTAGTCATCCGGACTGTCAATGTCATTTCAAATGTTCTTTCGTATTGATCGTCCTAAACTGTCAATGTCACAGGCCTTGATGCTCTTTCCTATTCGACCTGAATGTATAAATACGCACTATCTGTAAGACTTTCATGATTCCGATTCCGTTTCTTCCTGCCTACCTCTCTTCTGTACTCGATCCAATAAACAACTCCATCCAACGGTGTTGCGTTCTGATATATAGGATAGTATTTGGGTAGTACTGGGATATTTGAATTTGGACGCCGCTAGGACTGAATAGACATACGTAGCAGCATTATAACAATCGGCTACCACAAGACATCTCCTGACGTTGCGTCACTGCCTTGTGAATCGGACCTCTAGGTCAAAGGTCCAGGAAACGGTCCCCTGAGAAAACCATCTGCTTCGATCTAGACACCCGGTCAAAATCGTGGACCACTCACAAATTCAATTTTTGCATCGCATAAGTATTTGTATGCCTCTTCATACCAAAAATTATGCGTTTAAATAATCTTAATACCTGTTTGATTTAACGACACCTAAATATTAGTATAAAATGAATTTTCATAGATAACTGAATTCGTTAAGCTGTAGAGACGAAAGTGACACATCTAAATTACTGAATCAAAGTTTTATACTTCACATACTCAACAGCGCGGATGAATTACTACCAAACAGAAAAGTTAATTGATTCAATGGGTTGTAGCTGCTTATCGGAAATTTAGGAAAGCAATTTCGAAGAGAATAAATGATAAGTCCGGTAAAAAAATTTCTATGGTCCGAATGCTATTTGACTATTTCTTGTCTAAATGACTTAACAACATCGCATACATCATATTAAGTTATTAGGTAGTCAAAAGTATTCCAAAAGGTGATTGTTTGATCCAAGATCCATACAACGACGAGTAATTCTAATCTTGAGGCAACTGGTGCTCATTGTGGGCTTCAAACGCACGTCATCTTTATAGTCTGATACACTACTACTAGATGGAATCTAAGTACAGGGTTATCTGACTTTTTAAACTACATAAAATATGTACAGATCAAGTGGTTCAATTAAGAATACTTTTCAAGGACAATATCTCCCTGTTATTACGTTATTCTAACGTTTTTTTTTAAAACTATCTGTAAATTGAATCGCTGTAATAATCTATTAAACAAAACAAAAATTAGTAGAATATCGATACTACATTACGAAAAACAAAAACATCAAAAAAAATGAAAATTTTTGAAGAAAACATATTGTTTTATTACCATATTCTCTTGTAAGCCTGGTTCTACCATACCCATACAAGAATACATATTAAGTCGACTACCGGACAATCCAACAGGACCTTCATGTACATTAAGAAACGCACCAACACCATGTCCTGTTCCATGAGCATAATTACCGCGAAATTGCCACATTACTCGACGAGATATAATATCAAGTCGTGAACCCGGGGTATTTGATGGAAAAATCTATGTGCAACGATATATAAATATAAATAAATAGATATAAATATAAATATATAAATCCCAACCGTAGCTGCTACCTTGATGTGGTGGTTGCGCTCGCCTATCGCGATGACCCAACCGAACTATATTGGCTGGAACATATGTTCCTGAAGGTTCTACCATGCCAGGCAGGTCGATTGGAGAACGATGAGACTAAAAACAGCTACTGCAGGTCTGAGGGCGAAGTCGTACTGATGACTGTGATGGAGGGGTGTGACAGCAGTAAGGTGGTTCTCTCGGACAACCAGCAACTGCAGCGATGCTGCCTTCTCACAAGGATGCAAGGGTTAGAAAAGGTCGACCCTAAAAATGTCACACGTTATCTTACCTCACGGATTTCCGTCTTCGGTGGTAAGGATGTCCGCTAAGAGCTTTTAATCGCGGAGCTAATACTCAAAAACCCTTCATAAAAGGCCGTGCGTGACCGGCCTCAAAGCAGTTGTCCCTTGGGCTCTGCGGTCACGCTCCCAGGTCGTTAAGACCAACGCTAATCTACCTTCCTTTTCAGGTTCCTCAAGAAAAACCCTTCCACGGTGTAAGCAGCCGGGAAGTGACAACCGCCCTCATACCCGTAACAGCACACGAGATCAAATTGGTCAAAATCAAAATGATATATAAATAGGAAATGTTTGAGCGACACAACGACGGCTAAACATAACGTTTAAGTGAAAATTATTATTCGTGAGATCATATAACTTTATTGTCGGGTTTTTCCCTATTCCACTGCTGTTTCTTAACACCAAAATGGTCAAGTTTTGTTAAAATGTAAGCTTTTTTATTGGATGAATCAACAGTGTATCTATTAACATCTCGATGGAAAAAAATTATGGGGAAAGTATACTTGACTAATGAGTTAATCAGATTCATCATAGTGATTCCTACACGAAATCCAAAACACAATGATAGAGAGCCTGTATCTTAGTAAGAGTGAAGCGAGAAATCAATAAAACCTAACAATATTTAGTAACTAGGATACTTAAAATTTGATGAACATAGAAAGACAAAAAAGATAAGGACGAGGTTAAATAGTTCCTAAATTGACACAGGCAAAATTTTAACGTAATTTATGAATTTTTAAATATACTTAAAAAAAGGTTTCGATATATAAAACTAAAGAATTGTCTAAGTGTTCATCTATATAGCTAAGAAGCGTTCTTCAACTTTATTCCTATTTCTAGCCACTAACTGCTAACTTCTAATCCATACTCTAAAGCCAATTTCAAATTCCTAATCTTAACCTTAACGTATTTTTGGTTTCAATAGAGTAACATATTCGTTTACATCACCAACATCTAATTGATTTCACTTTCTCTAGATCATTTAGAACATTACTGAGGTTCGTTAGTCGACTATGCTTTCAATAATAGTGTAGATACAACTACTGAACACTAATCAATTATCATCATAAATATTAAATTTCTGTAAGTATATAGTGCTATCAATTCAGTAAAAAGATGTAAATCTCTGTGATCTATAATATTTTCGATCAATTAGAATATCAAATTAACTTGTCACAATTTGAAATAAACAGATATATATATATATATATATATATATATATATATATATAGAAGGCATAAAGTGTTTGGAATGCTAAATCTTCAAATGCATTGTATGAGAAAAAAATTAATTTAAAGTGATTTTTATTCAGTTAACTTCTATTGTACTTTTGTTTCCGAACAGTTTCGCTCACTGACTATTAGGTGTTGGATCGTATCCTGTAAGTTGCTTAACTTTTAATGCATTTCTTCTCCCTGTGATTCTGTGTTAAGTGAAAACTGTTGAGTTTGATAAAATCCTGTTATTAATAATCGATATATAATCAAATAAACTCGAATATAATTTAATTCTTCCTGAGCCTCTGTTATCAGGAAAAACTCACAATGTGTATGATATTTACTAATGTTGATAATAATAATAATAGTAACAATCAAGATAAATTATTTTCGAAGTTTTATTTTATACAATCCTGATCCAATCAATCCTTGACTAATCTCAATTAACTAGTCAGTTGAGTCTGAAGTAGAATAAAATGACTGATTATACGAATTTTTCTGGAAAATCAAATTCAGTCTAATGAATTTGAGTCAGTTGTCGTATGAGAACTGAGTAAATATTATTAAACGAATAAAAAAATACCATTTTTAAAATTTCATTAACTAATGATGAGTACTTCAATTACAAACACACCTTAGAAAATTACAAGGGATTAACTTGAAAACTCTAAGAAATATGCTTTAATTTTTAATTCTAGGGAAAAATATTCAAACAATACTTCTACTTACTTGCATAGCAAGTGCAATATGAGCTTTTAAAACAGCTGTATAACAGTTCTTCTGTTCTAATGTCGGTTCACTTAAATGAATTGTACGTGTAACATCTGTTGTACCCGTTAGATATTGACCACCGGAATCGACAAGATATATACTTGTATTAGTAATAGGTGCATCTTGACCTTCAACAGGATGATAGTGTATAATAGCTCCATTTGCATCTAAGATAAATCCATAAACGAGGGAATGGGGAGAAGTAAGACAATGATATAGAATATGTAATAACTGTAAGAACCTAATACAAAACAAAGTTCGTTCACATATCAAGCGATCAATCTTCAGGCAAACCATATATATATATATATATATATATATATATATATATATATATACTGTAACTTACCAGCGCAAGATATTGTACTGAAGCTTAAGCTAAAAAAATTTTTAGCTTGTGACCTTAATGCATCTAAATATTGAGCAGTTGACGCTTCAGTTAAAACAGTTGGTGGTGTTATAACCGGTAGACCTGCACCATTTTCTATATTCGGTTTTATTGGTTTATGGTCATGTGACTGATTATAACAACTGCTGTTGATTTGATTAGCCTCATCTTCTAACCAAGCCAAAAAATCACATAATACTAATGAATCAGTGACGTGAATTTCACGAATTCCATTCAATTCTGATAAAGATTTGAGTGATTTCATTTCAGCGATAGGTGAAATATGGAATAGACGTTGATTTTCTGGAATTTTCGATACAATTGCATAACTAGCAAATAAATCCAGCCATACACGTAACGGTTGTAGTGGTAATTGTTTTTCCAATGAATTATGAACAGTCATTTCCAAATAATTGAAAAATTCATAATATGAATGAATGTTCACCTAGTGATATAGATAAATGTATATATATATATATATATATATATATATACACATATATATATATTATATCGACAGTTATCGAAGCTTATTTCACTTCGATAGAATGAAACTTTTCTGCAAAGTAATGAGTGATACAGTAAAATTGATAAAAACTAACAACTAAAGTGGTATCATTTGGAAAAATTTTAGCAGTTTGTGTTGTATTGTTTACGTATCTTTGGATTTTTTCTAAAAAGTTTGTCGGTTCACTATCCAAACGATCGGTTTATTTGACTGTAGCTAATTGGCCATTCTAAGATACAATGTTTGACTAGGAGGTGAGGAAAACGAAACCGATTTTTTCTGCGTACGTTTGATCATTTAGATAGTAATAATACATGAACATGCGGTTATTGAGTTAGATACTTTTAAACTTATCACCTAGCTTAGGACTTTTGCAAAGTTTAAGTCTATAAGTAATTTTTTATTAACATCAACATTCTGTAAATAATTAAACTTGAAATAAAGCATCAACTGGAATTGTTCAGTTCATTTATTTCAAAATTTTATGAAACACTTGTAGTCAGATGAGTAAGTCTACATGACGTTGGTAATGCAAGTACAAAAACCGTTATAAACTAAGGACTGGAGTGTGTCGTTTTGTCATGATGACCTGAATAGGATACTAGAAATGATGCAACTTAATAGCTTGAGATGATCATCTTAGAGTTTTCTTTAACCTAATTAGTTGTATTTTAAAATATATCTCCAGTGACAGTATTCCTGTGTTCATGTATTTTCTAATAATAAGCCCATTACCTTCATCATTTCTTAATAATATCACCATATTTGTGTCACGTATACATTTATGATGTCCAGTTCCACCATACTAAAATGAACAATTAAAGATCAATATTGGTTTTATTGCGAATCAAAGCATTGCGCCGTTAGTCAACTATTAAAACTGTTGGTAAACATCTCAATATTATCGTAAATTATAATTTAAAATAATTTTTCATTGGCTAGTAGTGTGATATGGTGTAATATACTGTAGACTACATAAAGCTTACAGTCCAAACAATCAGTTCAGTTTCAAAATAGGCTTTTCCGATTTCGAATTTGAAAGCTATTTAAGAAAGAGAAATCTCGAGCAATACATTACAGGTTCGATCTCTGCTTCACCTACATCGGTCTGACCAGCCGGTTAAAATAAGCCTCAAGTGTAACTGAAAACTAAGTACATGTATATGTATTTGATAAGTGGGTCGCAATATAAAACTGATGACCAACTTGATACTAGTTCATAACAAGGATCTTCAGATGAAAGCATTTCTCAAACTTTAAAGATGGTTATCACTTGATAATAAGACTAAAATAATAATAATAACTTACTGTATATTGTTCATCTTTCAAGTAGTCTTTAAGCCCAGGTGTCCGACAAACAGTTTTTGGATTCAAGAATAAATCTATGCTATTTAAACTCACAATAGCATATGCATAAAACACTGGATTGTATTGTATATCATTTCCACGTAAATTAAATAACCATGCAATTTCATCCAATGCAGATAAAACCAACAATTTAGCACCTTTTACTTTCATCATATTTCTAACACGATCGATTTTTTCCTGCCAACCTGAACCAGAAAACGAGATTGGGACATATAACAACGGATTCGATGAACGAATAGGGCGAGAAACATTCTCAATTTGTAATTCAGACATAGACTCCCAAACTAGATCAATTAAATTTGTATTTGGTATATCAACTAACTGTCGACTAAGGGGATTTGGAATCCCGTTACAACTTTGTAGAATACCTAATTCAGCTTCAACACTAGCCAATTCATTTTTTAACTTTTCAATCCTTGTATAAGGTATTTGTCTACCGTCATATCCAATACAAGAACCAGGTAAGGTTGATGAAACAATCCATTTAGTTTTTGTAGTTGTCTCAGTTGAGTCATATCTAAATAAAGACCAATTTTCGTCTAGTTCATTGGAAGCCTATAGAAACGAAAAAGTAGTTAAGATTCATCAAATAATATTCTCTTATCAATAATAATGTCTTATGTATTGGATATTTATACTTCGATGATTTACTCTATCAGAACATAAGCATTAATTTAGTAAGTTCAAATATAGCTCTTTTCGATTGAGCACGCAGATTTATATGCCTGCTCCTCTACTTATAATATGATGTTACACTGATAGTAAAAATAAGGAAATCAAATCTTGAACTAAAAATTAACTATTTATGAATTTGTTTTAAGGCTAAATAAAGAGAACTGATGTTAAATCATTATTTTATGCTGAAAAATAGTTTATTATATGCGTCAATTACATCATTTGTAAAGATATGTATACTATCAAGTTGATCATTGACTAAATATCCATGGAAGAAATATATTCTGTACATATTATCCAGAAAAAAAGGGTTAATATATGAGCACTCCAATTATGTAACTTTAAGTTTGTAGTAGTATGTTTAGTTTAAGCGAAGTATGTAACGCTACCTTATTTATCTAGAAAGCTTCATAGGCTTTACTGAGTTAATGCTTGATGAAGTCTCAGCAATAACATAAAAAAAACCCACTTAACTTTTGTCAACTTTCGTTACCTGTGGCTTTTATAGGATGACCGTTTCTACTAAGCAAAACGGCAAACATACTTGTCACTAGTTCACTGTTTTACTTTATGGCTGTGTATCGAGGGTTCTCAGGGCGAAGAACATTTATAGATTACTAGTGTTCGGTCATAGGTGTTGGCGAGTTATCACTCATGTGTCCGGAACAGCTAATGAGTATTGGGGGTTGACCGCAGTTAACAAGGTGATGGTAAATCGGTTGATGACATAATTTAATTTTATCTATTAAGATTTTCGGGACATGCGTCATCTGAACTCAATCACAACCTGCTGTTACGAGACCTTAGTTGGTTTAATGATGAATTGAAGAAAAGCTTCAAGCGGTCAAACCAGGACATCAGTTTGTTAGGTTACCGAATGTTGATGTGAGCCGCATTGGTAGATGCAAACTACTTGGTTGTCGTGACCGACCATTGATGTTAGGTGGTATGGTTGATAGTCGATCACGATAGCTCAAAACACTCTTTATCGAACCCTACATCAAAACAATTTTTCCACTTAATTATAAGGATTATTTTTTCTTGACTGTCCATCCTTATTCCTTCTGCTGACACTGATACGATCACCACTTTAGGATGCGTTTTGATAACTTCATCACTATGAACGGAATTAGTAAGGTAGATACATATATGCCACATTCTAGTTTGTTTCTGACGGACAGGTTGACTAACGTTGATTGCCATTTTGACGTGCTGAAGTGTCGAATATACAATTTCAGATAATAAAAGTAACCCGTTCAGTTAATTAATCAAGATAACTGGGAAACAATGACAAGTAACTAAGCTTTGAAACCTTATGTACAATAATATAGAGAAAAGATAAGGAAAGAACTTTGGAGACAAAATAAAGTTTCGTCTTGAGAAACCATACTATTTGTAAATTAAATATTGAGAAGTATTGACTACTGGTCTGAAAAAATCTATTAGCTGTAATTGTTACCTAAAATATAATTCGACATATATACCAATAATCTGATGGCATACAAAATGGTCCTCATAAATGTCTGCATGGTTAGTGAAACATTTTTCGAAAGAACTACAAGTTGGTAAACAGTCCTAAAATTATCAAGCGTCGGAGGAGAAACAACCATTTAAATAAGCGCTGTTCGTTAAGAGATTTGAGCTGTAAAACAGTATATGTATTGGCAAACTAAATATAAACGATAATATTGAGAAGCGTAAACAACCCAATATCTGGAAACAAACTGTTTCCAGTTAATTTATTATTTGCTACAAGTTCCGGTAACAATGAGGATATATATATAAATAAATCAAGCCTCCAAAGTGCTGAAAATGACGAAAAGTACCTGATGGAAACAATAGGATGATAATAAACAATAGATAAAAGTTTCCAACTCTCAATTTTTCGTGTAAGAATTAGGAACCTGTCAGAAATCTGAGAAAGTCATCAATGATTATCAAGTTTCAGGCAAATTACACCAAACTTTGAGTTTCCAGTAAATCCTCATCTTACTTATGGCTGATTACTAAATAACTACAAAAATATTTATGGAATAGTAATATTTCAGAATTGTGGTTACAATAATTTCCTTCCAACAGAAAACCACCTGTAACTGATATCGACCGTCCGTCCATAAAGCAGCTTGATCTAAAGTGATAACAATAGAGCAGGAAGAACCTGTGAATCCAGAAATGAATGCACAACGTCGATCTGCAGTTCCCACATACTCATTAAAATGTTCATCTTCTGTTGGTACTATATATCCCTGTAACTTTCTGTCTCTTAACAAATCGCGAAGGAGTGTCAAACGTAATGAACTGAGTATTTTCTTCATTTTAAACCTAAAACGTAGGACATAGGTTTAAAACGGGCTTGGTTATTAGATGCAACGTTACTGAATTGAGAACTAAATGCGTGAAAGATTTTAAAATAAATAAAAATACACGTTACTCAGATTTATTTGTTAACATGTTTCAAATATCAAAACACTTTCAGTCACGCAGCTAACAGAATTCTTACCAAGCATAAAACGCAGTCCTCTACATTAAAACATCAGATTTCAAAGACATAATGTAGTAAAAAACTAGCAGCTGATGAGTATTTCTTTTGATAGATGGATGTGAAGAAGTTGGCAATTAAAAACTTCAAAGTTGTCTCCATGCAACAATAATAGTGATATAGAAACCCAAACTTCCTGATTCTATAAGCACACATTCCTACTACTTTTGGATAACGGTTTTGAAACTCTGCCCTATATCCTTCGTTTCCTAATGGCTTTCCATATCTTGATATCTTCGAAATATAGTAAGACATGACTACTGAAAGCTAAAAAACTCACTTTATCTTGAGACTGTATTTTAGGAATCTCCACTGACAGCCGCTTACCACCTAAACCAATTGAAGTTCAGTTAGTCAGTCAGTCATTAACAACGTAGAACTTCTTACGTGCGTACATCAGTTCAATTTGCCATGCCTCATTAACATAGAGAGATGGAATTATCAGTTCATATGCCATAGTAGTAGAGCTAGTAAAAGTATTAACGGTAGTGAAGGATATCAGGTTTCGAAGATATTATTCAAGAAGTATAGTCCAGTGAAATAAACTTGAAAAGAGAAAGTTAAAGGTGATGAGGAATTCAGATTAGAATTTGAGAGAGGACAAGGAATGGAGACATCTGAGCCACTGTAAACGATTTGAGTCATGTCATTCAAGGTTTCCAAACATCGATTGCTATCTTGTCGCGGACTCTAACCAAGTGGTCTACATCTACCAACATGGCTCAGTCTAGATATCAGTGACTTCATCGATTTGTGCCATTTCTTGGTTTGGCTGCCCCTAGCCTTCTTCCAGCGTACCCCTACACCACAAACCAGCTCGTCGAGGTAGTCAGTGGCTGGACATTTGCAACACATGTCCAGAGCACTCCGACTGAAGAAGTTGAAATACTCCATCTAATGGTCTGCCATCCTTACCTAGTACCATTTTCTCAAAAACTGCATTGCTTGTTCGGTTATCCCAGGATATTCGAGTAATGCTTCGAAGACACCTATGATCGAATACAGTAATCTATGAACATCATAAATCTTTACTGGCCATATTTCATATCCATATAGTAGGACGGAGCGAAATGCGGCGCAGTATACTCGTCCTCTGGTCAGGAGGCGCATATCTTTCTTACGCCATAAGTGAGGCAAGTTGGTACAAGCCAGTCGAGCCCTTTGTATCCGTGCTGAGCGGTAAACACGCTCAACTACTTCATTCCCAATCATTAGTTCAGGTGCGGATGCAACCCAATCTTCAAGCAATATTTTCTATTTCGACGGAGAGAACCGCATCCCAAAATTGCTTGCACTGTTGCTTATGGCGATCAGAAGCATGTATTTTGCCAGCTTCTTCACCAAACAGAACTATGTTATCGACATATTCTAAGTTAACAAGCGAGTCTCCTTGTAGAAGGTTAAATCTATCTAAATTAGCATTCTGTTATGGGGAAGATTAATAACACGTTGTAAAAAACTCATGACTTGAAACCTAAGCCTTTTTTGTTTCTTAAAAAGTTAGAAGACTATAGGATATGGCAAGCAAAATAATAAATAAATTATTTTCTCTGAATAGAAAAGTATTTTGACATCTAATCAACTCCGAAAAGAACTACTTACACTAACCAAAGACGAACTTATAAAAATATAGGGATTTAGAAAACAGTAAACATTATTTTCAATATTTTTTTAAACTTACATAAAATAAGCCTTTGTGTTTATAACAGTATCTTTTTAATTAGAAAAAATAATCCATACACTAAAATTGGTACATATAATGAAATGTTGCGAAGAAAAGAAAATATTGAGGTTCTGCAGTTACAGAACATCGAAATGTTTATTACAACAGAAAATGGCTTTACACAACAGAGCGTGATTCAAATATTTAGCCAAAAATCATAAATCATGTAAAGTATGATGGTAATCGACCAGAATATTTTGAAGGAAATTTTACATACAACTGCTTTTTACAATTATATACAGCATCTCGTCCCAAGTAACCGTATTCGATAGTTAAATAAGTTTTTAGGTCGTGCGGAGCTAACAAGTTTACACCTTCAAATGTACATGGTCTCAATGGAAAGAAGGAGTTATATGGGAATAACTTTTTTTTACAGTCATATATACCCGGCAAATTCCAATTTACACGCAAATACTTAAACTCATCCGATGAGTTTGGATAGGTCGATAAAGTGAACAAATCGACGTGTACTAATGATGGATCTGATAGTATTTGATCTGCAATTTTTAAGTTCACATGACATAATTCACAGGCTTTAAGTAGGCCCTTAGTGCTGAAAAAGAATTTGATGCGTTTGCAGTCACATCCATCGTATGGTAGTTCTTTAATTGTTTCAGGTACATTAAACTGTTGCGCTTTAAGCCAAACACGTTTACTGATGCTGGCCGAAAAATCAACAAATAAATCAGAATTGACACCAAATACTAAAGAATCATCTATATTTTCAACTCCAAAAACATTTATACCACTTTTAAGACAGTGAAGCATCAGCGTGATGTATGAACTGTTTCCTTCAGAATCAAATTCCAAGATACCCAAGTCAATATCTGTATCATGTGGTATGAATTTTCCATCTTCACGAAATACTGATAAAGCTGTGCCACCATATACAAATGGTTCTAAGTTTGCAGCTCTGCATAAATTTAATACGGATTTCAACAAATGAACTCTTAATGGTTTGAGACGTCGATTCCGACGAACAATATGCCTAACGTTTTTTAGAGAACATGTTCCAAACATATCGAAACTTATTTGGGATTCCGATTCGGAAACAAAATCAGCTGATTCCTCTTGATCAAGAAATGAATGAAAGAAAGGGAATTCACATAAATCTATAACTCCCTTTGATTCACAGTGATCCATGAAGCCGTTATAATTATCAACCTAAAAAACGGAAATGCAGAAATGATTAGAACCCACAATTTTGAAATTCACTGCCTATGAAGTATTTTTATTCGCCTACTAAATTTATTTCCTTGTTATCGTTTCAGTAATCCAAACAAAATTCTCTGAATGGACCCTATCCTCAAACGTCCTAGTACAGTCGGGTGGAGAATGTCTGTTCTCTCACTCCAAATGCTCTCACATGGCCCTGTGATTATGACCACTGACAGGGAGGGAGTCTTACCCAATGACTTCGCATTGTTGTTGTTTATGAAACTGAAGACATAAAGAGCGAATGTCCACCCAGAGCTTAAACCAGGTTGGTGGGTACGAAGATCAACATATAGGAGTTGGAAAACCCTATTTACAAACCAGTGATGCACATTGGCTTCACTATCCTGAAGGAACAAATGGAATATGAACCTATTATTGGTCACCGGCTACCACAAGACATCTCCTGACGTTGCGCCACTGCC
The DNA here is from genome assembly GCA_944470395.2 of Schistosoma turkestanicum. NCBI lineage: Eukaryota > Metazoa > Platyhelminthes > Trematoda > Strigeidida > Schistosomatidae > Schistosoma > Schistosoma turkestanicum. The sequence continues at coordinate 7,694,668 of OX103974.1, read as the reverse complement.
TTGTGAATCGGACCTCTAGGTCAAAGGTCCGGGAAACGGTCCCATGAAAAAACCATCTGCTTCGGTCTAGACACCCGGTCAAAATCGTGGCCCACTCACAAATCCAATTTTTGCATCGCACAAACATGCAAGTGTAGGATTTTCGTGGCATAACGGAATAACGCACCCGAAGTCGATAAAGTTAAAAGCTCTTTGAGTGTTCGGAATATTTATTTGGAACAGTTACTTACATTCAAGGTGATTAAGCAACAACAACAACAACAACAACAACAACAACAACAACAAATTATCACAACGATCCGTGTCTCACACACAAAGCAAATAGACTGCCAAACAAAATGGCTGACCAAACAGTTAATGTTTCGACCAATAGAAAACAACTTCTAGATTGTTCGATCATACTGACCAATAAAATGCAAGTTACAAATTATATAGTAAACACTCAACTACTCATGAGTAATACAACAATTACAACTAAATCCAACATGCAAGTGCAAAATATTGTTCAAATAAATTAAAAAAAATATATTAATGAGTACGAAGAAACGCAGAAAAACAGAAGTAATGATATCATCATAGATTCATGTTAAAATGGCTTGATAAATACTGATTAAAATATATTCTATACTTTAAAAAAAATACGGTTAAAACTTGGCTTAATAACTTCGTCATTAAGAAGTACTAGGTCACGTAAAAGAACAAAACAAGTCTAATTTACATTTTTTAGTACAGGTGATTTGCAACGATTAGCCCTCAATCAGTCAGATGCAACCTGGAACTTCGTACGTAGGTACAGCAGTCCATGTTGCCATAACACATCAGCACAAAGATGTAATTGTCAATTAAAATCCTATGGTAGTAGAGGTAGAAGCAATCCGAGAGGTTAGGATTAGAAGATATTATTCACGAAGTATGGTTCAGTGAGAAAAGTTTACAAGGTCAAAACTAGAGGTGTTGAAGAATCCAGAAGATTAGGATTTGAGAGAGCACAAAGAATAAATGCACTGGCGACATTGCGAACGATTTTGAGCCATGTCATTCAAGGTCTCTAACCATCGATTATCATCTCGCGGACCCCAACCAGGTAGTCGACAACTACCGACATGGATAAGTCCACCTGTCAGTGACTTCATGGATTTATTCCATGTTTTGGTTTGGCCGCCCATAACTTTCTTCTAACCTACTCCTACACTACAAAACAAAGCTCTTCGAAGCAGTCGGTGGTTAGGCATACGCAAGACATGTCCCATCCACCTCAACTGATGAAGTTTCACCACTTCATCTATTGATCTGCCATTCTTACATAGTACCCGTTCCCTAATAACAGCGTTGCTCACTCAGGTGTCCCACGATATACGAGCAATGCTTCGAACACACCTATGATCGAAAACCAATAACCGACGAGTATCTTCTACTCTCATTGGCCATGTTTCACAGCCATAAAGTAAGACGGAGCGAACCACTGCGCAGTACACTCGTCCTTTAGTCAGCAAACGGACGAGTTTGCTGATTAAAGGACGAGTTCATGCTGCCATACCACAGCACAGAGACGCAAATGTCAAATCAGATCCCATAGTCATAAAGATAGTAGAGGTTTTAATGTTAATAAAGAAGACTAGGGTTCGAAGATATTATTCAAGACATATAATTCAGTCAGATAAGGTTAGAAAGACAAAGGTAGAGGTGCTGAAGAATCCAGAAGATTAGGATTTGAGAGAGCACAAAGAATAAATGCACTGGCGACATTGCGAACGATTTTGAGCCATGTCATTCAAGGTCTCTAGCCATCGATTATTATCATCTCGCGGACCCCAACCAGGTAGACGACAATTACCGATATGGATAAGTCCACTAGTCAGTGACTTCATGGATTTATTCCATGTTTTGGTCTGACCGCCCCTAGCTTTCTTCCAACCTACTCCTATACCACAAAACATAGCTCGTCGAGGCAGTCGGTGGTTAGGCATACGCAAGACATGTCTCAACCACCTCAACTGATGAAGTTTCACCACTTCATCTATTGATCTGCCATTCTTACCTAGTACTCGTTTCCTAACGACAGCATTGCTTACTCGGCTGTCCCACGGTATACGAGCAATGCTTCTTAAACATCTATGATCGAATACTAGTAACCTACGAACATCTTCTACTCTTAACGGCCATGTTTCACAGCCATATAAGAGAACGGAACGAACTGCTGAGCAGTACACCCGCCCTTTGGTTAGCGAACGGATATCACGCCTACGCCATAAGTGACGCAACTTGGCAAAAGCCAATCGAGCCTTCTGTATCTGAGCTGAGATTTCGTCAGTCACCAGGCCGTCAGCACTGATGAGACTCCCAAGATAAGTGAAGTGATCAACACGTTCGACTACTTCACTCCCTATCACTAGTTCAGGTGCCGATGCAACCCAGTCTTGAAGCAACATTTTGCATTTCAAGGGGGAAAACCGAACATGCTTGCATTGTTGCTTATGGTAGTCAGAAGACTGCATTTTGTCAGCGTCTTCACCGAATAGAACTATGTCTTCGGCATATTCTAGATCAGTAAGCGACTTTCCTGGTAGAAGGTCAACCCGTGAAAAATCTGACGAGCTTAATGTTAACTCTAAGAGGATGTCTACGACAAAGTTAAACAAGAATGGAGAAAGTGGACATCCCTGAAGGACACCACTTGATGTAGAGAATTCAGATGACAGTTCGCCATAAGCTCTCACTCGATCAGTGGCGTTCGAGGAGAGAGCTAGTATAAGGTTAATGTACTTCTTTGGTACACCTTTCAATGACAGACACTGCCACAGAACCTCACGATCTACTGAGTGATATGCCGCATTAAGGTCTAGGAAAACAACTATTGTAGGACGCCTAAATGTGTGTCTGTGTTCCAGGACCTGCCATGGTGTGAAGATGTGGTCTATACAGCTACGTCTATGTCGAAAACCAGACTGGTTTTCTCGAGTCTGCTCTTCACGAGCTTTCGTTAAGCGTCGAAGTATTATCGAGGTCAATATCTTAGATACTATATTAGTTAGACAGATTCGCAAAAGGACTTTTGTCCTTTTCTTCTAGATTGGGACAATCAATGACTGAGACCACTCGGATGGGATTATGTCCAGTTCCCAGATTCTGCCTAAGATCTCAGTCAACCTAGCTGCTAAAACTGGACCACCATCCTTAAATATCTCAGGGGTAAGCATATCAGGACCTGCAGCTCGCCCTCGCTTCAGATTTCCTATGGCTTTCTCAACTTCATAAAGACTAGGGGGATTTACGTCGATTTGCCATTCAGAATGACTGGAGATCGTGGGTAACCGAAGAGTGGCCCGAGGCCAGTTGAACTGATCCCTAAAGTGTTCTGCCTATAGGTCCAGTCTCCTGGATTGAGAATAAATGATACAGCCATCCTTTTCAGAAGTAGTTTCACATTTGGGTTCCTGATTCCAGTTTCCTTGATGAGTCTGAATAATTGCCTACTGTTTCCTATCGCCGCTGCCTTTTCCATCTCTCTCGCTTTCTCCACCCACCACTGTTCTAGATCATTGCGTAGGCTGTTTGTTAGCCTACGTCCAAGCTGACTCCGCTCCTCAGCACATTCAGAGTCAGGCGGGATGAATTTTCGAGCATCCATCAGTTCGGTGGATGCTACTGAGATCCATGGCTTCATTCTAGCCTTGTGGTTTACCTTACTAGAAGATATCACTGCTGTTTCCACAGCCTTCTTGATATCATTCCAACTTGCCTCCGGATGGGAATCGCGTAAATGGTCGCCTGGCTGTCTTTCTAGTTGCTCCTGAAATATATTCCTAGCTTTACTATCATTAAGTAAAACCCTAAGAGGCTTACTTACGGTGTCTTTGCTACGACCAGTGAGCCTTAAACAAATACGCACCCGCACTAGAGCATGATCTGAATCTAAACATGTGCCCCAGAACGAGCGGCAGGCCTCTATAGAACATCTCCATTGGTAGCTGGTGGCAATGTGATCTAGTTGCATCCAAAGTTGAGACGACTTTGTGGTCGCCAGGTCAAGAGATGCGTTTCCTTATGCCCAAACTTAGTGTTTGCTAGAAATAAGCGGTTATCTGAGCATACTTGCAACAGACGGTCGCCGTTGTCTGTTCTCTGAGCGGCGACACCATAAAATCCACCAAGATGTCTTTCCTGCTCACTTAGTCTACCTACATGAGCATTAATGTCACCAGCCATTATTACTACATCAGAGCGCCTAGCTTTTTGGAGGAGGTCCGAAAGCTTTCTGTAAAACTCGTCATTCACCTCTTCTGAACTGCAGTCAGTGGGGGCATAGGCTGATATGACGAAGAGGCAACGGCGATAGTCCCTATCTTTCCGAGTCCTTACTGTCCCGTTTAATCGAACAGCGCACAAGCGACTACCTACTGGGATCCAATATAGGAGAGATTGTTCAGCTCTACGACTCAATGCTATACCTTCGCAAGCAAGACCCCTGGGAGCAGCATCAAGGCTTCCAGATACACGAAGAGTAAATCGAGCTGCTTCTTTATTTTGACAAGGTGAAATCAGATTAATAATTTTATTAGGATCCTGTATGCGCGTTTCCGAGACGCAGCATACATCGATGGCGCAAGATTCTAAAGTCCTAGGTAAGGAAGCCTGTTCCCCTATTTGACACAATGTCCGTACATTAAAAGCTCTCACATGTAGTCTAGAACGCGGTTTCAAGAGACCAGGAATGACGTTTTGTGAAATCGCTTTGTTTGCATCATCGGTGAAGTGAGATAAGGGAATGTGAGTAGAGTTAGTTGTGGAGAGAAGAGAGGTATTACGATGGTGTAGGAAGGATTCGAATATGACCTATTTGGTTTCTCGTGCTGTTACGGGTATGAGGGCAGTTGTTACTTCCCGGCTGCACACACCGTGGAAGGTTGTTTCTTGAGGGACCAGAAAAGGAAGGTAGATTATAGACTTGGGAACGTGACCGCAGAGTTCAAGGTACAACTGCTTGAGGCCGGTCACGCACGGCCTTTTTATGAAAGGTTGTTTTAGTAGTATATCCGCTCTCAAAAGCCCTTCTTAGGCACCCTAGCCACCGGAGATGGAAATCTGTGAGGTAGGGTGAGGTGTGACATTTTTCAGGTCGACCTTTTCTAACCCTTGCATCCTTCCGTGTGAGAAGGCAGCATCGCTGCAGATGCTGGTTGTCGAGGGGAACGCCTTACTGCTGTCACACCCCTCCATTACAGTCAGCAGTACGACTTCGCCCTCAGACCTGCAGTAGCTGTTTTTAGTCTCATCGTTCTCCAATCGACCTGCCTGGCATGGTAGAACCTTCAGGAACATATGTTCCAGCCAATATAGTTAGGTTGGGTCATCGCGATAGGCAAGCCTGACCACCACATCAAGGTAGCAGCTAAGGTTGGGATTAGCCCTCACACAATTAGTGCAATTCCGAAACGAATACATGAGGATTAACTCCGCACCCAGTTAGCCAGTCGCAATTTATTAAAACATTTCAAAATGTAACAAACCGAAGATCTAATCATAATTTCAGTGGACTGAGTTTATCAACCCGAAAGTATAACTGTTGTAACCTTACCCGTTGACCTATATCATGCGACAAATAAAAAGTACCAAACAGAATCACAGTGGCATCAGAAACCGTGAGTGAGTGTTAAATACCTATGGGTCTACAACTCCATAGCTGATTCCTTCTACCGTTTTTCAGTCCCGAGTTCCATAACCAGCCTCCAGAAATTCGTTATATTTCAAGCAAACATAATTTATATACCAAACGTACTAAACCAAATTGCATGTAGAGAATACATTTTTACATGAGTGAGCCAAACACGGATGTGAATAACAAAAACTATCATTAGTTTATAAATAAAAAATCACATAAAAGTAATTAATGAGTGAATAGGAGGACCATAATTTAAAGATATATATATTTAATGATCTAGTTACTGAATAATTATAACATCAAGTAATACACACTAATAATCCATAAATCAGTTCTGGAAGTTGTCATTCGTATAATCTTCCTTTTGATTAATACTCGATGTTCTACTTTGTAGAGTTGAAGGACAAACAAATACACGAGCAACAGTCATAAAAGATTCCAGTGAAATAACAAAATTACGGGTTTATGATGACCGAAAGTGAGCGTAGTAAAGGAGCCAAGTTAACCCTTTAACACAGTCTGACGCCGAAATTCAAAAACAATAAACTGTCGCTTATTAAATGTCTCTAGACTTTACGCAAGTAATCTTTTTTCTCCAAATGTTATGCAAAACAACGAATAAATGACCTTTTGGTTGTATATAAACAAACACTACAAATCAATTTCAAGTTCAGTGATGTTGTACGATGTAGGGGTACACTGGAAGAAGGCTAGGGGCAGCCAAACCAAGAAATGGCACAAATCGATGAAGTCACTAATATCTAGACTGAGCCATGTTGGTAGATGTAGACCACTTGGTTAGAGTCCGCGACAAGATAGCAATCGATGTTTGGAAACCTTGAATGACATGACTCAAATCGTTTACAGTGGCTCAGATGTCTCCATTCTTTGTCCTCTCTAAAATTCTAATCTGAATTCCTCATCACCTTTAACTTTCTCTTTTCAAGTTTATTTCACTGGACTATACTTCTTGAATAATATCTTCGAAACCTGATATTCTTCACTACCGTTAATACTTTTACTAGCTCTACTACTATGGCATATGAACTGATAATTCCATCTCTCTATGTTAATGAGGCATGGCAAATTGAACTGATGTACGCACGTAAGAAGTTCTACGTTGTTAATGACTGACTGACTAACTGAACTTCAATTGGTTTAGGTGGTAAGCGGCTGTCAGTGGAGATTCCTAAAATACAGTCTCAAGATAAAGTGAGTTTTTTAGCTTTCAGTAGTCATGTCTTACTATATTTCGAAGATATCAAGATATGGAAAGCCATTAGGAAACGAAGGATATAGGGCAGAGTTGCAAAAAGATACGTTCTAACTAGCAAATCTTTCTTATATTCTCATGTACATAATGGTGCATATAATCCACGAAAACACAAGTGAACGTACACGGTCAATGGTGCTTGGTTACTTGTTTAGCTACAGTAACTTGGAAGTCATTGTGTAAAAGTAAGAGTCATAACAGACTTAAGTTTGGCACCAGTTAGAGGACTGAGTAGTTTGTAGGGAGGTTGAGATTGTAGTCAGATGTTAAGACAGCTATAAAATTTGGTTAATTACGGCCGACCAAAACTCAAACATATTACACAATTAGCCAGCCATTAAAATAAGTAGCGGATTATTGAGATGGGTCCAAAAAACCGAACCTGGATGTGTTCCTGGAATCCGAAAGCTGTCATATGGAAACAGGATAAACTGCACTTACCCGCCTCCTACCATACAGAAATTAAACAAGTGATCCAATTAGCCTTCAAATAAATTACTAATGGTTTAGCGCCTAAACCAGTAGTGTATCTTATCATCCAAAATAACGTCTATGCAGCAGTGTTCGAAAGGCCCCCAACTCAAATGATACGACAGATTAATTTGTAAATAACTGTCAAACTGATCAGATTTATTGCAAACGAGTGTCAGGAATGCTACCTACGGAACATAACTAGTGCTGTGAACCTGCAGGCGCCAGTTCTGTGGGAACAGGCCAACTCAGTTCGGACAACTTGTCTGAAAATATGACAACGGCTGTTGCCACATAGGTGCACCAGGTGACCCAATAGCCAATATCATTTTCCACGACCTAGTGTAAACCAATTTGATTTCTACGCGCTCGATCCTTTTTCTTTCGGTAAGGTTCCAGGTGTTTGGTTATGTCCAATGGATGGGGGTCTAGCCACTCGACTGTCTTATTCTAGTCAGTTGGCAGTTGGTTGTGAGTTTGTATGTCTCGGGATTTGAATGAAACGTTTGTTTCAGGGCAGTAGGGTTTCTGGATACTAGCAGCCGTCACATTACCAAACCGGAGATCAGTTAGTTGCAATGTGAAAGGTAATAAGGGTAATAAGGATAAAATTCTAATGATAATATGAATAAAATTTCAGAACTGAGTAATATATAGATGAATTTAGTTTATTTATTGGTAGTGAAGATTGTGAGAGAGGACCGAAGTGTAAGCAAGGGAGAGGAAACAGAGATAATAGGCGAGATAGATTAATTGAGTGATCTGAGGAGATGGCAATGGTAACAACTAGCAGGTCTCAAAATATGCATTATGAACAGCTTGTCCAAGAGGGAAATGATAGTCCGTATGTGAGTACGTGATTATCAAGTCTCTCCTTAAAGCAGTCCACTGAGGGGACTTGGGTCACCTCGGCTGGGAGAGCATTCCAAGTTGCGACGACTCGCAATGAGAAAAAGTGTGCACAAATCTGAGTATTCGCTCTTTGATGTGCAATCTTTCGAGGATTGCCTCGAGGGGGGTGGCGGTGATGCATCGGTAAGATGCTCACATTTGGATGGTTTGACGTGTTTAATATGGTGTATGCCATAATCTAATCGCCGCTGATTCTCCTGTAGCTCAGTGGAAATAGTCCCAAGAGCTGCAGTCTATCGTCTTAGGGGTTATTTTTCACCCATTTGGTTGCTCGTCTGTGCACTCGATCCAAGAGATTTATGTCTCTTTCAAGCACAGGGGGTGCGATGACGTTGTGAACCTCCAAGTGTGGGCGCGCGTACGTCTTAAACAGGGTTAAAAATAATTTCGGGGTGATAGCACCAAGCTGTCTTCGCATAAAGTGAAGAGTCGCATTTGCCTTGGCTGCATCCCCTACATAGTTTGGACTGGTGTGGAGGCTTTCTGTGGTTATTAAACCAAGATCGCGCTCAGAGGAGACACTAGGGAGCGGACTTCCATTCAGATTGTAGGTGGTTTGTGTCATATGAGGCAGGAAATGCACGACGTGACACTTCGGTTGGTTGAGTTTTAAACCGTTTTTCACAACCCATTTCTCAATAGATGTAAGGTCCTTTTGAAGCTCATTCGAATCCTCTTCGCTCCTAATGGACCTCAAGATCTTCGCATCGTCTGCGTAGATCAATGCCGGTGAGCTAACTGAGCCTAGCAGGTCTTTAATAAATATCAGGAAGAGGAGTGGACCTAGGATGGTCCCCTGTGAAACTCCCGATGTGGATACTCGCCAACTCGAGTGCACTCTGTTTACCTTGGTGCGAAAGTTTCTATTCTCCAGGAAGTTTCTGAGCCAAGATAGGAGTGTGTCAGTGAAGCCCATTTCAATAACCTTCTCGATTAGGCGTGCGTGGGTTACTGTGTCAAAAGCCTTTGCGAAGTCGAGAAATATTACGTGTACCGTTATTTTATGGTCCAAACAGGATGTCTAACTATACCATGCGATTAGAAGATTAGATGAACACGACCTGCATTTCCGAAACCCGTGTTGAGCTTCATGGAGTATTTTATTCTTATCTATGTACTCCCTCATTTGTTCTTCCACTAGCCCTTCAATAACTTTTGATAATATTGGTAGTAGTGCGAACGGTCTGTAACAGGCTGGGTCCTTTCTTTCTCCTCCTTTGAAGACTGGAGAGAGAGTAGCTTGTCTCCATTCAGCTGGGAATTGGTATGACTCCAGAGAATGCCTGAACAGGTCACATATCAGTGAACAGAGGATTTCAGCACACTGTTGCAAAACTATGGAGCGAATTTTGTCACAACCTGGTGACTTACCTGGGTTTAAGGATTTTAGTTTCCTTAGTACTAAGTCAGGGGTGATACGGATGTTCCCTAAGCCGTCAGCTGGCGTAATACCCTGAACATGTAGGAGCCTGGTTTAACTGATCAGAAAAGTTTGTGTTCAAGATCACGTCCACCTCTAGGTTGGTGAGGTTTTCCCCGTTTGGTCCTTTTAGAGAACACCACCCTTGATTAGTAGGCTTTCTTTTGGACATGAACCTAAACAGATGTTTCGGTTTTGCCTCTTATTTGGCTGCTAGCTTCATCTGAAATTGTCTCTTGTCCCTTCTTGTTTCTTGTCCCTTCATCTACTGTCAGCCTCCACCGTTCCCGTGGCCATTTAGCAAGTAGGAGGTTCTCTCTCATACGCCCCTAGTGTAGCAAAAATAAGGCTCGTTTTCGTCCTGTGGGAGGGTTTCTTTTAATAACATGTTGAACATTACTATGCCAAGGTCACTACTACCGTGAACATCCTCAACCAGGAGCTGGTCATTTGTTAACAAGTAATCCATGTTTAAGGAGTTCCCTTCCTTAGTCCATCTAGTGGCACTCTATACATACATGCTCAGTCAGCCCAGAGCTTCTAATGGCTGGCTCTGATTGCTGAGATTTAGAGATGGGGTACTGAAAACTCCAGCTAGGACTATTTGATCAAAACACAGGAGTGGCAGTTGCAGTATTACCTCAATCAGTTTGCTTTTCTGGGACTTAGTACCCGAAGGAGGTCGGTAAATTCCTCCAATCCAGTATTTCGTGTCATTCGAGTGGAAACAACACCAACATGATTCTGTCACCTCAGTTAGTTGGGTGTCGTATAGTCGCTCTGCTTTTAAGTAGCTATATATGTATATCGCCACTCCACCTCCAGTTTGGTGTTCCCTATCGCTTCGGAAGAGTGTCATGCCTGGCATGCTCACTTCTTTGTCTGCAATGTCAGGGGATAGCCATGTTTCAGTTAGGATTGTGATCTTCAGTTCCATCTGAGAGCACATATTCCTGATTTCTAACAGCTCACCCCTTAGTCCTCTTACGTTGCTATAGAGGCACTTGGTGGTTTGTCTCAGCACCCGGTGCACGTCTGCAGCAGCAGCAGCCGTTGTCGGATTTTCAAACAATTTTTCCAAACTGAATAGGCCAGTACTCTGAAAACTTGCCTCTGTAGGTCTTTTGCCTGCGCGGTTGGTTCAATCATGTCTTGTGCCAGAGGTAGTTGACCGAGTTTAACTATAGGTTTTGCGCGTTCATTTCGGCCCCCTGCTGTTGTCTCACAGATCTAGGTCGGCACTCGCAACATCTGATGTGGCTAGACAGATCGTTCCTCTAACTGTACCAAGCTTGTAGTGTTTCGGTCAGGTCTTCCCGGTTCCTAAACGTTACAGCCATCAGGCGTGGTGACTTGATGGACGTAAGGTGTGACGGGCGTTACAACCTAGAAATGCAAACTGCCATCGTGATGTGGAGGGATAGGCTACGCGATAGCCATCGCCACTGTTGCACATCGTACTCGTGAGCTTCGTCCGGGTTACCGCTGGTGAGTTCGGGCATACCTTGAACTACCATGGCAGTCTGTTCTTGGGTGCCTGGCGTAGTTCTGGCTGCTGCACTTACCGACCATGGACTGTCATGCCTGATGTGATCGGCGAGGACGATTTGACCGATGGTCTTTGGGATGAAAGGAAGATGTCTTCACCAAGTCGTGCCGAGTCAAGAGTTACCCTCATTAGAGGGAATTTTGCTTTCGAGAAATTTTGGCCTTTGAAAAGGCGGCATCTTTTGGATTGGACGTTGCACATTCCGAGGGTTGAGCAGAGTTTATCCCACTGCTTTTTGTCGAAGGAAGCCCTACCTTCTAGCAAGCTTTCTTCCGATACTGGGACAATAAATAAAATAAGTGAGTTTGATATGTCGTCCCTGTTCTTGGGTGGTAGTCGCTTGTGAGTTGGGGTGTTGCTATTTCCCTTCTTCACGTTCACCCACTGTTTTGTATTGCTAGCAGATACTGGGGGGTTAACAACAACCGGCACTTTTGTCGGTGTTTTAGGCAGAGTTGTGGTAGCCTTGGTCACTTGTTTTACTGGTCTAGTGCCAGGCGATTTTGGTTTGGTCGTTTGGACTGATTTGGGCTGATTTTGGGTGGGCTCCCTGGCTTTGTCAATGCCTCAGATACTCTACACCGAGGGCAAATATACCAGAACCATGGGCAGGGGTGACTCAGCATGAATCCATAGAACTCTTTAGGTACTGTAGTGTCGCTGTGACAATGAACCCAAGTACTTGAGAAGTAGCATTCGAAAGCACGGTCACTGATTTTGGCTGGTAATGAGCAGGCAAAACAGTTATCCTTATGCTGTTTCTGGGCGTTGGACTGTGTGGACTGAGGCTTGGAGCGTCTTTTTCTCCTATTATTAACTAGCTTACTAGTCTTTTTAGGAATAGAAGAGGTGTCTTGCTTCCTCTGTGGTGTTTGCCTTGAGTGGTGGTATTGGCAGTAATGCGACTGGTCTGTAACTGACTGGGTCCTTCCTATCTCCTTCTTTGAAGATTGAAGAGAGAGCGAGAGAGAGAGCAGCTTGTTTCTATTCAGCAGGCAGTTGATGTGACTTCAGTGAATGCCTGAACAGATCATATATATCGCTGAACTGAGATCTTCTGCACATTGTTTCCAGACAATGTGGTGAATATTGTCACAACCGGGTGACTTTCCTGGGTGTAAGCATTTTAGTTCCCTTAGTATTGAGTCAGGAGTGATACGGATATCCCCTAAGTCGTAAGCTGGCACTGGGTTTGCGTAGTACTCTGAACATGTGGATACCTGAGTTAAGCGATCGCTGAAGTTTGTGTTGAAGATCTCAGCCACCTCTCGGCTGGTGAGGTCGTCCTTATTCGGACCTGTGAAAGAACACAGACCTTGACTCATAGGTTTTCTTTAGTGATGAACCTCAACAGATGCTTAGGCGTTGCCAGTATTTTGGCAGCTAGCCTTATCTGAAAGCGTCTCATATCACTTCTAACTTTGATAGTGAATCTGTTTTTCAATACCAAGTAAGAACTACGGTCGGAATCCTTCAACGTAACCTTCCCCTTGTGTCATGCTCTCCTCTTCGCCTTTAATGAATTACCCCTATTGTTGGAGTCGGTGTTTTTAAGCCTTATTATTTGACCATATCATTCACTAAGTTTGCTTGTCTCTGAACTCGCTCTAGGCCGATTATGTCTCTATTAAACAGAGTCGGTGTAACGACACTGTGCATGTGTTTTAAAGAGGGTTAAGAAAGGTTTTGTTGTAATTGCATCAAGTTTGCTTCGCATAGTTTTAACGGCTTACTGCCCTTCGGGAAGCATTTAAAAGTTTCACTTTAACTTGAAAGGCAATCTTGGTATCCTAACTGTTTTGGGAATCCAGATACTACTATCCTATGACAAGCTGGTCTGGATAACTATACTAAAAAAGAGCTCATTCATAATTTCTTGAGCTGCAGAGTTAAAAATAAAAAGAATATATAAAACAAAAAATTATATCACTGAGCCTCTTTATTATATTTTGTAAATCAACATTATTACTAACAACTTGGTACTTCTGAATTTCCTCGATTCTTTCAACTAACTTCCCAATAGTTATCTCACCAATAATTTGTCTTCATTAACCTACATAAGTGCAGGTGTACAGTAATGACATTAAAAAAGTCTGAGTAAACATACCTTTGTTTTATCTATAAACGTATTTTCTGTTCCGCTCCTCGTCCCGTCTTCTTTATTCCTCTTTTTTCAGAACCTTATTCCACTCCTCATATATTAGTCTGGATATTTGCAGTAGACTTGGTTACCCTACCCAAGAACATGTAAAATCATTAGCTGATGAATATCAACCATACCTTTGTACATTTACCGCATCAATTCTTGTTATATGCAAACCTATCTCTACCATGAATCGTTTCTCAGTCCATAAGATGATTGTCGTAACGCAACCTTCGTAACTTGCGCCAAATATTCGCATTGTACATTACATCTTTAAGAACACAATGAATCTTGTGAAATGTTTCAGTAAATGTATACCGTTTTAAAAGAAATATGTTGTTAATCTTAACATTTTGATCTTGCCTGTAAATTGGCATGTCTCTTGTAACATGTTTGTTATTTGAGAATAAATTATTATTATTATTATTATTATTATTATTACCCTATTATTTATGTTTGGGTTTGCCTGATGTTACTAATCATACATTTATTAATCTCCTATTGATGCAGCTTCAAATCGATTTACCTACAGTGAATTCACCTTTATGAAGAGAGCGCGACTGGTTTGATGGAAACATTCTTCATCATAATCAAATGTATTAGTGACTGTTTTACTGTACCTCTTCGTTAATAATTCTCGGTAAACCTGTTTGTGTTGTTGTCATTTTAGCTCCACTGCCCCAGTAATTTCGCCCATCTTTTCTGGCATGATTTTGGTATTGTTTCGATACCACGAAATCACCAACAAATAGATTCTCTAACACGGATTTATTTTTGTCATGTAGTTTGATAGCAGCATGTCTCAAGCTACAATAGCGAATGGCTCTGTCATTTCTACCTACGCAGTACGAAAGCTGACAATCACCCCAAAGAATCAACAACAATATCTGTGGGCCGATATTTCTGTAACTGTACTGAATGTCGATTCCCTACAGCTATGTTAAGTGGGTTCGGGTCCGCGAGACGATGATGACCGATGGTTAGAGACCGTGAACGACATTGCTCAAAATCGTTTACAGTGGCGCAGGTGCATTCACTCTTTGTGTTCTCTCAGATTCTAATCTCCAGAATTCCTCATCGTCCATATCATCTTTTTAAAGTCATCTCAATGAACTATACTTCTTGAATAATATCTTAAGTCCCTTATATTCTCCACAACCGCTAATTCTTCTACTATCTACAACACTATGGGATTTTAACTGACATGTGTCACTATGATAATGTGGCATGGTAACCTGAACTAACTTACGTACGTGCAAAATTCTATGTTGCAACTGAATGAATGACCCTATAGCTCTATAAATTTCTATACGATTCATGTAGGCCGCAATCAATCGACACCATAAAATATTAAATTCAAGGATCTTAAGGCTCCAACAGATGTGTACCGAATCATTGTTGTATTTTTCTTCATTATCATTTATTTTATGTCGCATTTGATAAATTCTTCGAAGTAACTAACCCGAGAAAAGTCTCTCTGTGATAAGCTATTTGATAAGCCACATAATCACCTGTAGACTCCCAGTTACGGCGAAACATCGACAAGTTGCACTGGACAACCTGGTTTTTGCTAAGCGTGAGTTTGACAAGTCACTTAAGGTACATATAATCTCGTCTTTCCCACAGTCCTTCGACCTCTCCTCTGCACTTGGTTGGCAAAGTAGACGAAATTATTTGGAGATCATGAGGCGATTACAAACCAACAAAAGTAGATTTTATTGTTTTACCTCTTAACTTGTATTCGGCACGACATTGTGTAGGCCCAGGAAATTTTTCACCTCATTGAGAAGAGATTTTCGCTTCATCAGATAACATCCAATGACTATCTGCGAACCCTGCATCCAGTGTCAAGTTGGAAACAGCATCGACAAGTCGCTCTTCCTCAAAAGTTATTTACCTGTTGACATGCTTTCATACGAGATTTTGTACGTAAACCGCGGCGCCATCCTTACGAAGGACCTTTTCTCGTGAGTTCCTATCACGTTAAGGCCTTCAAGGATGATAGAAACGGTTGTCATTGTTCATCCCAAACCAGCATGCGTCAATGACAGTGCCATACTCGATAAATCAGGATTCAATGCTAGACCCGTTTAACTTATTTGTGGGATCCATACTTCTCCTTCGGATCCCAGGATTGATAACTTATAGACCTCATTCTCACATCCTAGTAAACAGCACGCGTCATCTGCACTATCGACGTATGGTGCTTCAGTCCAACGTCCAGATCAACAGAACACGCCACCCTTGACTTCCAGTGAGATTGCTGTCTCAAGCTGTCAACCGCGAGGACCGAACGAGACTGCGGTCTCACGTTCCGATCGCTAGGTACATAAACCCGCAAGCTTCCGCGAACAGCGTCAGTAAGCAACGTATAGGGTTTGCTATTATACACCTTACACGTTTCGGTTTATTTATACTGAGTTAACGCCGAGGTCTACCGTCCATCTAGAACAACTGACCTTCGTCAATCATGGCGTACGCTGGCATGATAACAAAGGCCCTGGTAATTGCGATTTGTCGAAATTCATTTGCGCATTACGAATTTTCGGCGTAAGATTGCGAATTTGGTTACTCATCTACAGTCAACCGTATCGTAACAGGTGAAGTAACTTCTAACTGGACGTAAATCTACCCGAGGACAAACGTTTTATTTGTTTGGAAAATCAGAACTACAATTATACAATACTCGATTTGCTTTAAATTTTGACGGAAATTATTTTTTACTGCCACATAATAGAAATTATCCTCTTAAGCTCTCATATGCCTGTACTTAACAATCAAATAATACCTTTTCCTAAATAGTAACTGAAGGTAAAGTGGGTGGACGATGTAGAATTCTTTTTGAATGTTTGTGTTTTTGGAAAATCCCTCCATGTTTACATATTTTTGCTATGACATGATGGACTTTTTCTCTTGACATTTTTGGTATTTTATGTGATTCCAATTTGAGATTTTATCATTGTATATTGTTATTCTTTCTATATTTTGTACTTATATTGAAGTTTTTGTGTTTGCTTCTGAACTGTACATATATTGTTTAAATTTGATATAATATGGCTACCGCCACATTTTTGGATGGACGCGGTGGCTGCTGGACTTAGTGTCACTTACTAGTTATTGTATTGGATACTCTGCGGAGTAATTTAGTCCTGGAAGAAACAAAAATACCGTAAGACTCTGTATTTCCATTTTATAATAATAAAGAGACGTTTTCTCCTAGAATTTTGCCCTTTTGATTTGGCTGGGACCTGGATCTAGGAGGAACGTACAGGAGTGTTTCTATTGGAGACAATTAGGACAGCCGCCGTCGAAATAAATCTACAGTCTGGTATTTTTTCCGTTCGTGGACTATACCTTGTGGAATTTCATCTTTCGTGGATCATACTTTGTGGAATTTTCCTCTTTCGTGGATTATACTTTGGAAATATTTACCAGAACGTATATAATTTGGATCTATTCGGATTATTAAGAATTACAAGGAAACATTTGGAATTTAATCGTTTATCATATTTTTGAACTGAACTTTGGAATTACTCTATTTTGTATTGCTACCTTTTTTACTGAACATTATTTATGATGTCAAACCGAAAAAAATCACACATGAGGACGGTGCAAGAGCTCGACGGATCACAGGGCTCTGGGCAAGTCGTTGATGATAACTTTTTTATGGGTAACCAACATGTTATGTCTGATATTTATTATTGTAAGTCATCGACAGAGGGTTTAGAATTACCTAAGGTTGAACTCTCATATTTTGATGGAAGGTCTCGCGACTATTTTAGGTTCATACGACAAATAGAATCGTTTATAGAACCTCGAATCAAGGATGATCAAGTGCGTTTATTGTATTTAATTCATTATTGTAAGGGAAAAGCAAAAAATGCGATTGAAGGCTGTATTATTATGGATCCACAATCAGGATATAAGAGAGCTAAGGCCATTCTAAAACAGCTCTTTGGACAGTCGCATGTAATAACGCGAGAAACCTTAGAGGACTTATTTAGAACTGGGAATGTAGAATTTAATGATCCTGAATCATTGACGAACTTGGCTATTAAAATGCAGAACGCTGCTTTAACTTTAGAACAGCTAAATTGCACAGCTGAACTTAACTCTATGGCTACTTTAGAACGAATAGTAAGGCTCTTACCTCGTCGAATGCAAGCCCAGTGGGCAGAGCTAGTATTCAAGTGGGACGAAGAGGAGAGAGAGCCCAATTTTAACGAAATGACGGAATTTATTATGTCTCGTGCTAAGATAGCTAGTAGTAGGTTTGGAAGATTAGCTTATCAGGCTAAAACAGGAAATAATACGGAAGCTACTAGTGGTCTGCGTGCGAGACATTCGGATTTTTCGTTTCTACCTAAAGCACGCTCGGAAGATAAGAGATTTGTCAATTATATCACGAAAGCATACGCTGATGAAGGACGAGTATGTGACCGTAACGATGTAAAGCCTCTTGATGCGTGTCCTAGTAAGAAGCCGGTTGAGGTAACAGATAAGATGGCTTTTCCAAGCGTAAAAAAGAAAGAAAAAGGCGAAAAGTGTAGGCATCAAGATGGATCCGAAGTGTGTGATGATAAAAGCCTCTTAGCTGCTCGAAAAGCCTGGAACGGTTATTTGGATTCGAGCAAACAGAGGTTAGTGAATAAGAACAAAGACGAAACAGGTTCAGCAAATATGAATAAGGCCCAGGCAGGATTGACTGAACGGAATAAAGCTTATTTTCGGAACCCTTCAGTTAGGGTAAATTATATAACTGGACCTAGAGCAGATTCTAGGATAAGTGATGGTGGTACAGTAACGGCTAAGAAGCCTAGGAGACATGATGCTACTATTACTAAGAAGCCTGAACCTCATGCTCTTTCGGATGCTACGACTAGCTGTGGAAATAGTAGCCATCAGAACCTTAGTAGTGACAGTGATAATAAGGAGATAGAAGGTGTCAACAGCCCACCTATAGTGACCAGTCTATCAACTTCATCGAATGAGCCTCCTAGTGTTTCGACGCCATCGGACCTCGTCACGAAGGTTAAGTTGATTGAAGATGCACAAGGTTGTGCAACTGTAACTGTTCCTATTACGGTTGACTGTCAGTCGAGTGATGATGAGAAGAAAGTGTTTGATGGTAACAGCCAGTCTACAGTGCTGTGTGATGACGATGCTATTGTTGAGCATATGTCTTGTGCTGCGGAAACGGATGCTAATGCAGAACGGAATCATTTAGACGTTGATAATAAACTGGATGTCACTGATGTGACAAATGAGTTACCGACGATGATGAATACTGTTCAAACCTCCTCTGCATCAGGAGATGGAAGGATAAATATTGATCCTACGTCATGCTACTTAAGGTCTTCTGGAGACGATGAAATGTCAAAATTGGAGATCCCACCCTTGCATATTATTTATGGGTCAAAAACTTCTGTTGATAAGTTAGCATCACGGACTTCATGGTATCTGCTGATCGGAGCAAGTGGTGGTGGATTGGCGACTCGTCCCCATGAAAGAGAATGTAGTCCTTGGATAGGATATGACCAGTTTTGCGATGTGTTGTTCATGTTTGTATGGGTTAATTGGGTAAGGTTTATACTACCGTTAGGTCATTCCACGATAGATAGGGGAATCAAGGGCCTGATGGGAAGGTATAGGTACCTAGTTAACACGATAGGTCATATCCATGTTGGATGGCGGGTAGGCGTACTGCTGTAAGTCCTACACGTTATTCCGGTGTGGATTAAGGGATAACATGGGAACCCTGAATAAAGTGTCATTAACGCTTGCTCTTTTTGCATGGAGGGATTTTGCGGGCCGGTGTAGAATCCTTTTTGAATGTTTGTGTTTTTGGAAAATCCCTCCATGTTTACATATTTTTGCTATGACATGACGGACTTTTTCTGTTGACATTTTTGGTATTTTATGTGATTCCAATTTGAGATTTTATCATTGTATATTGTTATTCTTTCTATATATTTGTACTTATATTGAAGTTTTTGTGTTTGCTTCTGATCTGTATATATGTTGTTTAAATTTGATCTTTAATATGGCTACAGCCATATTTGGATTGATGCAGTGGCCGCTGGACTTAGCGTCACTTATCTAACACTGTTTCTGATACTCTTCGGAGTAATTGTCTCCTGGAAGAGGCACTATTTCCAGGTAATGCTTTGTATTTCCATGTTTTATTTAAATAAGACGCTTTCTCCTAGAATTTTTGTCCTTTTTGATTTGGTTGGGACCCGGGACTGGGAGAATCGTACAGGAGTGCCCCTATTGGAACTCATTGGAACGGCCACTGTAGAAATTCATTTACAAATAGTATCCCTTTGCATTGTTTATTTTTACTTTGTCAGGGCGAAGTTTACTTTTATGATGCTGACACTTTTGGTTTTATTACTCACTATAACGTCACCCCTCAAACCTGACGGACTTTTTCTCTTGACATTTTTGGTATTTTATGTGATTCCAATTTGAGATTTTATCATTGTATATTGTTATTCTTTCTATATTTTGTACTTATATTGAAGTTTTTGTGTTTGCTTCTGAACTGTACATATATTGTTTAAATTTGATATAATATGGCTACCGCCACATTTTTGGATGGACGCGGTGGCTGCTGGACTTAGTGTCACTTACTAGTTATTGTATTGGATACTCTGCGGAGTAATTTAGTCCTGGAAGAAGCACAAATACCGTAAGACTCTGTATTTCCATTTTATAATAATAAAGAGACGTTTTCTCCTAGAATTTTGCCCTTTTGATTTGGCTGGGACCTGGATCTAGGAGGAACGTACAGGAGTGTTTCTATTGGAAACAATTAGGACAGCCGCCGTCGAAATAAATCTACAGACGACAGTGAATTATTATTCACTCAGAAGTGTCGGCCCATAAAGCAATATATTTGTATTCGACACGCAAATGGATACTGAGCATTTATATTTGAATTATCTGAGTCTGAATATTTTATTTATCTACCTTACTTCTGGTAGGCTACTTATTCTTGTGTATGGTTCACCTATATGGCTACGAAGTGGTTTTTTTTGCCTATTTCCACTTTTTGATTTTAAATCCTTATCCTATATTCAAAACTCTGACTATGGATAACATAGAGACCTAAAAACCTGTTTAGGTCAGTTCTTCGTGTTCGGGATGAACAATACATGTCCACTGGGACGAGTTTATGCCGTTGTTGCTTTGATTTGGATAGAATAACCTGGAGAAGATATCACTAGATGAATCACGTACGTAAAATTGCTCCACAGTCCGCAAAAGTTTTGTTCACCTCCACTCTACCCATTTATTAGAGCTGTTTCCTAACTGACTAAGAACCGGTTTGAAGCTCTTCAGCCGTTTTAGCTCTTCCCTAACGCATATTTTTACTTTAAGCTCCCGGTTCCGGGTTATCTTAGCCCTACATTTTCATTATTGCTAATTGTTGTCGATTGCTTCTAATAATAAATGTAGCTTCACTCTATGTACTTACTGAGTCGCCCGGTAAATTTCTGTTTTATTATTCTCTCTTCTAGATTCTGTTCCACACAACGCACCTGAATAGACTCAAACCTACCTAGAGCCGAACGTTACAAGTCCACTTTGTACCAAGTTACCATGTGGTCCACCAAGCTTAGGGGTTTCAACGATGTTTTGATGTGTCAAGCCTTCCGAAGGTACTCCGCCAAAGCAAATACTTTCGACATAACTATTGTTGGAGGTGGAATTGTAGGTTTAGCAACTGCTCGTGAACTAATACTTCGGTATCCGAAACTCAAATTTGCTCTTTTGGAAAAGGAAGCAGACTTGGGAATGCATCAGTCTGGTCATAACAGTGGTGTAATTCATGGAGGTATTTACTACACTCCCGGCTCTCTAAAAGCTAAGCTATGCGTTGAAGGTTTGAAGAAGTCATATCAATATTTTGAAGCAAACAAAGTGCCTTATAAGAAATGTGGGAAATTGATTGTTGCGGTTAATGAAATCGAGCTTCCCCGTTTAGATAAACTGTACAATTTCGCTCAAAAAAATAGTGTGCCTAATGTTTCTCTCATTTCGGGCGACAAGATACAAGAAATCGAGCCTAATTGTGTTGGTTTGAAAGCCATTCATTCTCCTGAAACAGGAATAGTTGATTGGAGAGCAGTAACTTTATCGTATGCCAAGAATTTCGTTGCATCTGGTGGGACTATTTATAAGTCCTTCAATGTAGGCGAAATCTCAGAAAAAAAAGAGGACGTGGATCACCCTATTTTAATCAAAAACCTTAATAGTGGATCCAAAGATTCGAACCATATTTCGCATGTCACATGTAAGTATGTGATTACTTGCACAGGTTTACAGTCTGATCGTGTTGCTAAGATGTCCGGTTGTTCTCTAAATCCATCCATAGTACCATTCCGAGGTAATTACCTAGTTTTAAAACCAGAGAATTCTTCTTTAATAAATGGAAATATATATCCTGTACCTGATCCTCGTTTCCCTTTCTTGGGTGTCCATTTCACTCCACGTATGGATGGATCGGTTTGGCTTGGGCCAAATGCTGTTCTCTCTTTTGATCGGGAAGGTTATGGGCGTTTCAGTTTTAACTTGAAAGACTCCCTTGATATCTTAACTGATTCCGGACTCCGAAAACTCGTACTCCGTTATTTACGTGTTGGTTTGAGTGAGATTATTAGTGATATGTTTATTAGTCGCCAGGTTAAACAGCTTCAAATGTATGTACCAACCTTAAATGCTAAAGATGTCTCCAGGGGCCCATCGGGAATAAGAGCCCAAGCAGTTAATTCGGATGGGACTTTGGTGGACGACTTTGTGGTTCATTTTGGTGACGGTGCGATTGGTAAAAGAGTTATGCATGTACGTAATGCACCATCACCAGCCGCTACAGCCTCCCTGGCTATTGGTTGTGTTCTGGCTGATAAAGCACAAGAGTGCTTTGAACTACCATCTGGTGAATCAAGGAGTTTTGTTTAAACCCCTTAGCATGCTCATTCATATAACTATTGCCTTTTCTGATGTTTTACACCTACAATAACTTAAATTCTAAAAAAATTGACATTTACTTTATTAACCCTAGCCTAGTTGATCTGATGATTCAAACTGTGTACAACTGTTGTATCTCCTTGTAAATACTAAACATGTGATACTATATTGTAAATAATTACGTGTAAGCTTGTAATCAATAATAATTGATGATAATATAAAACTTGTTAAAACCATTTTATTTGTTGCTTTACGACGCTATTTCTTTGTACGTTGAATTTAGCCGACTAACCCAGCACATCACGCATGTCGATAAACAGAGTTTTTTGATGGGTTGTATTCATAAATACAATCACTAATATATTAAAGATAAACTACATTGTATGATCATTAGGTTCTTCGGAAATATTCTTATGTAGTGTTCATTTTATAATTTTGTTAAATAATAATATCCTAGTTGTAAAACATTCTAATTGGAAGATTCAGCTTGTGTATGTAGATAGCAGTTTATAATCTCATCTCAATTACTGTTGAGTGTTTAAATATCAGAATAAATCAACTTTAGATGGTAAGACACGTTTCGGTCATTAAGTAATACTCGACGTAACGTAGTGCTAGTAAATTTCTGTCCCTCAAGTCACCATTCTGTACCTCGGATTTAAAACCAATTAAAAACCTAATTCGTTATTAGCTTCAGGTTTCCTTCACATCCAGTTTATGAATAGCAACACTGAGTAATCTGCTCTGGCTGCATTACCACCTGATTGATAGAATTCAGTCACCACTATGAGCGAAACGGTAATGACAGTCCTTCAGTCAGTTACGCCGTAGAACTTCGTACGTATGTACACCAGTTCCAGTCGCCATACCACATTAGTGCAGAGACGTAATTGTCAAATCAAATCCCATAGTAGTAGATGAAGTAGAAGTATTAGCGGTAATCGGAGAGACTAGGATTCGATGGTATTATTCAAGAAGTAGAATCTAGTTAAATAAACTTAAACAAAGAAAGATAAATGTGATGGAGAATTCAGGAAGTTAGGATTTGACAGAACACAAAGAAGGGATGCACCTGGGCTACTGCAAATGGATTTCGTAGGTTGCCGGTTTTCAATCACAGGTGTCTCCGAAGCATTGCTCGAGCATCATGGGACAACCGAGTAAGGTAAGGATGGCAGGTCAATAGAAAGGTATTGAGACTTCACCAGTGGAGATGGTTCAGACATGTGTTACGAATATCCAGCTATCGACTGCCCCGACGAGCCATGCTTTGTAGTGTAGGAGTAGGTTAGAAGAAATCCAGGGGTGGCCAAACCAAAACATGGCGGAAATCCATAAAGTCACTGACAAGTGGACTGAGTCATCTTGGTAAGCGTCGACTGCCTGGTTGTTGTCCCCGAGACGATAGTAATCGATGGTTAAAGATCTTGTGACTTTATGGATTTCCGCCATGTTTTGGTTTGGCCACCCCTGGATTTCTTCTAACCTACTCCTACACTACAAAGCATGGCTCGTCGGGGCAGTCGATAGCTGGATATTCGTAACCCATGTCTGAACCATCTCCACTGGTGAAGTCTCAATACCTTTCTATTGACCTGCCATCCTTACCTTACTCGGTTGTCCCATGATGCTCGAGCAATGCTTCGGAGACACCTGTGATTGAAAACCGGCAACCTACGAATATCTTCTACTCTGACTGGCCATGTTTCACAGCCGTAAAGTAGGACGGAGCGAACTACCGCGCAGTACAGTCATCCTTTGGTCAGCAAATGGATATCTCGCCTTCGCCATAAGTGATGCAAGTTGGCAAAAGCCAATCGAGCTTTCTTTATCCGTGGTGAGATTTCGTCACACACCAGGCCATCAGGATTGATGAGACTCCCGAGATAGCGTTCAACATGCTCAACTGTTTCATTCCCTATCACTAGTTTAGGTGTTGACGCAAGCCAAACTTGAAGCAACACATTGCATTTCAAGGGGGCAAACCGCGTCCCGAACACGCTAGCATCGTTGTTTAAGGTAGTCAGGAGACACTGCGTTTTGTCAGCGTCTTCACAAAATGTCATCAGCAAATTCTAACTCAGCAAGCGTGTCTCCTGGTAAAAGGTCCACTCATGAAGAGTCAGACGATGATAAGATCCACCCAGGTGTCCTTTCTTTACACTTAATCTACCTACTTGAGCATTAAAGTCACCAGCGATTATTACTGTATCAGAGCCCCTAACTTTTTGAGGACGGTTAGAGAGGTTTCTATAAAACTCCTCTTTTATCTTCTCCGAGCTGTCAGATTAATTCAAGTGATACCAATTCTAGTAGTAATAGAAGTGGTAATATGATTTGTGAGATAAAACTATTTCAAGACTAATTAAAATAAAACTTAGGATCTAAGGGAAGTCATTATAAGGTCTACATATTCATAACAATAAAAGTGGATATGTATCACTATGGTGGAGTGATAAGATTGAAGACATACAAAGTGTTGTAAATAATCATTATATGTGAGAGACAATTCTGATTCATCAACAGATAATTTTAGGCAAAGTGAATTCATTTCGTGACCCTAAATTATTCACTTATATACACCGGGTGGCGTAAGTAAATCAAATGTTTTACAAATGCAATTTTTACGTAGCATACATAGTCATTTAGCTCACTTCAATGAATAGTGGAAATTACTTTTGATATTCATGCAAGTCCAGTTTATGCACGAAATAAGTAAGCAAGAGTTAGACCATTATGTTATCGAGTACGAGGAACACATGCAACTTATTATGGTTGGGGTAGACAAAATGATGAAGTTGATAGTTATGCACGGCAATAGTAAATTACTCAATATTGATAACAACAGTTGGAGATTATATGAAAAACCTCTATCCATACGAATCAAGGAAAATATTGAAGATACAGTGCGCACAAAAGCAATCCAATTCATTATGTAGTGTTTATTGTCCTTGGTTTATGTTTGGTGTAGACTAATTAGGATTCCTTCAGTTTGAACTACTTTTCACAGTACCAGCAGTTATCAGGTTCGAAACCTTTTGAATTGGATCTGTGTTCATAAAGCTACTTGATTGTATTACTTCGTGACTGCTATTTTCAAACAAAGTTCCTTAAGATTTCATGTCGACATCATGATCGTTTTTCATTTGAAATACCAGCACATTCTGTAGCAAAGTATTTTGGTTTCCTACGTTTGTCTCTGGGTCAGTTTCACTTAGTTTTCAACGTTTGTGTCCCATCTATATATAATTATCGGAACCTTAGTTAATCAATACACATTTACATTCCACAGCATATTTTTAGGAAGCTTCAGTGCCACCATCATCGTATGTTGCGCTACTAAAAAACGATAAGGATTATCAGTTTGTTTCACTCACATTACTATGCATTGACTGTTTTCTATTCATTAGACT
Organism: Schistosoma turkestanicum; assembly: GCA_944470395.2. NCBI lineage: Eukaryota > Metazoa > Platyhelminthes > Trematoda > Strigeidida > Schistosomatidae > Schistosoma > Schistosoma turkestanicum. The sequence continues at coordinate 7,668,852 of OX103974.1, read as the reverse complement.
TAAGAAATTGTAAGATGCTGTTTTTGTATGGAGGACTGTAATGATCCAATATGTTTTCCACGAGCTAGTATAAACCGATTGACTTCTTTGCGCTCAATCCTTGTTCTTTCGGTATGGTTCCAGGCGTTTGGTAGTATCCAATGAATGAGGGTCTAGCAACTCGACTGTCTAATTCTAGTCATTTGGCAGTTGGTTGTGATTTTGTATGTCCCGTGATTTGAATGGAAACGTTTGTTTAAGGGTATTAGGGTTTCTGGATACCAGCAGCTATCACATTACCAGAGCGGAGATCAATTAGTTGCTATGTGGAGAATAATGGAGAGAAAATTCTAATGCTAATAAGAAGATTTCAGAACTAAGTAAGTCAATAGATAATTTAATTTGATAATTGATAGTGAAGATTGTGCGAGAGGACCATGTTGTAAGCAAGGGAACGGGAACAGAGATAATATGCAAAATAGATTAAGTTAGTGATCTGCGGAGTTGGCAATAATAACGACTAGCAAGTCTCAAGGCATGCATCAAGCACAGCTTGTCCACGAGTACGTGTTTATCAAGTCTCTTCTTAAAGCTCTCGACTGAGTGGGCTGTGGTCACCTCAACTGCGAAAGCATTCCATGTTGCAACAACTCTTGGAGAGAAAAAGTGTTTGCGAACCTGAGTATTCGCTCTTTGATGAGCAATTTTTCCCGGATTCCCTCAAGGGCAGTGATGGTGACACATAGGTAAGGTGCTCATGCTGGGCGTTTATCTTCGTAAGGTTTGTTCTTCAACCCTACCACCAGTTTCGTTGTTCACCTCTGCACTCGATCAGAGGTCATTAATGTCTCTTTTAAACAGGGGGTGTGTGATGACATTGTAAACCTCGAAGTGTGGGTGCGCGTACGTCTTATACAAAGTTTAGAATAACTGTTGGATGATAGTGTAGCGGTATACTTTTACGAAGAAAACGCAACTGCTGAAATATAAACATTTAATAATAATAATTTATTCTCAAATAACTACGTTACAAGAGTCACGCCAGTTTACAGGCTAGATAAAATTGTCACAAATGCTTTTACAATTACTCTAAAAGTTATAGCAGTTAAATTAAGTATAAGAGTCAGTTTCTGATTGCATATTTACACCATGTCACTGACAGAAACAGTATTGTACAGCCTCATTTTCAATAGTAGTGTACAAATAAGGAAGGAAGGTGCACAATAGGTTCTTTTGGCAATTTGCCGAGATCAATAGTGAATTTGTTGGGTAAGGTCATATGGAACGCGCTTGATACGAGCTGTGATCCAGACAGTCATGTACGTAGGGTGCATGTTGCCTAGAGTAGCCAAGGATTTCCCACCGTGAATGGGGTTCTGAAAAGGAGAAGAGAGAGAGAAAAAGGCAGCAGTGTGGCAAGTGTATATATATAACCAAAGCACTACTTAACCTGTCATGTTGAAGTAGTCAATACAGTAGTAAGTCAAGATAAAATTCATACTGACCACTTAAATTAAAGTAAATTATGGGAATATAAGAATATAACGCACAGATAAAGGAGTACAGCAAAAAGAAGGGAGAGTTGTGCAGTGTCAGGTGGACAGAAGAGAAGTCGAAGTAAGAAGCTGGATTTATGTCCGTTGAAATCGAAATTCTAGTGGAAAGAGTAGAGTTTGTAAAAATTAAAATTTGACGAATAAAATCTCGCACTGTCTAACTGTTTTTTTTCTTTATTATTGAATGTCAACCTCTAAGTCATACTGTTAGCGCCTGAGTAAGAATGTTGCAGGTGTCTCGACAGAATAGCGACCTCAGCATAGTTTTGGAAACATGAACCACAGAAGTAGCAAGCGTATAAGAGCAACCTCAGTGTTACTGATTAGTCGTCTCATCAATCTAAAGAGCCGAAAGCAAACAATATGTTCTGCCCCACAGACATGGGTGGTTTGAAGTCATCGCCCACACCATCAATGTTTGCTGGTCAGTAACTCCACCCTCCCTCCTTTTGTGTTGTTAGGCTCATGTAAAATGTTTAAAAGAAGCTATTGAGTTCTACTTGGTGTTCTATGTCTCGCATCCTGTTGATAAACACTATTTCTGCAAGTTCTTTTCACAAACTCGTCTGGCTATTACAACTTATGAACTATTGGTTAGGCATCAATGCTATACAGTTAACAGTTATGGAGAAATAGTAAGAATTTTCAAACAAGATATAAGCATTTTGAATGTAGTGGGGAAGATGTACTTAACTAGCTAAGCAGGAGATATAAAGAGTATCGCGGTTAAAAGCGGAGCAATAGATAACACTAAGGGGCCAAGGTAAGTCAATAGCGTGTAAGTGAGAACAGTATAATTGATAATAGGCAATGTGAAACTCACACAGTTGTAAGTGTTGATAAGGTTGCGCCCAGGAGAGTAGAGTGCATTCTAATCAACCAGTTTACAGTTGAACAGTGTCGATCGACCCAGTTAGTAGAGTAACCTGTCTATTTCAAATAAACACTAAAGAGATTTATATTCAACTACAAAAATTAGTGCTACTTGGGGGTGTAAAAATAACTAAATAAGACGCAGCACTGAGTTCATTGTGTTTAAAGTATATGCAGAGCTATTAATATGAAAGCAGGGTGCGAGTGAGTTCACGAGCGCAGAAGAGCCAGTGCAACTGAGAGCATCATTAAGAAGTTGAACAAACTCATGTAACCCACTTGCCATGCGTATTTTTGAGGGAAGCCTATTCCATATAAGTGCATACTTAGAGAGGAAGACGTTTTCTCGAGTTTTGGATCTATACTTCTCAAGTTTGACCGTAGATACTTTATCTCGAAGGTTATGTGTACAAGGGCCATGGATAAGGACTAAACTGCAGGAGGAATATGTGAGCTTGTGCAGGAGTTTAAAGTAAAGGATCAGATTAGACTTAAGCCTTCTTTTCCATTATTATTGTGCTTAATCCTGACAATAATTGTTATATTGTAGTCCTTCTGTTTGTCTGTACTAAAGACTATCGCGCGCCAAGCGTGTCATTCCGACTCCACTCTTCTCCTCACTTGTTGTTATCAGCTGCTATACCCTAGTCTCGTCATTATTTCAATATCACGAGGCTAGCGATAAATATACTTCTTCATCCAGAATAGTCTTTTCTTTGACTTCCGGATTATCGGGATTTAAATTAGTAACCCCTGAAAGAAATATATTTGTTTCGACTTACCATAACATCATCCGGAATGTTGTCGTAGACAATGTACCTCAGTCACACCACGCATCCAGAAATAGAAGAACATAGGTTACGTACGGCCCTGATCGCTTGCTATGGGCGAAGAGGAGAGCATGACACAAGGGGAAGGTTACGTTGAAGGATTCCGACCGTAGTTCTTACTTGGTATTGAAAAACAGATGCACTATCAAAGTTAGAAGTGATATGAGACGCTTTCAGATAAGGCTAAACCAAGCCGTTTGTACACCCTCTGGACTCAATTTTATTTCGATATAGTGAGGCTAGCACTAAATATACTTCTTACTCTAGAATCGTCTTTTATATGATTCTTAGAGTAACAGGATTCACTGAAGCTGCGTTCGAAAATGCTCGATAAAACTAAAAGCGATGATGTTTTAGCGGACACCTAGTCACAGGTTCTAAATATTGACCTGTAGCGTTTATCTCCCACGATCCAGAGGTCTGGTTAGCAGCTCTGGAATTTCTACCTGGTGATCATATAGCCGCCGACCATGAGGTTGTCCTCAAATCTGGTATATCGGACGTCTAAGATCGTCTGAAGTAGGCGATTATTCGACATTTCCTCCTACCAAGGGAGGAAGGATTGGGAACTGTGGTTAGAAGCCCATGTTCAGCCTACGATCTCTGCTCTGCCCGGGGATATGTCAATTAGCCAGGCCGCCCTTGTTCTTATTTAGAAGCTTGGCACTCAGGCCAATCAGCAATCAACAACCACATCGACATTGACTCGATTTATCAACCAATCAGAAAAATCATAGGTGACACAGGATCAAGAAGCAGATAAAAACGGGGTGCAATCAAAACAAAGTTGCAAACAATGACAGGTCAAAAGTCAACAGCAACCAATCACGATCGAGGTTAGCAGAACAAGCTACAGGTCAAACGTGGAGAAATTCGAATGCTCCACTTCTATTTGTAGTTTGTGCTGATGATGTTGTTCGGAAGAACAATGAAAGCTCCACAACCAAAACAACAAGCTCAGAGAACGAAACACCACCACGACATTACAATTGCATGGAACCATCGTACATAGTGCTAGGACCGAAAATTAACGGTGGAGGTAGTGTTTTTCGAATTCTCAAAAGCCTTCGACACAGTAACCCACGCAGTCCTAATCGCGAACGTTGCGTGAATGGATGTTATTTATTTCCATAACTAATTGTAGTTATGATATGACTAATTGATCAATTTGTGGTTTAAGCGTTCACCACCTGATGTGGTCTGGTTTGCCCTAAAGTTTGTTGTAATTGGTCTACTAATTCAAGGCCATTTTTATCTTAATATATTGATGTTACACATAGTTTTATTTATTTCTATATTGATCGCTATGTTTGCTCGTTCCATTTGGAATCTTTAATTTCCTTATTCATTGTACGTATCTGATTGTTTTTATGTTTAGAAACAGATGAAGTTTAAAACCAAATTAATCTTGTTTTGACCATAGTTTTCCCACATACTATATACTGGCCAATATTGCGGTTACAGTTCTAGAAATACAATCAAATCCTACACTGCGCTTCGCTGACCCACTCGTATATTGGCTCAGAAACAACTTTGAGAATGGAAAGTTTTATTTCAAGGCACATAGGGTATGTGAGATTTGGCGAGTCTGAACATTGGGAGCTTCTCAGAGGAACATCTTAGGTCAACTTCTCTTCTTGTTATTCATTAACGAAGACACAGTTAGCCTTCCAGCATTGGAATAAGAGTGTAAAATTCTGAGAATGTTCATCTATGTTTGATGATGCGATTAGCAGATCATCAATATAGACGTGAACAAAACCGAAGACTCGTACTATGCTATCGATAAAACTTTCGAAAGTTTGAGCAGCATTCCTTAATCCAAAACTCAAACAGACCGAAAGGAGTCGTGACAGCAGTTTTCCGGATATCTTCAAGAGCGACTGGGATCTCATGATGTGCTCGTACCCGATCAATCATAGAATAGATAGTCGTGCCCTTGAGGGATACCATGATGTCGTGCATGTGGGGGATGGGATAGCTATCGAAACGTGTTGCTACGTTTCATGCTCGGTAGTCGCCACATGGTCGCCAGCCTATCCCATCCATTTTGCGAAACATGTGGAATGATGGGGCCCAAATACTGCGAGAAGGACGGATAATACCTGTAGCTAGTAAATTGTCAAACTCACGTATGGTGAAAGCTAATTTGTCCGGTGCCAGTCGAAGACGTCGTGCGGTGGCTGGTGGTCTGCGCGTGAAGATGTGGTGTACCACATGATGAGTCACCGATAGATTCTCCTGAGGTAGTGGAGTTAGCTGGGGAAATTTTTTGAGTAAAGCGTGGAAAATGTCTTCGAGCGAATGAAAACCCCTGTAATTCGGTACGCATCTTTTTGAGCTCGAAAGCCTATAAATTTGCTGTTCGACGAAGTATCGATTAGCTGCAGCATACGTGAATCGACTAGCGATTCATAGTGCTGTAGGAAATCGATACCGAGTATGGCTGTCGGAACATCAGCGATGATGAACGGCCACAGATACTGTCGTCGGTTGCTTAGGTTGATCGACAGCTGTCGTGTACTATAGGTAGAAATGACAAAGTAATTCGCAGCGCGTAGTCGAAGCATCACAGGTGGACACTTGCTGCTACCGAGTGGTACGACAGGAACTTGGGCACCTGTGTCAACGAGGTACCTAGCGTTAGTAAGGATATCGTGCAAGTAAAATAGGCGGCCAACCTAAGGTAAGGTGACGACAAGTATGGCCGCGTTTACTCGTCAGCCTTGAATTTCCCGCCTGTAATGTGCAGGGGGCTGGACAATGCCTTGCGCCAGACTAAAACGTCTGCTGGAACCAACCCTAGCCGGTACTCGCTTCCGAAGCCGCTTTTGTGGCTATTGCTCGCAGCCTTACTTGATCGTGAGAGGGCTCATGGTACGTGGAGTTCAGGAACAGTGGAACGAACTGGAAAAAGGAGACGGCTGTGGACAAAGAAACCCTTAAACATTTTCAGCTTGAAACCGATTAGCATCGAGATCCACGTTGACATGTGAAGTGGAGGCAACCGTATAGTTGTCACTGTAGCTAGTTCGCGCCATAACTTTGTCTGTAACAAGGGCGGCCTGGCTAATTGACATATCCCCGGGCAGAGCAGAGATCGTAGGCTGAACATGGGCTTCTAACCACAGTTCCCAATCCTTCCTCCCTTGGTAGGAGGAAATGTCGAATAATCGCCTACTTCAGACGATCTTAGACGTCCGATATACCAGATTTGAGGACAACCTCATGGTCGGCGGCTATATGATCACCAGGTAGAAATTCCAGAGCTGCTAACCAGACCTCTGGATCGTGGGAGATAAACGCTACAGGTCAATATTTAGAACCTGTGACTAGGTGTCCGCTAAAACATCATCGCTTTTAGTTTTATCGAGCATTTTCGAACGCAGCTTCAGTGAATCCTGTTACTCTAAGAATCATATAAAAGACGATTCTAGAGTAAGAAGTATATTTAGTGCTAGCCTCACTATATCGAAATAAAATTGAGTCCAGAGGGTGTACAAACGGCTTGGTTTAGCCTTATCTGAAAGCGTCTCATATCACTTCTAACTTTGATAGTGCATCTGTTTTTCAATACCAAGTAAGAACTACGGTCGGAATCCTTCAACGTAACCTTCCCCTTGTGTCATGCTCTCCTCTTCGCCCATAGCAAGCGATCAGGGCCGTACGTAACCTATGTTCTTCTATTTCTGGATGCGTGGTGTGACTGAGGTACATTGTCTACGACAACATTCCGGATGATGTTATGGTAAGTCGAAACAAATATATTTCTTTCAGGGGTTACTAATTTAAATCCCGATAATCCGGAAGTCAAAGAAAAGACTATTCTGGATGAAGAAGTATATTTATCGCTAGCCTCGTGATATTGAAATAATGACGAGACTAGGGTATAGCAGCTGATAACAACAAGTGAGGAGAAGAGTGGAGTCGGAATGACACGCTTGGCGCGCGATAGTCTTTAGTACAGACAAACAGAAGGACTACAATATAACAATTATTGTCAGGATTAAGCACAATAATAAATGTTTATATTTCAGCAGTTGCGTTTTCTTCGTAAAAGTATACCGCTACACTATCATCCAACAGTTATTCTAAACTTTGTATAAGACGTACGCGCACCCACACTTCGAGGTTTACAATGTCATCACACACCCCCTGTTTAAAAGAGACATTAATGACCTCTGATCGAGTGCAGAGGTGAACAACGAAACTGGTGGTAGGGTTGAAGAACAAACCTTACGAAGATAAACGCCCAGCATGAGCACCTTACCTATGTGTCACCATCACTGCCCTTGAGGGAATCCGGGAAAAATTGCTCATCAAAGAGCGAATACTCAGGTTCGCAAACACTTTTTCTCTCCAAGAGTTGTTGCAACATGGAATGCTTTCGCAGTTGAGGTGACCACAGCCCACTCAGTCGAGAGCTTTAAGAAGAGACTTGATAAACACGTACTCGTGGACAAGCTGTGCTTGATGCATGCCTTGAGACTTGCTAGTCGTTATTATTGCCAACTCCGCAGATCACTAACTTAATCTATTTTGCATATTATCTCTGTTCCCGTTCCCTTGCTTACAACATGGTCCTCTCGCACAATCTTCACTATCAATTATCAAATTAAATTATCTATTGACTTACTTAGTTCTGAAATCTTCTTATTAGCATTAGAATTTTCTCTCCATTATTCTCCACATAGCAACTAATTGATCTCCGCTCTGGTAATGTGATAGCTGCTGGTATCCAGAAACCCTAATACCCTTAAACAAACGTTTCCATTCAAATCACGGGACATACAAAATCACAACCAACTGCCAAATGACTAGAATTAGACAGTCGAGTTGCTAGACCCTCATTCATTGGATACTACCAAACGCCTGGAACCATACCGAAAGAACAAGGATTGAGCGCAAAGAAGTCAATCGGTTTATACTAGCTCGTGGAAAACATATTGGATCATTACAGTCCTCCATACAAAAACAGCATCTTACAATTTCTTAAGTCTAATGAATAGAAAACAGTCAATGCATAGTAATGTGAGTGAAACAAACTGATAATCCTTATCGTTTTTTAGTAGCGCAACATACGATGATGGTGGCACTGAAGCTTCCTAAAAATATGCTGTGGAATGTAAATGTGTATTGATTAACTAAGGTTCCGATAATTATATATAGATGGGACACAAACGTTGAAAACTAAGTGAAACTGACCCAGAGACAAACGTAGGAAACCAAAATACTTTGCTACAGAATGTGCTGGTATTTCAAATGAAAAACGATCATGATGTCGACATGAAATCTTAAGGAACTTTGTTTGAAAATAGCAGTCACGAAGTAATACAATCAAGTAGCTTTATGAACACAGATCCAATTCAAAAGGTTTCGAACCTGATAACTGCTGGTACTGTGAAAAGTAGTTCAAACTGAAGGAATCCTAATTAGTCTACACCAAACATAAACCAAGGACAATAAACACTACATAATGAATTGGATTGCTTTTGTGCGCACTGTATCTTCAATATTTTCCTTGATTCGTATGGATAGAGGTTTTTCATATAATCTCCAACTGTTGTTATCAATATTGAGTAATTTACTATTGCCGTGCATAACTATCAACTTCATCATTTTGTCTACCCCAACCATAATAAGTTGCATGTGTTCCTCGTACTCGATAACATAATGGTCTAACTCTTGCTTACTTATTTCGTGCATAAACTGGACTTGCATGAATATCAAAAGTAATTTCCACTATTCATTGAAGTGAGCTAAATGACTATGTATGCTACGTAAAAATTGCATTTGTAAAACATTTGATTTACTTACGCCACCCGGTGTATATAAGTGAATAATTTAGGGTCACGAAATGAATTCACTTTGCCTAAAATTATCTGTTGATGAATCAGAATTGTCTCTCACATATAATGATTATTTACAACACTTTGTATGTCTTCAATCTTATCACTCCACCATAGTGATACATATCCACTTTTATTGTTATGAATATGTAGACCTTATAATGACTTCCCTTAGATCCTAAGTTTTATTTTAATTAGTCTTGAAATAGTTTTATCTCACAAATCATATTACCACTTCTATTACTACTAGAATTGGTATCACTTGAATTAATCTGACAGCTCGGAGAAGATAAAAGAGGAGTTTTATAGAAACCTCTCTAACCGTCCTCAAAAAGTTAGGGGCTCTGATACAGTAATAATCGCTGGTGACTTTAATGCTCAAGTAGGTAGATTAAGTGTAAAGAAAGGACACCTGGGTGGATCTTATCATCGTCTGACTCTTCATGAGTGGACCTTTTACCAGGAGACACGCTTGCTGAGTTAGAATTTGCTGATGACATTTTGTGAAGACGCTGACAAAACGCAGTGTCTCCTGACTACCTTAAACAACGATGCTAGCGTGTTCGGGACGCGGTTTGCCCCCTTGAAATGCAATGTGTTGCTTCAAGTTTGGCTTGCGTCAACACCTAAACTAGTGATAGGGAATGAAACAGTTGAGCATGTTGAACGCTATCTCGGGAGTCTCATCAATCCTGATGGCCTGGTGTGTGACGAAATCTCACCACGGATAAAGAAAGCTCGATTGGCTTTTGCCAACTTGCATCACTTATGGCGAAGGCGAGATATCCATTTGCTGACCAAAGGATGACTGTACTGCGCGGTAGTTCGCTCCGTCCTACTTTACGGCTGTGAAACATGGCCAGTCAGAGTAGAAGATATTCGTAGGTTGCCGGTTTTCAATCACAGGTGTCTCCGAAGCATTGCTCGAGCATCATGGGACAACCGAGTAAGGTAAGGATGGCAGGTCAATAGAAAGGTATTGAGACTTCACCAGTGGAGATGGTTCAGACATGGGTTACGAATATCCAGCTATCGACTGCCCCGACGAGCCATGCTTTGTAGTGTAGGAGTAGGTTAGAAGAAATCCAGGGGTGGCCAAACCAAAACATGGCGGAAATCCATAAAGTCACAAGATCTTTAACCATCGATTACTATCGTCTCGGGGACAACAACCAGGCAGTCGACGCTTACCAAGATGACTCAGTCCACTTGTCAGTGACTTTATGGATTTCCGCCATGTTTTGGTTTGGCCACCCCTGGATTTCTTCTAACCTACTCCTACACTACAAAGCATGGCTCGTCGGGGCAGTCGATAGCTGGATATTCGTAACACATGTCTGAACCATCTCCACTGGTGAAGTCTCAATACCTTTCTATTGACCTGCCATCCTTACCTTACTCGGTTGTCCCATGATGCTCGAGCAATGCTTCGGAGACACCTGTGATTGAAAACCGGCAACCTACGAAATCCATTTGCAGTAGCCCAGGTGCATCCCTTCTTTGTGTTCTGTCAAATCCTAACTTCCTGAATTCTCCATCACATTTATCTTTCTTTGTTTAAGTTTATTTAACTAGATTCTACTTCTTGAATAATACCATCGAATCCTAGTCTCTCCGATTACCGCTAATACTTCTACTTCATCTACTACTATGCGATTTGATTTGACAATTACGTCTCTGCACTAATGTGGTATGGCGACTGGAACTGGTGTACATACGTACGAAGTTCTACGGCGTAACTGACTGAAGGACTGTCATTACCGTTTCGCTCATAGTGGTGACTGAATTCTATCAATCAGGTGGTAATGCAGCCAGAGCAGATTACTCAGTGTTGCTATTCATAAACTGGATGTGAAGGAAACCTGAAGCTAATAACGAATTAGGTTTTTAATTGGTTTTAAATCCGAGGTACAGAATGGTGACTTGAGGGACAGAAATTTACTAGCACTACGTTACGTCGAGTATTACTTAATGACCGAAACGTGTCTTACCATCTAAAGTTGATTTATTCTGATATTTAAACACTCAACAGTAATTGAGATGAGATTATAAACTGCTATCTACATACACAAGCTGAATCTTCCAATTAGAATGTTTTACAACTAGGATATTATTATTTAACAAAATTATAAAATGAACACTACATAAGAATATTTCCGAAGAACCTAATGATCATACAATGTAGTTTATCTTTAATATATTAGTGATTGTATTTATGAATACAACCCATCAAAAAACTCTGTTTATCGACATGCGTGATGTGCTGGGTTAGTCGGCTAAATTCAACGTACAAAGAAATAGCGTCGTAAAGCAACAAATAAAATGGTTTTAACAAGTTTTATATTATCATCAATTATTATTGATTACAAGCTTACACGTAATTATTTACAATATAGTATCACATGTTTAGTATTTACAAGGAGATACAACAGTTGTACACAGTTTGAATCATCAGATCAACTAGGCTAGGGTTAATAAAGTAAATGTCAATTTTTTTAGAATTTAAGTTATTGTAGGTGTAAAACATCAGAAAAGGCAATAGTTATATGAATGAGCATGCTAAGGGGTTTAAACAAAACTCCTTGATTCACCAGATGGTAGTTCAAAGCACTCTTGTGCTTTATCAGCCAGAACACAACCAATAGCCAGGGAGGCTGTAGCGGCTGGTGATGGTGCATTACGTACATGCATAACTCTTTTACCAATCGCACCGTCACCAAAATGAACCACAAAGTCGTCCACCAAAGTCCCATCCGAATTAACTGCTTGGGCTCTTATTCCCGATGGGCCCCTGGAGACATCTTTAGCATTTAAGGTTGGTACATACATTTGAAGCTGTTTAACCTGGCGACTAATAAACATATCACTAATAATCTCACTCAAACCAACACGTAAATAACGGAGTACGAGTTTTCGGAGTCCGGAATCAGTTAAGATATCAAGGGAGTCTTTCAAGTTAAAACTGAAACGCCCATAACCTTCCCGATCAAAAGAGAGAACAGCATTTGGCCCAAGCCAAACCGATCCATCCATACGTGGAGTGAAATGGACACCCAAGAAAGGGAAACGAGGATCAGGTACAGGATATATATTTCCATTTATTAAAGAAGAATTCTCTGGTTTTAAAACTAGGTAATTACCTCGGAATGGTACTATGGATGGATTTAGAGAACAACCGGACATCTTAGCAACACGATCAGACTGTAAACCTGTGCAAGTAATCACATACTTACATGTGACATGCGAAATATGGTTCGAATCTTTGGATCCACTATTAAGGTTTTTGATTAAAATAGGGTGATCCACGTCCTCTTTTTTTTCTGAGATTTCGCCTACATTGAAGGACTTATAAATAGTCCCACCAGATGCAACGAAATTCTTGGCATACGATAAAGTTACTGCTCTCCAATCAACTATTCCTGTTTCAGGAGAATGAATGGCTTTCAAACCAACACAATTAGGCTCGATTTCTTGTATCTTGTCGCCCGAAATGAGAGAAACATTAGGCACACTATTTTTTTGAGCGAAATTGTACAGTTTATCTAAACGGGGAAGCTCGATTTCATTAACCGCAACAATCAATTTCCCACATTTCTTATAAGGCACTTTGTTTGCTTCAAAATATTGATATGACTTCTTCAAACCTTCAACGCATAGCTTAGCTTTTAGAGAGCCGGGAGTGTAGTAAATACCTCCATGAATTACACCACTGTTATGACCAGACTGATGCATTCCCAAGTCTGCTTCCTTTTCCAAAAGAGCAAATTTGAGTTTCGGATACCGAAGTATTAGTTCACGAGCAGTTGCTAAACCTACAATTCCACCTCCAACAATAGTTATGTCGAAAGTATTTGCTTTGGCGGAGTACCTTCGGAAGGCTTGACACATCAAAACATCGTTGAAACCCCTAAGCTTGGTGGACCACATGGTAACTTGGTACAAAGTGGACTTGTAACGTTCGGCTCTAGGTAGGTTTGAGTCTATTCAGGTGCGTTGTGTGGAACAGAATCTAGAAGAGAGAATAATAAAACAGAAATTTACCGGGCGACTCAGTAAGTACATAGAGTGAAGCTACATTTATTATTAGAAGCAATCGACAACAATTAGCAATAATGAAAATGTAGGGCTAAGATAACCCGGAACCGGGAGCTTAAAGTAAAAATATGCGTTAGGGAAGAGCTAAAACGGCTGAAGAGCTTCAAACCGGTTCTTAGTCAGTTAGGAAACAGCTCTAATAAATGGGTAGAGTGGAGGTGAACAAAACTTTTGCGGACTGTGGAGCAATTTTACGTACGTGATTCATCTAGTGATATCTTCTCCAGGTTATTCTATCCAAATCAAAGCAACAACGGCATAAACTCGTCCCAGTGGACATGTATTGTTCATCCCGAACACGAAGAACTGACCTAAACAGGTTTTTAGGTCTCTATGTTATCCATAGTCAGAGTTTTGAATATAGGATAAGGATTTAAAATCAAAAAGTGGAAATAGGCAAAAAAAACCACTTCGTAGCCATATAGGTGAACCATACACAAGAATAAGTAGCCTACCAGAAGTAAGGTAGATAAATAAAATATTCAGACTCAGATATTTCAAATATAAATGCTCAGTATCCATTTGCGTGTCGAATACAAATATATTGCTTTATGGGCCGACACTTCTGAGTGAGTAATAATTCACTGTCGTCCACCCACTTTACCTTCAGTTACTATTTAGGAAAAGGTATTATTTGATTGTTAAGTACAGGCATATGAGAGCTTAAGAGGATAATTTCTATTATGTGGCAGTAAAAAATAATTTCCGTCAAAATTTAAAGCAAATCGAGTATTGTATAATTGTAGTTCTGATTTTCCAAACAAATAAAACGTTTGTCCTCGGGTAGATTTACGTCTAGTTAGAAGTTACTTTACCTGTTACGATACGGTTGACGATTTATGCTCTAACTTCAGCGTTTAGTTGGTTTGCGTTTAACGCGAAGGTACCTTGTGTGCTGGGTGGGATGTGAGGAGCAGCGTACGAGATTCTCTGGAAGAAGAAACCGTACCGAAAGAACAAGAATCGAGCGCGAAGAAATCAAACTTGTTTACACTATCTCGTGAAAAAGATATTGGATATTGGAAGTGAAAAAGATGAGCCGACGACTCAGTAAGCACATAGAATGCACTTACATGCAACATACGAATAAACAGACAGCAACCAGATATAAAGCCAGCGTGAGATTAAGACAATCTGATAAACGAAACTAGGAGTTGATAGAGTAAGGTTTCGAATGCGTTACAATCCCTATAACCAGGACGTCCTCCCTGTTTCCATGACCTTCAGTTGCTTTTCAATGTTCTGATATCTCGAAATCTTTTTCACCAACTATCATCCAGCAAGGAATATCTTTTTCCTTGGTTATTGTTCCTTCAGCACTGTTCCATGTATTCATTGGTGTTCAATCGGTGTCGATCTATTTGTCGAATAATAATTCAAAAGCCTGGAAAAAGAAGGAAACAGCTCTCAGTTTTTCAAAAACTCATCAATAGTTTTTACTTTGTGATCGTCATTGTTGAATTGATTTTATCCATTCAGGCTATCATAGATGGTTGTTTGCAGTTGGTAGAACAGTTCGCAAACAAGATACTGGTGAAAACTCAGTGATTATCCAATGGTAAACTTTGTTGAGAAAGGGATACATTTGTCAACCTCAATCTGTTAGAGTTCTTTTTAAACTACACTTGTCGATTCCTGCAGGCCCTCAAACCATTAAAAAGAGATCCTCTCCTAATAAATCCAACAATGCAAGCATATATTATGAGCTTGCATACAGAGCGTATCTATCGAGCTTTGAGTTATTACACATTTTGCTGTAGGAATGGGTTATCCAGTAAATTTTTAGTGTAAGTCTAGCGCAACGCGAAACAAAATAAAATCAAGGAACAAAAACTCAAGATGTTCATTCTGGGATGATATGACCTGGTTTTCAGATCAATTCCGATTCTACTGTAACTGAGAGAGAATAAT
The DNA here is from genome assembly GCA_944470395.2 of Schistosoma turkestanicum. Classification (NCBI taxonomy): domain Eukaryota; kingdom Metazoa; phylum Platyhelminthes; class Trematoda; order Strigeidida; family Schistosomatidae; genus Schistosoma; species Schistosoma turkestanicum. Next base: position 7,653,759 of record OX103974.1, on the reverse strand, counting down.
CCCAAATGCTGATGTCCATCAACTTAAGTTTTGTTTCCAACAGCAACACCCATTTTGTTGCTCATATCTACACTCGAAACAAGAGATTCAGTTAGTTGGATGGAGGTGATTCTACGTCGTTGTGAACATTAAGGTGTGGTCGTTCATATGTCATAAACAACATTAGGAATAATTGTTGGGTGATAGTACTAAGTTACCTATGCATAAAGTGAGGAGTTGCATTAGAAGCGGCTGCGTCCCTCATATAGTTCGAGCTGGTATGCATGCTTTCAGTAGTTATTGAACCGCGATCGTACTCTGAGCAGACCGTAGGTAATGGATAACCATAGAGGATGTAAGTCGTTTGCGTCCTGTGGGACAGAATGTACATGACGTGACTCTTCGGCTGGTTTAGTTTTGAACCGGGATTACGCGCCCATAACTCAATGAGTGTCAGGTCCTAATATACCTCAATCACGTTCACTCTATTTACCTTGGTAGGAAACTTCCTATTCTCAAAGCAGCTTCTGAGCCAAGATACGTGTGGGTCAGCGAAGCCCATTCCCGCAACGTTCGCAATTAGGAGTGCGTGGGTTACTGAGTCGAAGGCTTTTGAGAATTTGAAAAACATTGCCTCCACCGTTAATTTTCGGACCTGGCACTATGTGCAATAGTAATATCGGAAGGGCACAACCTGCCTTTCCGAAAACCTTGTTCAGCTTCATGAAGTATTCTGATCTTATCCACGTACTCCCTCACCTGTTCGTTCACCCGCCCCTCCATTACGTTTGGTAGTATTGGTAGTAATGTGACTGGTCTGTAACTGACTGGGTCCTTCCTATCTCCTTCTTTGAAGATTGAAGAGAGAGCGAGAGAGAGAGCAGCTTGTTTCTATTCAGCAGGCAGTTGATGTGACTTCAGTGAATGCCTGAACAGATCATATATATCGCTGAACTGAGATCTTCTGCACATTGTTTCCAGACAATGTGGTGAATATTGTCACAACCGGGTGACTTTCCTGGGTGTAAGCATTTTAGTTCCCTTAGTATTGAGTCAGGAGTGATACGGATATCCCCTAAGTCGTAAGCTGGCACTGGGTTTGCGTAGTACTCTGAACATGTGGATACCTGAGTTAAGCGATCGCTGAAGTTTGTGTTGAAGATCTCAGCCACCTCTCGGCTGGTGAGGTCGTCCTTATTCGGACCTGTGAAAGAACACAGACCTTGACTCATAGGTTTTCTTTAGTGATGAACCTCAACAGATGCTTAGGCGTTGCCAGTATTTTGGCAGCTAGCCTTATCTGAAAGCGTCTCATATCACTTCTAACTTTGATAGTGAATCTGTTTTTCAATACCAAGTAAGAACTACGGTCGGAATCCTTCAACGTAACCTTCCCCTTGTGTCATGCTCTGCTCTTCGCCCATAGCAAGCGATCAAGGCCGTACGTAACCTATGTTCTTCTATTTCTGGATGTGTGGTGTGTCTGAGGTACATTGTCTACGACAGCATTTTAGATGATGTCCCTCACTGTTTGCCATAGACGATCTAATATCAGCCTCCACCAGTCCCGTGACCATGTGACAAGTAGGAGGTTTTCTCTCAAACGTGTATAATATGCCTTAGTGTAGCAAAGATAAGGCTTACGATGATGGACTCTCAACATGCAAGTATTGGTAGAAATGCGACTGGTCTGTAACTGACTGGGTCCTTCCTATCTCCTTCTTTGAAGATTGAAGAGAGCGAGAGAGAGTAGCTTGTTTCTATTCAGCGGGCAGTTGATGTGACTTCAGTCAATCTCCAATCGAGTCACGTATTTGTGAGCAGAGGGATTCTGCATACCTTTTCAAGACAATAGTAGTGGGAATGCACCAGATTTTTGAACAGGCGTTAAGTGTCATTTTTTCACGAATTCCGATTGCTGTTTTAATGTTGTAGCTCAATCTGTCTAGTTATCGCATCACACGATACACAGACATTTTCATCGACCATGCTAACTCTGATGATGCTTACTCTCATACATCAGTCTTCTGATTGTTTCTTGGAACTTCCTTCACTCCATCTCGTTTTCGTAAAACTAATTTTATCCAATCCTTTGAATGTGTGCCTAGAAATCACTACTTTGTTTTTAAATGTATTGAAATCTTAATGAGGATGTCGATACTCGACTAACAGACTAGATGAATAGTTCATATAATCTGTTTTGCAAATATTTCTTTTCATATTCATTATAACTGCGGCACTATGACCCAGTATATTTTTGATTGGTAAAGCCGTTCCATACATTATTACTTGTTTGCCTAAGTACTGAATCATACTAGAACCTGCTTATAGTGCTCTGATGACACAATTAAAATCCCCGTTGGTATCCTAAGGGTGACTGCCAATGTCCATTATTAGACTCATCCTGTTGAGCTTGATAGTTTGATTCACAGTTGTAAATACTACGGTTATAGCTTCTGAAAGCTAATTACATACAAGTGTCACAATCGATATGACCACTTTACCTCAATAGTTTCTTTTAATTATTTAACATGAGCCTAACAACACAAAAGGAGGGAGGGTGGAGTTACTGACCAGCAAACATTGATGGTGTGGGCGATGACTTCAAACCACCCATGTCTGTGGGGCAGAACATATTGTTTGCTTTCGGCTATTTAGATTGATGAGGCGACTAATCAACAACATTGAGGTTGCTCTTATACGCTTGCTACTTCTGTGGTTCATGTTTCCAAAACAATGCTGAGGTCGCTATTCTGTCGAGACACCCGCAACATGGTTACTAGGCGCCTAAAGTATGACTTGGAGGTTGACATTCAATAATGATAATGAAAAAAACAGTTAGACAGTGAGAAATTTTAATCATCAATGTTTTCTTTTTACAAACTCTGCTCTTTCGATTTCAACGTACATAAATCCAGCTTCTTACTTCGGCTTCTCTTCTATCCACCTGACACTGCAAAACTCATCCTTCTTTTTGCTGTACTCCTTTACCTGTGGGTTATATTCTTATATTCCCATAATTTAATTTAATTTAAGTGGTCAGTGTGAATTTCATCTTGACTTACTACTGTATTGACTACTTCAACATTACAGGTTAAGTAGTACTTTGGTTATATATATACACTTGCCACACTGCTGCCTTTTTCTCTCTCTTTTCTCCTTTTCAGAACCCCATTCACGGTGCGGTTCTAGGGAACATGCACCCTATGTACATGACTGTCTGGATCACAGCTCGTATCAAACGCGTTCCATTTGACCTTTCCCAACAAATTCACTATTGATCTCTGCAAATCGTCAAAAGAACCTATTGTGCACCTTCCTTATTTGCACTCTACTGTTGAAAATGTGGCTGTATCATACTGTTTCTGTCAGTGACATGGTGTAAATATGCTATCAGAAACTGACTCTTATACTCAATTTAACGGCTATAACTTTTACAGTAATTGTGAAAGCATTTGTGACAATTTGATCTAGCCTGTAAACTGGCATGACTCTTGTAACGTAGTTATTTGAGAATAAATATAATATTATTATTATTATTATATTCAAGGGAGGACCTTAGACACATTTTGCAGAGTGTAAGCGTAGCCTAATTTTTCCAGAAGTTCTTATCTATAAACCCCATTGGCTGTCTAGATTTAGAAATAATAGATGACTCATGTTCTTCAAATTTTGGGTTTCCAGGGTAGTGAACACTCAGATCGTGTGGTGATGTGACTGTCTGAACCCTACTTTTTCGTCAGTAAAAAGGTGTTTCGTGGTAATGCTCACTAAAATACATGATGCTACATTTATTGTGGTTAAGAGGTAGCTGCCATGTTTTGCTCCAGGTAGATAAGTTATCAATATCACTCTGAATCCTGGCTACATTTTCGTCCAGATATTCAGGCTTATAGACGTAATACTAATTTGAGATCATCCGCATACAAGTGTAATCTCCCAAGTTTTATAGTTTGACATGTATCGTTGATGTACATCTAAAAGAAGATTGGACCTAATATACTTCCCTGGATGACTCCACTGGTTATTGATCTTGGTGATGGAAGGCAATCGTATATAACGAATTGTTCGCACCCATTTAGGAATGAAACAAACCACGAATACACACGTTTACTGATTCCGAGTGACTTTAGTTTAAGGAGAAGCCTTTTGTGTGGGATCTTATCGAAAGCTTACTTCAGTCTAAAAATATTACTGGTAATAGTATCCCTTTGCATTGTTTATTTTTACTTTATGAGCGCAAACTTTACTTTTATGATGCTGACACTTTTGGGTTTACTACTCACTGAAACTTCACCCCTCAAACCTGGCACGATTTCGGTATTTCCTTGACACCACAAAATCACCAGTAAATTTATCCCCTTGCACGGACTAAATTATCTACGTCCCGATTCATGGAGATATTATAATGTACATAAATGATATATGTAATACCATAAAATTTGGAAGAGCATACTTATATGCTGATGATCTGAAAATAGTACACAGCTATAAGCCTGAAGATCTGGACGAAAATATAGCTAAGATTCAGAGTGATCTTGATAACGTAACTACCTGGAGCGAGATATGGCAACTGTCGTTTAACCACAACAAATGTGGCATAATGCATATTAGCAAGCGTCACTTTGATACACCACTCTACTTACAAAAATGTAGGGTTCAGACACTTATATCAGCGCGTGACCTTGGTATTAGTTACTCTAAAAGCCTGAAATTCGAAGAACATGCCTCAAATATTATCTCTACATCTACACGACTAATTGAATTTATAAACAAGAACTTGTTGACAATGTAGACGGACAAGAATGCTGAGTCGCCACCGATTCACTAGACTTTCTCGGAGATACTGTTAACACTAGAGGGTTTATGCTTCAAGGACTACCCAGAAATAGACAGAAAGCAGGTCTGAGTCTTCGAAGGTGTGGTCAGTTCCCGCTGAAGGTTTGTACCGGCGGTATGAATGAACAATTTCTAAGGCTCTTCATTGCCAATCTCAGCATTATGCGAATATGGCACGAGATAGATCGTTCGGTGAAAATCTACAGATCAATAAGAATTTCGGTGACCCGCTCAAAACCAGATGAAATTTAGAGAAAAACTAGTTAAAACTAGTTGATAAGAGCTTGCTATATCGGGAATCGATTGAGCCTTTGGACACGTCAATACAACCGACGGTCTTATTTACTCATATGACAGTACAATGAGTTGCATATTCGAGTGCTAAAGTTCCGCCCTTTTTATGTCGCTTGGGTAGCAGACATAGAGGAATTTGTTTCACACCGTTTTCAAAAAGCCGTAGCTCTATGTCAGCCAGTTTTTTAATACGGTTACTGCCGTTTAGGACCATTTTGGTCCAACCTATCTACAGATAACTATTTGCTTTTGGGCTAATAATGTTGAACTTAATGTGGGCGATAAGACACGGGTCGTGGACTACAAAGTGCAAAACTCACTGAGCTGCCATCAATTATTATTTCAAAGAAAGTTGAGGCGATTAAGAAATAGGTGCAATGAGGAGTCAGGCCTGGCAGTAAATAGATATCATCAAAAGTTGTAGTGCTATAAGATCTCACGATGCAGCAATCCTGTAGCTCTACAACCCGATCCTGAGACACCAACAGCAGTAGCGGTGTATCCTTGCGCAGTATATTCACTGAAACGATGCATATGGAAATTAAGTCACCCAAGCATCGAATTGTGATGTGTATGATGGATAGAAGAGATATAACTGTACTAAAGGTTAGTGAAATAGCATACGCTGTTCGAAGGATTTCCATTCAACGCTCCACTTATCGGAACTATCACGTCCAACAGTGGTACTGGCATCTACAACAAAATAATAATCCGAAGATACCCTCACAGCTTTTTGTTGAACGGCGTTAATATTTAATTTATTTGGACTATGTTTGCTATTCAAATCTAACTCAGGATTTCTGATGCAGTATTTTACGTTTCACATTGATTAGTATTCGACTTCGGTTAATGTGTACCCATATGTTGCTCGTTGCCGAGCCAGTGAAACTTTCTGGATACGGTTGCTGGAGTTCTTTTTAGGTAGATATTTGATCCGGGCTTGTAGGGAGAACTTCTGATGAATATCAGGTACCGACTGTTTATTTTTAAAGGATTGCTGTTGTTTTTTGTTAAGATGTTTTGTGAAAGCGAAAAATTCAACGGATATCACAGGCTATACCGTTTGTGGTATTTTGTTGTTTTGATATAATGTTACGTCCAGTTTTTTGCTCGTTGATCTTACGAAGCACGGTTGTCGAACTATTTGTAATTCACGGTCCCAAATGTTTAAACCAAGAACGAAACTCCAAAGTAGATACCAAAGTTTATTCCAAATCACAAATTCGACCAAAATACTTTATTACAAATAGACGACCAATGTCGTTCTAACAACAATAATTATAATAATTACAATTACCTTCTAATTTATTAGCTCTTGGAGCAAAAAACTGCAAACGAACAACAAAGAGAAACGGGAGTCCAAAATGTCCGCAAATAATAATTCAAACAAGTTCACAAGTTAAGTAAAACAAATGTACCCAAAAACAGTGAAACTAATGATATTTATACATGAAGGTTTTGATCAGCAAAATGTCTTCGTTTCTCCCGTAACATATAATTCACGTCATTTATTAAATTTAAACTGTTCAAATTAGACACAAAGTCTGAATTTTAAATAAATAACTTGTTCTGGTCCACTCAAAAATGCCTCGTTCGCTATTAACAAAATAAACTTTGGTTCATCGGCTGTGCATTCAGACAAACTACTAGTAATTTTTTGCTGTTCATAATACCTATAAAGATCTAAGGAATTTAGCTTACCAAGTATAAAAAAGTTGAAAAACCGGAGTTGGACATGAGCTCATAAATGTACATTTTCATTCCAAGTACTTGCACACCACTTTACAGTATTGTCAAGATTAATTTGGAAATAAGTGTGTGATAGTACGAACCGAGTTTGATTGTTAACACCACTAGAGACCGTCACTTTGCCGTCGGTAATTATAATATCTCCGTGAAGCGAGACGTAGATAATTTAGTCCGTGCAAGTTGATAAATTTGCTGGTGATTTTGTGGTGTCAAGGAAATACCGAAATCGTGCCAGGTTTGAGGGGTGACGTTATAGTGAGTAATAAAACCAAAAGTGTCAGCATCATAAAAGTAAACTTCGCCCTGACAAAGTAAAAATAAACAATGCAAAGGGATACTATTTGTAAATGAATTTCTACAGTGGCCGTTCCAATGAGTTCCAATAGGGATCTACTACAGGTCAGTCACTTATTACTAATGTTGTTCAAAGTAATGGAAAAGAATGTTGATGAAAATATGAGTTCATACATGACTGACATCGATGTACTCCATGAAAACTGAACTTGGGTTTCAGAAAAGCAGCATGTTCTGTGTCCAATATCTTCATGAAAGATGTGAGACCTACTGGAACCAGTAGACGATTGTTCATTTAATAATTAGCTTTGTAAAAGCCTTTGAAACAGAGAAGGCTGTGAAGCTGGGTTCCACTGATTCACCTTGTGTTCCCGGCCAAAGTAAATAGAATTGACGACAGCCAATGGGTTGCGACGTTGGAAATGTCACAGGGGGACAATTATGGTTCATTTTTACTCTTATACTTCAACAATGACTGTTTACTAAGAATCAGCTAAGTAGTGCCAATCTGTCCAGACAACAGAAGGATATGGAGGACCGTAAAAATGAAGAGTATTTACCTGAACTTTAAAAGGGAATTACAACAGCGTGATAATGGATATTGTCAAGTGTGAAAAGTCCAGTGCTACTACTCAGTACCGGGAATCTACTCGTAAGATAATCTTTCATTGACTATTTTAATACGAAACCAGTCCTTTTGGTACACTTCAAGTTACATATTTTTATCGATAGTGTAAATGGATTTCTACCGTGGCAGTTCAAATGGTTTCCAATAAGTGCAATCCGAACGCGTATCTCCCAGTTCAAAGTCCAGAAAACACAACAATTCTAGGAGAAAACGGTCTGTATTATATTAAAAGATGGAAATACAAAGCAATACCTGGAATTGATGCACCTTCCAGGTTACAATTACTCCGAAGAGTATCCAAGACAAAGATGAATAAGTGACGTTAAGTCCAACCGCCACTGTATCAATCCAAATATGGCTGTAGCCATATTAAAGATCAAATTTAAACAACATATATACAGTTCAGAAGCAAACACAAAAACTTCAATATAAGTACAAAATATAGAAATAATAACAATATACAATGATAAATTCTCAAATTGGAATCAAATAAAATACCAAAAATGTCAACAGAAAGAGTCCGTCATGTCATAACAAAAATATGTAAACATGGAGGGATTTTCCAAAAAACAAAACATTCAAAAAGGATTCTACAGATAGTTACGCTGGTAATGAGTGGAGTGGAATAGTTAACATGCTTACCTTTTGCTCTTCACTTACCCTCCTATCTTGAGGTCTGTTCGAGTAGCTGAATGTCTAAAATATAGTCACCCTGCTCTATCTGTCTACCAATTCTTATAAAGACCACAAGAGCAGTTACAACATGCATGCACGAAAAAATTCACTCTTGAAACACTCAAAATACCCAGGAACTCTAGTGTGTACCTTCAATATTCGAACCCACTTGTTGAAAATATGGGTGTATCAGACCGTTCGTGTCAGTGATATGGTGTGAATATGCTTTCGGAAACAGACCTTTTCTGATTAACTTCGCTAACTTTTGTGGTAAATGTGGTAGTGTTTGTAACAGTTTGCTCTATACTGTAAATTGGCGTGCCTATTGTATCATGCTAATATTTCAGAATCAGTATATTGCTATTCTCAAGATTATAAAGCAACTGTACGACAAGATTCTGTCTGAGTTAAACCTATTTCTCTTGTAATTTATGACTAAAGGCCACTTGGTCACATTTTTGAATAACTTGGTAATAATTTGTAGTTAGCTCAAGCTTTCTTTTCTAGTGTTTCAAAACAGTCAGTTTACAAGAATATTCTAAATTGTTTAGAATCTTAGATTAAACTACTCATCAGTCGACTGATGAATTTCGCATCAAATCGTGGTTAGCTCAAAATGTGATAGAATCCCTACTCAGACACATTCGTAACCCAGTAAGATCAGGTGAAAGACTACTGTTACCAGGATTATGGACGCAACCAAAAATCGTGTTCTATCGAAACTGAAATTAAACTTGACTTCAGCCTGATAACTTACAATTAAATGAACCTAGCATTCAGCAACGCTGATAATGGAAAGTTTTTACATTTTTGACAGTGTTCGGTCGCCGTCAAAAGCTCCTTAGCTGTGCTTAAAAAGGACACTGAGCCGTTGAAGAGTGATAAGCAAAGAACGACTCACTAGTTTTTCATTAACATCGTTGTGTGGCGGTTAAGTGGTCTGGAGGTTAATTATTCACGAGTGAGGTCGAATGTGCTGGGTTCGATCAGCGCGATTCGAGGTGGTGGAATCACATTGTTGAAGAGACGAAATGACCGCCACCTACTTCCAATATTCTAAGGGTGATCTAACAATGACTGACTCACTATTACATTGTAAAACAACATAAGGATTTGAAAGTGTGCTTTTCAAACAGCAAGCAATGAATAGATTTGTCAGTATATGAATTCAGAAAAAGATGTACCGGAGAAATTTAGTTCAAGCTTGGGAATTTACTAGACCACAGACGATGCTCCTGCTGGATACGATTTATAATTATAATGGCACAACTTTTATGCTTGGTTGTTACGCCTGCACGTTAACACATCATTTTGATATGCTTGAACTATTACGAGTTTGTGGTGGTGTTTCGTTCTCTGAGCTGGTTGTCTTGGTTGTGGAGCTTTGTGCTGATGAAGTTGTTCAGAAGAACAATGAAAGCTCCACAACCGAAACAACCAGCTCAAAGAACGTAGCTCCACCACAATCATCCACATGAGCTACAAGTTTACTCCACCATCTCAAAATATTACGAGTTTACCTGATTGGAAAACGAGAGCGAGGACCGAGGATCCGGCGAAACGACATGCTACTCTAATACGCGTTTCCCAACCCCCATATTCAGTAAAAAGAAGACTTGACATGAAGTAGAGCCTGTGTTCTACAACCATTCAGAATTTACGAGGTCCGAGTCCAAAGGAAAATTAGGATCCCCGACTAGGGATCCCGGACAGGGTCCTGGTCATAAAACGTTACACATAATAAGTATCTGTACATTTTAATCGAATAGGAAACAGCATCGAAGTCTGTGAAATCGACAGTTAAGATGACCAATAGGAAGCAACATTTGAAGTGACACTGATAGTAAGGACGACCAATAAAGAACAACAATGGAACACGTGACAATGATATCTAGGAAAGCCATAAAATTGACCAGTAGGAATTAACCAAAAGGAGTTGACCAATAATTCTCTTAGGATATTGGACGAATATAGTAACAGTGGTACAACACGTTAATGAAATATTGAAACCTTACGGCTTCTAAAAGACGTACAGTATTAAGGTAAAGTGGTCATATCGATTGTGACACTTGTATGTAATTAGCTTTCAGAAGCTATAACCGTAGTATTTACAACTGTGAATCAAACTATCAAGCTCAACAGGATGAGTCTAATAATGGACATTGGCAGTCACCCTTAGGATACCAACGGGGATTTTAATTGTGTCATCAGAGCACTATAAGCAGGTTCTAGTATGATTCAGTACTTAGGCAAACAAGTAATAATGTATGGAACGGCTTTACCAATCAAAAATATACTGGGTCATAGTGCCGCAGTTATAATGAATATGAAAAGAAATATTTGCAAAACAGATTATATGAACTATTCATCTAGTCTGTTAGTCGAGTATCGACATCCTCATTAAGATTTCAATACATTTAAAAACAAAGTAGTGATTTCTAGGCACACATTCAAAGGATTGGATAAAATTAGTTTTACGAAAACGAGATGGAGTGAAGGAAGTTCCAAGAAACAATCAGAAGACTGATGTATGAGAGTAAGCATCATCAGAGTTAGCATGGTCGATGAAAATGTCTGTGTATCGTGTGATGCGATAACTAGACAGATTGAGCTACAACATTAAAACAGCAATCGGAATTCGTGAAAAAATGACACTTAACGCCTGTTCAAAAATCTGGTGCATTCCCACTACTATTGTCTTGAAAAGGTATGCAGAATCCCTCTGCTCACAAATACGTGACTCGATTGGAGATTGACTGAAGTCACATCAACTGCCCGCTGAATAGAAACAAGCTACTCTCTCTCGCTCTCTTCAATCTTCAAAGAAGGAGATAGGAAGGACCCAGTCAGTTACAGACCAGTCGCATTTCTACCAATACTTGCATGTTGAGAGTCCATCATCGTAAGCCTTATCTTTGCTACACTAAGGCATATTATACACGTTTGAGAGAAAACCTCCTACTTGTCACATGGTCACGGGACTGGTGGAGGCTGATATTAGATCGTCTATGGCAAACAGTGAGGGACATCATCTAAAATGCTGTCGTAGACAATGTACCTCAGACACACCACACAGAAATAGAAGAACATAGGTTACGTACGGCCTTGATCGCTTGCTATGGGCGAAGAGCAGAGCATGACACAAGGGGAAGGTTACGTTGAAGGATTCCGACCGTAGTTCTTACTTGGTATTGAAAAACAGATTCACTATCAAAGTTAGAAGTGATATGAGACGCTTTCAGATAAGGCTAGCTGCCAAAATACTGGCAACGCCTAAGCATCTGTTGAGGTTCATCACTAAAGAAAACCTATGAGTCAAGGTCTGTGTTCTTTCACAGGTCCGAATAAGGACGACCTCACCAGCCGAGAGGTGGCTGAGATCTTCAACACAAACTTCAGGTATCCACATGTTCAGAGTACTACGCAAACCCAGTGCCAGCTTACGACTTAGGGGATATCCGTATCACTCCTGACTCAATACTAAGGGAACTAAAATGCTTACACCCAGGAAAGTCACCCGGTTGTGACAATATTCACCACATTGTCTGGAAACAATGTGCAGAAGATCTCAGTTCAGCGATATATATGATCTGTTCAGGCATTCACTGAAGTCACATCAACTGCCTGCTGAATAGAAACAAGCTGCTCTCTCTCTCGCTCTCTCTTCAATCTTCAAAGAAGGAGATAGGAAGGACCCAGTCAGTTACAGACCAGTCACATTACTACCAATACTACCAAACGTAATGGAGGGGCGGGTGAACGAACAGGTGAGGGAGTACGTGGATAAGATCAGAATACTTCATGAAGCTGAACAAGGTTTTCGGAAAGGCAGGTTGTGCCCTTCCGATATTACTATTGCACATAGTGCCAGGTCCGAAAATTAACGGTGGAGGCAATGTTTTTCAAATTCTCAAAAGCCTTCGACTCAGTAACCCACACACTCCTAATCGCGAACGTTGCGGGAATGGGCTTCGCTGACCCACACGTATCTTGGCTCAGAAGCTGCTTTGAGAATAGGAAGTTTCCTACCAAGGTAAATAGAGTGAACGTGATTGAGGTCTATTAGGACCCAGTCAGTTACAGACAAGTCGCATTACTACCAATACTACCAAACGTAATGGAGGGGCGGGTGAACGAACAGGTGAGGGAGTACGTGGATAAGATCAGAACATTCCATGAAGCTGAACACGGGTTTCGGAAAGGCAGGTTGTGCCCTTCCGATATTATCATTGCATGGAAACATTGTACATGGACAGCTTTTAGAAGAGACTTGATAAACACGTACTCGTGGACAAGCTGTGCTTGATGCATGCCTTGAGACTTGCTAGTCGTTATTATGGCCATCTCCTCAGATCACTAACTTAATCTATTTTGCATATTATCTCTGTTCCCGTTCCCTTGCTTACAACATGGTCCTCTCGCACAATCTTCACTATCAATTATCAAATTAAATTATCTATTGACTTACTTAGTTCTGAAATCTTCTTATTAGCATTAGAATTTTCTCTCCATTATTCTCCACATAGCAACTAATTGATCTCCGCTCTGGTAATGTGATAGCTGCTGGTATCCAGAAACCCTAATACCCTTAAACAAACGTTTCCATTCAAATCACGGGACATACAAAATCACAACCAACTGCCAAATGACTAGAATTAGACAGTCGAGTTGCTAGACCCTCATTCATTGGATACTACCAAACACCTGGAACCATACCGAAAGAACAAGGATTGAGCGCAAAGAAGTCAATCGGTTTATACTAGCTCTTGGAAAGTATATTGGATATTTGATATAGGATAGTCGCCGTCAACTTTGCTGCTCAAGGTCGTGCAGGTTGAGGGAAAGTAGTTTTGTAAGCGATTAAAGTCGGTTTTTCCTTGACCTTTATCGAGTCATTTTATGTGGGTTCTGTTTTGTGTGAAAAGACCACCTTATCTTGGACACAAGGAAATAATTATCTGCACTTTCTAGCGTTCTTACATTGGTCCTTATTCTATTTCTACATGAAGATTACTCAGTCCCAATCAGACTTGAATGAAAAAAGAAAGGTGAAATCAAGGGAAACGCATGCAACATTATCTCATGAGTTTTGATGTTTATTCAGACTATCTCGCTTTCATTTGGGAGATAAAGAGGCACTTGTCATAAATGTCTGTCGACATGGTAAATCTACCAGAAAGAGGAAGGCCTGTTAGTTCACATATTAAGTTGTCTACCTCTCGCCTCAATTTATATCATATACTCAAAATTTGGAATAAATTAACGCAAACTTGAAATGTCCTGTACATTTACGTGTTGTATTAGTAGCTTCAAAGTTCTCTTTAGCCGTCCCAATAGGATAGGCATGAGTGAGAACGATGACTGATATAAGAATTGCATTTTAATCAATAATGCTTGAGAAAAATGACGGTTGGTCATTGTTGCAGCTCATAAGTTCTATCGTAATCGTGCGATCTTTGGTAAAGACAGACAGACACAGATACAACGCAGAACTTCCTACATAAATACATCAGTTCAGGTTACCATACCACGTCAACACAGAGACGTAAATGTCAGTTCAAATCCAAGAGTGATAGTGATAGTAGAATCATCAGCAGCAATGCAGAAGATTAGGGAGCGAAGATATGATTCGAAAAGAATTATTCAGTGAGATAAATTTAGAAGGAGAAATATAGAGATTATGAGGAATTCAGAAGGTTAGAATTAAAAAGCACACAAAGAGTGGATGCACCTGCGCCGTTGCAAACGATTCTGAGCCATGTCGTTCAAGGTCACGCGGACCCCAACCAGATAGCCTAACAACATGACTCAGTCCACTTGTCAATGACTTCATGGATTCCTGCCATGTTTCGGTCTGGCCGCCCCTAACTTTCTTCCGACCTACTCCTACACTACAAAACATCGCTCGTCGAGGCAGTCAGTGGTTAGGCATGCTTAACACATATCCCAACCACCTCAACTGATGAAGCTTCAATGTTTCATCTATTGACTTGCCATCCTTACCTAGAACTCGTTTCCTAACGATAGCATTGCTTGCTCGGTCGTCCCAGGATACACGAGCAATGCTTCGGATACACCTATGATCGAAGACTATTAACCTACGAATGTCCTCTGCTCTTAACGGATATGTTTGTTATCCTTATAGTAGGACAGAGTGAACTGCTGCGCAGTACACTCGTCCTTTGGTTAGCAAACGGATATCTCGCCTACGCCATAAGTGACGCAACTTGGCAAAAGCCAATCGAGCTTTCTGTATCCGTGCTGAGATTTCGTCAGTTACCAGGCCATCAGCGCTGATGAAACTCGCAAGATAAGTGAAGCGGTCAACACACCCGACTATTTCACTCCCTATCACTAGTTCAGGTGCCGATACAAGTCAATCTTGAAGCAAAATTTTGCATCTTTGGTTAAGAAAAAACATACCAGTTTTGTTCCAACACAACAGACGAAGGCGATAGTTAGGATGTATGTAGCAAGTTGATTTATTTAGAAGGATATAAAACTGATGTAGCATTCAGCACCTCATTAAACAGTAATCCGCCAGTCACGGTTCTCATCATCGTTTAGTGTATTTCGAAGTGTATTAAAGTGAAACAGTTATAGCAATGTATAATCCAAAATACGTAGTGATCATATACTATAAAATAACCTAAGGCCCATAGTTATGTAGCATAGTGTCCCGATAGGCCTCGGAAAACTAAATAAAAAGGTTGTCAGTTGAAACCATAGCTTACAACGCTTATTTGACTTATTGTTTATATCAGAGTTAAAACCGTGTTGTAATGCCGAAAAATTTTCCAAGGTCTTTTTATGTTATCATTGAGGATATGAATTCTGATGTTAGGGCACCTAAAAAACAATAACTAAAACAGTGTATCGTTAATTCTTGTGTTTATAGAATTGTACTGTACTGAGGCCTCTTTTATTCACTTTCCCCAGTAAGGTGACGCTAATGAACAATTCTGAACTAAGGATTTATGCCAGAATATACCTGAGAAATGCCTATCCGTTTTTGGCCATTTGATTTCCCACCTTAGCAGTCTGAAATTTGTACTAATTATCCAATGTACAGGTAAACTGACAAACTTGCCCTTGATGTCTTATAAAAGAAGTTTGTAGAGTCTCCAACTCTTCCTCAGTTGACAGAAAAAAGTGAAACCCCGATAGATTTCAAATACGTTTTGCTGTTGACTGAAGTGCTGTGTTATTCACAATTCACATAGGTTGTTTAACATCCTAAGGCAAATCTGAGAATACTGCGACAGCGTTTTTCAGTTTCGCACATACTTTTGAAAATCTATCAGAGTTTAAAAATCACTCACAGTACTTACTGTTCCTTTAACTGCAGCTTGGTGATGTAAAGTTGACTAGTGTACATCTACCCCAGTTAAACTCATATACAAACATTCTTAATGAAAGGGTGTTCATTTAGCTGCCGATGACAAGGGCGTTTCGGTTAAGTAAAACTTTGGGTACTTGATGTTGCATCCGACCTGCATTTCAGCTGCGTCCAAATCAACGGATTAGTATCGGTATCTTTTTTTTGTCAGTAGTTCCCTGAAAATTGTACCGGCCTGATGTGCTTACCGTCAATTTGGATGTAGGCTAAAATGCAGCTAGGTCAAGTATCCTAAGTTTCAGTTAACCGAAACGCCTTTGTCATAAGTGATCGGTTCTGGGCTTGTGAACTTTTTTTGAATTCTCTTGCAAATTCTTATGGGGCTGAATGTTTGGAATAGTGACCATTGCTGCACAACCTAAAATGCATCTTACTTTGTAAACCAACTAACAAGATATAGCCTATTTTCGTTAAAGCAATAAACAGAATTTATCACGGGTTTAGATCCTTTCTGATGTGTATAAAATACCACGTATATATAGGTCGTTGTGCTTCTAGACATTGGGATTAATCTAAACAAGATAGGGCTTCAATCAAATAACTAAGAAGCAAGGTAGTCACCAGATAAGTTTGTCTTGAAACAATCTGAATGCGATCCGGTTGTCCTATTCCTAACTTCTATACGTATCACTGTTTGCTGGCGTCACTTATTCAAACGTGAAAATCATGATAGAATTATTATACGGACTTCTAAAGTAGATAATCAACCTCAAGAAGCACCTCTTTGTTCATCTGGACCTCAATCAGGTATTAGATACCATCCAACTGTGTAGTTTGAGACCTTACGTAACATCTGTTTAAAATATATTCGATTCATTCTTTAAAATGGTACATTCAGAGGCCAAAAACTTTTCCACAGATCACAAAATGACATTAAGAGGGGATCAAAAACGACTCCAAACTAAAAGAATACGATTATTGCAAGTAAGGACTTCACCACAGAGAGTTTTATATAACCATAGTGGTCCAGCTAGAGGCAACCCAAAAAAGCTATTCTTTGTACCGTAATACCACAACAGAAACTGACCACTTCTTTATCGTCTACATGGCATCAACCGAAAAGGTTATCATCCTAAAACTTCCTGACTTTACCTTAGTTTACCCCAATCTAGCTAGTTATTTTCTAGTAAATTTCCTCGTAAGATTTTAAAAGATAACTTTTCGTCATATAAATTTCTACTGTTTTACGTTTTCTCACAAGTTCAGTGTCGTTGGAATTACATGGTCGATGTTGATTCCTCATTCATCTCCTAGATCGTAGTAGTCAAAACCAAACGACTATTCTATCTAATATTATTTATGCCTGAGTACTTCAGCACTAAACCTCTTTTAGTTGTAACTTCATAAACTGAATTTTTAGAACTTTTTTTAAGTACTGGTGGTTAGGACAACTGACTATCGATTTGTATTTCAACTACCTTCGTTCATCACCGTATTTTAAAATAACAGAGATTTGTCCTTCTGCATGTTTGTCAATATATGCTGTTTCTTAGTAAATTATAGTCACACATTCGATGAACTCTTGTTGTTTCAGTTGTCTGGAAACACTAGCTCACTGACTTCATTAATTTCCACATTTTGTCTGCAAGTATACTTAGTGTTTGATTTATAAAACTGCTTCTAGTTATTAAGACCTCATTTACTGACTTGACAGCCAAAAATTTAATACAAAACCCACTAAAGCACAGTTCTACCTGTTTCTACGCTGTTAGAGATCTGTTTTACTGAGCCTAATAATCTTTACCATGGTTCAGTGGCTACTTGAGCACGACAAATCTCACTATTTTGTTCATCCATTCCCATTCAAATATTTACTACAAAAAGTGGTTGTTTTTTCTAGCAACCCCTTTCGATAATGACTATTCCCTGTAGAACTTGTGCATATTATTAGAGTTAATCACTCTGGATCGTGAGGTTCTGTGTCAGTGTATGCCTTCAAAAGGTGTACCAAAGAAGTACATTAACCCTATACATGCTCTCTACTCGAACCCCACTGGTCAAGCAAGAGCTTATGGCGAACTTTCATCGGAATTCTTTACTTCAAGTGGTGTCTGTCAGGAATGTACACTTTCTCCATTCCCGTTTAACTTAGTCTTAGACATGCTTTTAGAGTTAACATTATCTTCGTCTGACTTTTCAGGAGTGGATCTCCTACCAGGAGGGGCTCGCTTATTGACTTAGAATATGCCGATGACATAGTCCTACTTGGTGAAGACGCTGACAAAATGCAGTCTTCTGACTACTCTAAGCAACAATGCAAGCATGTTCGGGATGAGGTTTCCTCACTAGAAGTGAAAAATGTTGCTTCAAGATTGACTTGTATCGGCACCTGAACTAGTGATAGGGAGTGAAATAGTCGGGTGTTTTGAACGCCTCACTTATCTTGCGAGTTTCATCAGCGCCGATGGCCTGGTGACTGACGAAATCTCAGCACGGATACAGAAGGCTCGACTGGCTTTCTCCAACATGCGTCACTTCTGGCGTAGGCGAGATATCCGTTTGCTGACTAAAGGACGAGTGTACTGTGCAGTAGTTCGCTCCGTCTTACTTTATGGCTGTGAAACTTGGCCAGTGAGAGTAGAAGATATTCATCGGTTACAGGATTTTGATCATAGGCGTCTTCGAAGCATTGCTCGTGTATCCTGGGACACCTGAGTGAGCAACGCTGTTATTAGGCAACGAGTTCTAGGTAAGGATGGCAAGTCAATAGATGAAACATTGAAGCTTCATCAGTTGAGGTGGTTGGGACATGTGTTACGTATTCCTAACCACTGACTGCCTCGACGAGCGATGTTTTGTAGTGTAGGAGTAGGTCGGAAGAAAGTTAGGGGCGGCCAGACCGAAACATGGCAGGAATCCATGAAGTCATTGACAAGTAGACTGAGTCATGTTGGCAGGTGCAGGCTGCCTGGTTGCTGTCCGCGAGACGAACGTCACCGATGGTTAGAGACCTTGAACGCAGGTGCCTCTACTCTTTATGTTCTCTTAAATCCTAATCTTCAGAATTCCTCATCTCTTTCCTAAGTTATCTCACGGAACTACAGTTCTTGAATTATATCTTCGATCCCTAATATTCTCCATTAGCAGTTATTCTCCTACTATCTCTACCACTATGTGATTTGAATTGACAATTTCGTCTCTGTGCTAATGTGGTATGGCAACCTGAACTGATGTACTTACGTACGAAGTTCTACGTTGTAACTGATTGACTGACTGACTTTGTATTAAAAAAAGTACCGAAGGATTCACGATTATCGATTGACTATAATATTAAAATTATCTAGAACTTTGTACCTTAATTTCGGTCCACTGCTTTTTACTTCTTTAGATTTCTAGATATCAGTTCAGTTTTTTATGCTTCCTGAACACAACAAATGACTTATTTGGGGGGAGTTGGCTGTACCCTCATTGGTTTGGGTCCTTGTTTAGTTCTTTTCGCATGCACAGTCGCCAATTGTCCTATAAAAGTCATTTTACTCACAGCCAGGTACTTATACCAATTTTTATTACATTTATGATTAAGTTTATCTCTGTTTGGCCATACAGCTCCTAATTTTATCATATATATTTACTAGCATTACTAAGAAGGTCAGCCAAATAGTATTTTAAGACACTTCAACATGGTATCCTAAATGTTTTTGTGCAATTGTTATCATTAATCAGTAAGACTTTTACAACCTCAAGGCGATTGCTAAACGCTCTTGGATTCTTATTTTGACAGTTTCAATAGTGTGCTGAATCATAGTCGATCATCTAAAACTCAATAAGCAACTATTGCATGAACTATCATTTTCGTTAAGTGTTGAGTTCATACATATTTGATATCTTACTCTATAATCTGTTAGTGTAGGCATTCGAAAGGCCATAAAGTAATGGCTCTCAGCTTCTAATTTTTCAAAATGTAACTGAATATTCAGGTTTTGTTGCAGATACTTCAGTTTAAGTGTACTGATCTCATTTCGTACTCTACTGAAATGTAAGTTTTAAGATGAACTTATATTTGACTGTCATGGACAAGAACGTTCCAATAAGATCCTGATAAAAAACCAAATCGTGTAAGGGTCTGTCAATCTAAGTAAAGCAAATCAAAATCTGCTTCTGTGACTAAGCCATGTATCTTGATACATCTAGCTCAAATACCTTAACTGATTCATTTCTAACAACAATATACCTCCTAGCTATTGTCTTTTGAATGTCAAAAACATAAGATATATTTTTACAACCTATATGGACTATGTGGTAACGACTGTAGTTTCTCTGCAGCAGCAAATAATTAATCTCTAAGGATTGTATGAATCCTCTCATTTGTAGGTGTGAGTTTTGAGGGGATTGCCTCAGTTTTACCACTAGCTGTGTGACTGCCTGAACTCAGTAGCTAACTGAATAACGAGTTTGGGATTTGGTGCGAAAGGTACCAAGTTCAGTATTAAAATGTAACAACCATTAGTATGATTTAGTGTTAATCTTTATTTGTACCACCTAGTCTTCTGATACCTATATTTCAATTCTTTATTTTACTGCATTTAGTGGATTTTTCTGGTTGGTGTCATTATTCATTACATCTGTGATATGGTTTGTAGTTACTCCTCTGCGAGCCTACCTTGCATTCGGAATTCTCACTGGCGTGTTAATTCAAGAAGTTTTACGGTTTTTATTCTTTTTATTGATTATGTACGTTCTTGTGTTGTCGTACCTTTAACTATCAAAACTATTTTCTTTTAACCAGTGGGGTTCATCTTAAGACGATATATTTTCATGTATATTCTGTCATGCTAGCCAGAAATTAAATTACAACGATATAAGGCATATGACCCTTACTTTTTAAAGTTATCTTTAAATAATGTTTATGCTTCTACTGCCGTATTTCCTGACTGCAACTACTGCTTTGACGAAAGAGCTTACATATCGCGATCAATAAATCAAACTACATTGACTGGGACATTCATTCCTGTAGATCCTACCATGCCATTTATGTTGGTTACAGAGCAGTAAGACTATAACAGCAACTCTAGGTTCAAAAGTAAAGTCATGCTACTAACTGTACTAGGGTTTGGCAACAGCAAATTTGAGACTGCTCACGAAAGATCTGTGTAAGTGGTCTCGAGTATTTGTTTCTTGAGCTCTGTAGTCACAGTCTCGAGTTGTCATTACCGTCCCAAAAAAATCTCAAGAAGAAGAATTCCTTAACGGCATGGATTCTCATGAGGTGGGAAACTCCCTCACACCTTTAAAAATACCTGAAAAACACTTAAACGCTAAATGGAACACAAAATCATACAAATACCTCCAGTTAAAATAGACCCGGAATGTGTTCGTTACCTACAGAGTTACTGATTTAAGATGGGATTACAACCCATATTTTTCCAATGAGGGAGCTGTTTATCCTTGTAGATTAATGAATCCTACTTACGTAAATGTGTCTACCATGTAAAAGTGTTTACTTTACATGTCTTTTTCATTCACTTTTATTTTCTCTTTCGTTTATAGCAAAGCTGAATCTGGCCTTCAGTTGATTGTAAATGATTCAACTACTACCACCTCAAGGCCTCTACAGCCTGTTGGTGAAAATAACAACGATATCATCATTGAAAACAATAGTAGTCAAGGAAGAGGAGAAGCCGAGAGAAATGACGTTTCAAACTTAATAAGAAATAGGAAAATCTTTAGTAGTAATACTGTAATAACAAACAACTATGATGATAATCATCATGCCGGTGACCGTAATATTGTAGATGACAATAATAATAGTAAAAATAACAAAAACATTGTACAAATCGATCATCTTACGGTCGCTTATGTCTCTGGTTTAGGATATGGTTTAATGAGTAGTATCATTCAATTATTACGTATACTTATCGATTCTTATGGCCCTGGAATAATGATGTATTCAACATCGGATCCAAAGACATTCTTTCTGCTTCCATGTAAGTGTATTATCATACATTGTTTTATAGTTTACCTGTTCTTTTTATTATGCTATATGAATCGTGTGATGGTGTGATTTATTTACCAAGTACTAGCTTATGTACTCAGTTTTGAATTACATTTTTTCTGTCTGTTAATGCTGATGATACCAGTCACTCAAAGCTCGCTCATCTAGAATAATTATATGCTATTCTATCGCCTTATTCTGAAGGTATC
Source organism: Schistosoma turkestanicum (assembly GCA_944470395.2). Lineage (NCBI taxonomy): Eukaryota > Metazoa > Platyhelminthes > Trematoda > Strigeidida > Schistosomatidae > Schistosoma > Schistosoma turkestanicum. The sequence continues at coordinate 7,631,761 of OX103974.1, read as the reverse complement.
CAAACATATCCAATCACAGCTCGAACCAACAAAGCACAAACCTATTTAACTTGATGTTAGCTTAAGTAATAAAACGTTGATCTGATGTGATTTCACGTACTTAGTGCATAATATTGAAGTAATCTGTGAACCGTATTTAGGAATAAAGATCACAGGGTTAAGCATTTATGTAGTAACCAACCATTCTAGATGGTCTATATATCAGATCCATGACTGTATGCTCCGAATTTGGATGCACTAATCCGTAAACCACAGGCTCACAGAGTTATGATACTCGCAGCTATTGCCTTACTTCTCTGATTTCAGTGATAAGAAGTCACTCCTGTAAAAAATATATATATATATATATATTTATATATATATATATATATATATAGTAACTATTGAATCATGTTTCCTACCTAGCATATTATGAAAGATTGAACCATTTTTAGTCAATTTCTATATTGACTATATACTAGCCAAATAAACACTGATACACAGGATCATTATCTTATTAAGTTAGTTTTAAAGACATATTAAGTTTTTGTAATGATCAAATGATAGATTAACCACCAAAGCACTAACGGTCAACTGTAAACCACATCAAATATTTACGATTGTTGATTAGATTTCAGCAAGTAAGTAGTATCACCATACGTCGAATGAGCAAAAATCATTACATTTCTAATAAAACATATTCTTTCATGGCCCCCTTTTAAACATAATTGGTGATCAGCTGATACAAGTAATGGAAGTATTTTGATTCAACTGATCCCTAACCATTGTAACGTGGATAAGTGATGCTACAAGAAATTTTTGAATGTAATCCCAATATTACAATATTCATGAGTTTTCAAGTCTTTTCAAACAAACCACTGACCTGATATATTTAGTTCACAGAGCCATTAATATTAATTAATTATATGTAACCTAAATAGGACACTTAGTTTCTATCCACATCTACTATTTCACTCATTCAAACTGTTTTGATTATGTTTTTTTGTTAGCGTGTCAATGTATGTGCATATCAATGCTTCAAGTGTTTTGGTCTCTAATTCTGTTTGCTGCGTTTGTACAACGTGCATATGGTCAAATTACCCTTGTATACTTTATGCATTTTGGGCTAGCTGGCATGGTTAGTATAAAAACACTTTTTTTCCTTATCGGCATTGATGGTGCATTTTCCAAAATATGTGATATTGATTTGATTTTGTTTAGAACACAAATTAAAATGAGGAATTTGTTACTATTGAGTATAACGTTTCCGTATATGAATCTGACACTTCTCTCCCAGAATGACAACCCCTGCTGCTTCACTCATAGATCCTTCGACGTCACAAATTACTCTGATGTCTGTCGAGTGTTAATGGAGTTAATTTACATACCGGACCATCAATCCTCTTATGCCTCTCTTCGGTTACCGGCCTCGTAAGTTTTCGGATTCTACACTCAGCAACTACTTTCAAATTCCGTTTCATTTTACCATTGAATCCTCTGCAGCATTGGCGCATATGTTGTACATCCATCCCAGAACAAACAAGCTAAATACTCAGCTTGCTGTCCATATTTTGTTGCATGTGGTCGTAAAATTTTCCCTCATACTAACTGAGTTACTCCCTCTCAGAAACAGTAACTTACTTCTCTTGAGCACACTTGGTTCATCGATGTCGTATTAGAAAAATCGACCTACTATTTTCAAATGTGACAATACTTCTTTCTGACATCTGAGTGCGTTCCAAAGCATATGCTCAATACTTATGGCTTATCTATGCAATAATTCGTTTGCTTTAGAAACTTCCAGATAGGCAGTATAGAATTTCAAGTGTTTTCAAGTTTATTGTTTGATGATGATGATAAATACAAATACATAGTGTTATTATGAGACAAGTGGTTAATGTGAGATATCAGAATAATTGACAACCACTTCACTCAGTAGGCTGAACAAATTGAGCTAAAACACTCAATCAAACAAATATTTGGGGGCATAGGTAAGGCGAGATAATTCCAAAGGTTTCTCCATCTTTAGGTGCTTTTTCCAGTGACTTGGTCACATCTTGTACATGTCTTAGCGACTTCTTTATCGTTTAGTATGTGAAATTAAGTTGCTTTTCTCAACTGTGTAAAACCTATTTCGCTTATGCTGTTACTCGAATCGTAATAATAAATACATCCTTCTATCTGATAATGTTGTTCAGAAGAACAATGAAAGCTCCACAACCAAAACATTCAGCTCAGAGAATGAAACACCACCACAACACCCTATTTGTGTTTTGTATTCTTTACTGCATTTTTTTCTCTCTTCTATTTCTTTCCATCTCGGTTATTTAAAATGTTTACTTGAAAACTTTTGGAGTTACCACAGGTTGCTCATTGATTTTTCTACGCTTTAATTAGTTCTTCGTCACCACAAAGGAATCGACAGCGCTTTCACAATAATGTGTGCTTTCTCTTTTTGTGGATAGATTTCAACTGACGAACCATCAGAAATCAGTTGTTCAATGGCATTTTTGAACAACTGAGCAATGAAAATGCAGGATTTTTGTACGTCTCATGGTAGTCATGATACAACAGAATTGCTAAATTTAACAATGGTAACCTGTGCCCAACTTCAATTTTTTCACGTTATAGCACAATAAAGTTGTGGAAGTGTGATGGAAATTCTTTCCACCAAATTAAACTTCTAGGATCTAGTTATGAAAATAATAACTGTGTACTCACAGTAATGGCTTATGACCGGATTCCTTAAGATTTTGTTGAAAGGACATTGTCTGTGGTCAGTCAAGCAACCGGCCATATTTCAGGTGAAGGCAAAATAATTGAAGTTGATGATGCTGACCATTGTATTCTAAAGTAATAAATGAATGTATCACGGTTGCCACGAAACAATGAAAATAATGCAGTGAGTTGTGACAAATTAGGATGAGACAACTGTTTAATGTGCTTTATGATTGTCATTGATTCTTGGTGAAAATTTAATTCGGCTACTTCTAATTGCCTACATCGTGTTTGTATGTTTTTATCATTATTTTACAGTCGTTGGTCAATACCTTTTCATCACCTTGCCCGGAAATCGTCTGCACAGCATACATGATTTGTCTTATCGGAATGATCATATTCGCTTATTGTCGATTCCGTACAGAATTAGTCACTAATCAGGAAAGAATCAATACTGTCAATTGTACTAACTGAAAATATCGTGAATTTTATACAAGCGACAAACAATCGAATTCATAACAATCTCTTTTATAGTTCAAGATCCGATGCAACTAAACGTAAACCTACTATAGCAATAGTGATGGAAACATTGTCATCGCGTTTTCTTGTGCATCTTTTTCGTTAGAGTATATATAAGAATTATGTGAAACTATGCTTAAAACTATAAACATTATTATAGCACGTAATAAATATTGATTTTATACTATGCTGTTGGTGTTTTAGTGACCTTAAATTTCAGTTGACCGATTCTCAGCAAATAGTTTCAATCGTAGACAATAGCCTTTTATTATATTCTGAAGTTTTTGCATACGAAATTCAAAAGATCATTATCGCGCTAACTTAATTGAAGGACTGCATTTAATGAAAAGTGAATGTGGTAAGTTAAAAAATTACGTCTAACACACTCGCTGATTTAGTCAATCGATTATCAAATAAATCATATTTTTAAAATTTTCTAAAAATACACTTGTGTCTATACTTCACAACAACGAATGGATGGAATCAAAACACTAATAAGACTGCATTGTTGTTTGTTTACTTACTAAACTCAAAGTTGTATTGTTGTTTTGTTAAGCAGAGTATTTATCATGTATATTCATGATAAGCGGGGTGACTGAACAACTGCAAAAGTTAAAATTATACCAAAAGGACTAGCGTGTTACAAATAAATATGCTGAAGTAAAATGATAGATGAAAACTATCTAACGCTGAAACATGGCAATGATCTGATTACAACTACCGTGCTTAACATTTGTTACGAAATCCCACACATCAGAAGCTTTTTTGAAAACGTTCTGATATAATAAGGGTAAATAGTTTGACAAGCAATAATAGTTATAAATATTAAAATAATTATTCGTCGTAAAGTAATGAAGTCATCGTTTTTAAACAAATCTATTTTTACTTTGTACTGTCATAGTTTTCGATATTTTTCTGTGAATTTACTAAGTTGACAAGGTCTTCACTGTAAGGTAGCAATTCAGCACGACACAATGGGCAAGGTACCTACAGAAACAGAAAAACAAGTAATTACTATTGTACCACTACATTTCGGGAAAACCAACTTAGAGATTAGACTCCGAACCATATCTCACAAATAAATGGTCATTTATTAATCAGATCGCAAGTACGCTTGTATCACTTTCTGTTAAGGTGTTAAATAAATAGATATATTATTTATTGTTAGGATATTCATCCAATATCCAAAGAGAATTATTGGTCAATTCCTGTTGGTTAGTTTCTACTGGTCTATTTTATGGTCCTTGATATCAATGTCACATACTCCAATGTCGTTTCTTATTGGTCGTCCTGAATTTCAATATCACTTCAAATGTTGTTTCCTATTGGTCGTCTTCACTGTCACAGACTTCGATGCTGTTTCCTATTCAACCTAAATGCTGTATAAATACGCATTATCTGTAACGTTCTATGACCTGGATTCCTAGTCGGGGATCCTGATTTTCTTTTGGACTCGGACCTCGTACATTCTGAATGCTGGTAGAACACAGGTTCTACTTCATATCAAGTCTTCTTTTTACTCAATATGGGGGTTGGGACACGCGAATTAGAGAAGCATGTCGTGTCGCCAGATCCTCGTTTTCCGACTAAGCTAAACTCTTAATAGTTCAAGCGTATCAATTTGACATGCTTAAGTTCATGCGTAACATTTACTAAACTACGTAGTCCTTGTTAGTGTTATATTATCATTTAAATGAAGCTAATAAACTAGCGTTTACGCGGAATGCCATAAAAGACGGATATGATTTACCAGATTACGAGACATAACGTCAGTCAGCTACAACATATAACCTAGTATATACGTAAATCAGTTTCAGTTGCCCTACCACATAAGCGCAGGGAGATGGACTTATCAGTTCAAATGCCATAGTCGTTGAGGTTGTAGCGATATAAGCAGTAATCAGAAAGATTGAAGATATGATTTGTAAAGTATAACCCGATTTTTCCAAGAAAGCCTACCAACATGACTCAGTCCACTTGTCAGTGACCTCACGGATTTCTGCCCTGTTTTGGTCTGGCCGCCCCTAACTTTCGTCCAACCTACTCCTACACTACAAAACATCGCTCGTCGAGGCAGTCGGTGGTTAGGCATACGCAGCACATGCCCCAACCACCTCAACTGACGAAGTTTCATTACTTCATCTATTGATCTGCCATTCTTACCTAGCACACGTTTCCTAATAACAGCGTTGCTCACTCGGGTGTCCCAGGATACACGAGCAATGCTTCGAAGACACCTATGATCAAAATCCTGTAACCGATGAATATCTTCTACTCTCACTGGCCAAGTTTCACAGCCATAAAGTAAGACGGAGCGAACTACTGCACAGTACACTCGTCCTTTAGTCAGCAAACGGATATCTCGCCTACGCCAGAAGTGACGCATGTTGGAGAAAGCCAGTCGAGCCTTCTGTATCCGTGCTGAGATTTCGTCAGTCACCAGGCCATCGGCGCTGATGAAACTCGCAAGATAAGTGAGGCGTTCAAAACACCCGACTATTTCACTCCCTATCACTAGTTCAGGTGCCGATACAAGTCAATCTTGAAGCAACATTTTTCACTTCTAGTGAGGAAACCTCATCCCGAACATGCTTGCATTGTTGCTTAGAGTAGTCAGAAGACTGCATTTTGTCAGCGTCTTCACCAAGTAGGACTATGTCATCGGCATATTCTAAGTCAATAAGCGAGCCTCCTGGTAAAAAGTCTACCCCTGAAAATCCAGACGAGGATAAGATTATTTCTAAGAGCATGTCTGTGATAAAATTAAACAAGAATGGAGAAAGTGGACATCCCTGACAGACACCACTTGAAGTAAAGAATTCCGGTGACAGCTCGCCATAAGCTCTCACTCTACCAGTGGTGTTCGAGTAGAGAGTTTGTATGAGGTTAATGTACTTCTTTGGTACACCTTTCAATGACAGACTGCCACAGAAACTCACGATCTACTGAGTCGAATGCCGCCTTAAGGTCCAGGAAAACAACTATTGTAGGACGCCTAAATGTGTGTCTGTGTTCCAGGACCTGTCGTAGTGTGAAGATGTGGTCTATACAACCACGTCCAGGTCGAAAACCAGACTGGTTTTCTCGAGTTTTTTCTTCACGAGCTTTCGTTAAGCGTCGAAGTATTATTGAGGCCAATATTTTAGATACTATAATAGTTAGACTGATTCCCCTGTGATTGTCACAAGAAGACTTGTGTCCTTTCTTATAGATTGGGACAATCAGTGATTGAGCCCAGTCGGATGGGATTGCGTCCAGTTCCCAAATTCTACCTAAGATCTCAGTCAACCTAGCTGCTACAACTGGACCACCATCCTTAAATATCTCGGGGGTCAGTCTATCAGGACCTTCAGCTCGCCCTCGCTTCAGATTTCCTATGGCTTTCTCAACTTCATAAAGACTAGGGGTATTTACGTCGATTTGCCATTCAGGATGATTGGAGATCGTGGGTAACCGAAGAGTGGCTCGAGGCCAGTTGAACTGATCCCTAAAGTGTTCTGTCCAGCGGTACAGTCTCCTGGATTGAGAATGGATAATAAGACCATCGTTTTCCGTAATAGTCTCACTCACACTTGGGTTCCTGATATCAGTTTCCTTGATGAGTCTAAATAGTTGCCTGCTGTTGCCTATCGCCGCTGCCTTTTTCATCGCTTTTGCTTTCGCCACCCATTACAATGGTACAAAAAGTTTTCGTTGTACGAATGACGCTCTGTTAATCAAAATGTAAACAAACTAAAATATATGTGGGGTGCTATAGCACCAACGATCGAATACTAGTAACCAACGAATAACTTTCACTCTTACTGGTCATGTTTCACAGCCATAGAGTAGGGCGGAGCGAACTGCTGCGTAGTATACTCGTCCTCTGCTTAGCAAACGGATATCTCGCCTACGCTATAAGTGATGTAACCTGGCAAAAGCCAGTCAAGTCTTCTGTATCCGTGCTGAGGTTTCATCAACGCTATACCTTCACCAGCAAAGTTGCCGGAAATAACAGTAGGGTCTCCAGATACACGACAGAGAAGTCGCATTAGTTGCATACATTAACAAGATGATATCAAGTGAATCCCTGTACTTGCATGCACACTTCAGAGAAGCAGCATACTTCGACAGAGCGAAATTCCGGAGTTCTAACTAAGGAAGTCTGTTATCGTATTTGGCATAAGGCTTGTACATTGAGCTTCAGAAGACCAGGAATAGCATTTCCTGAACTCGAATCATTAGGTTTGGCGGTGTGAAATGATAAGGGTATGTGAGAATGTCTAGTCATGGAAATTAGTGTTATTAGGTGAGGGAAGGATTTGATCGTAACGAGTTGATCTCGTGTGCTGTTAGGTGTATGAGGACGGATGTCACTTCCCGGTTAGCTAAACCGTGGAGGGATATTTCTTGAATGACCTGAAAGGGTAGGCGGGTTAGCGTTGGTCTTGAGGACCTAGGAGCGTGACCAGTGAGCCAAAGAGACAACTACTTGCGTTCCATCGCGCACGGCTTCTGTATGGGAACTTTTTAACCTTTTAGCACCGCCTTACCACCGGGTACAGAAATCCGTAGGGTAAAGCGAGGTATCTTAGACCTCAAGTCGCTACTTTTAGTCTTGCCATTTTCCATTCAACCTGCCTGGCATGGTACGACCTAAAGGAACATGTGTCCCTGCTAATATCGCTCGGTTAGATCATCACGATAGGCAAGCCTGACCATCACATCAATGTAGTAACTACTGTTGGGTGATGACGGAAACACATCGTATTTTTTCAAGTGTCTACATGTTAATTCTGTGTAGCTATCTACATAGTTATGTAAGTTAACAACCTAAACATCAGTTAAAATATCATAATTAAGTATTAGTATGTTTGTAGTGTCCTTGACCACTCATTCAGCGTGAATAATTTTTTCAAACAACCATAATTGGTCTTGTCTAATCTCAATCAGTTAACGGATATTTCAGTTCAATTACCTCACATTGCAAATACATTTTTCATACCAATTTGCACATACATGAGTATGTTAGTAACAGGATCACCGAAACCCGAGCGATAAAATCGAACTGGTTTCAAGTGTACCAAATATTTTGCTTTGTTCGTCTGCAGTGTTTGTTTAATTTGATTATTTATTTTTTCTTTGAAGAAGTGATTTGCATTAGGCCACGAAACATCAAGAATTCAATTTTTTGTTCAGTAAGATACATTTTATTAATTCATTGCTATAAACAATCCACGCAATTCTGGATCTATTTGAAATTATTAAATCAGACCATTCTTGATAATTCATTCACCGCGTAAATATTCATGTACTTAAGTTTACACTACATCTTGAATGTGAGAGCTGGTGGTATGTCATCCAGTTGATAGCTGGGACATCGTTCAAACCTGACTTAATAACTGAAGTTCACGCACCTTGTTAGCGATACCCACCAGATAGAATGTTTCTATCAAACCTAAGATATCACAACTCGTCTTAGTATCTTACTGGCTTATTGATCAGGGCCATATTATTAAACCTTAGTTTCATATTAATACAAATAAATTGAGATGGTCTTCAACTGTTTTTAAGTAGCAAAATACAGATAACAAGACTATGAAAAACAGAGCCGTCAGATATCTAGACCCATGCACTATGTACTAATGGTCTACAACTCGTTGTAGCCTTTTGAACACTAACCTAGCTTCCTCGCTCACTAGCTAATGAAATAGAGTGGGTTTATGCATCCATATCAACTTAGCGATTATGTTTTGGCTATGACCTAAACAGTGTGGTTATTCACATTAATAGGCTGTAGCGATTTCGATCGGCTATCTGGAAATCTTAGGTCTGTTACATGTTAGTGTGTTCATTTATGAGAATTCTGGTCATTTATATCATCAAAAACATTTCCTCAGTTAATAAGGAAAGTCAGACGAAGATAATGTTAACTGTAAAAGCATGTCTACGACTAAGTTAAATAGGAATGAAGAGAGTGGACAGCCCTGACGGACACCACTCAAAGTAACCAATTCCGATTAAAGTTCGCCACAAGCTCGAACTCGACCGGTGAAGTTCAAGCAGAGTGCCTGTATAAGGTTAATATACTTCTTTAGTGCACCTTTTAATGACAGACGTTGTCATAGAACCTCAAAATCGACAGAGTCGAATGCCGCTTTTAGGTTCAGGAAGACAACTATTGTCGGACCCGTAAATGTGTATATATGTTCTCTGACCTGACGTGAATATGTGGTCTATACAGCCACGTCCAGGTCAAAAACCAGGTTGGTTTTGTTGAGTTTGCTATTCACGAGATCTAGTTAGGCGTCCGAGTGTCAGTGAGGCCAATATTTTATATACTATATTAGTTAGACTGATTGTGACAAGAGGACGTTTGCCCTTTATTGTAAGTTGGGACAATCAGTAATTGAGACCACTAGGATAGGATTATGCCCAGTTCCCCGATTCTACCCAAGATCTCGGTCAGTCTAACTGTAAAAACTGGCCCATAATCCCTAAAACTCTTAGGGGTAAGCCTATTAGGTCCTGCTGCTCTCCCTCGCTTTAGATTTCCTATAGCTTTTTCGACTCCAAGCCTTATACCAAATACGATAACAGACTTCCTTAGTTAGAACTCCGGAATTTCGCTCTGTCGAAGTATGCTGCTTCTCTGAAGTGTGCATGCAAGTACAGGGATTCACTTGATATCATCTTGTTAATGTATGCAACTAATGCGACTTCTCTGTCGTGTATCTGGAGACCCTACTGTTATTTCCGGCAACTTTGCTGGTGAAGGTATTGCGTTGAGTTCAAAAGCAGAACCAACTTTCCTAATTTCCAGTAGAGAGTTACTGGTGCGCTGCCCGACTAAACGGGACAGTAAGAACTCCATCTTGTTTAACTACGCTCACAGTAACTGCAGCTTAGATGAGGTAAAACATGAATTTTACAGAAAGCTTCCCAAAATTTGTCTTTGAAAAGCTAAGCGCTCTGATGTAGTAGTAGTGGCCATTTTAATGCTGAGGTACGTATATTGGACGAAACTGACAGACACCCAGGGGATCTTATGGTGTTGTGGCTCATCGAACAGATAATGGTGACCATATGCTGCAGCTATGCTCCAATAATATCCTGTTTCTAGCGCACAATAACTTTCGGCATAAAGATAAACAACTTTTGACATGGTCACTCCCGAATCGACTCAGCGCTACAACCAACTAGGTGACATTGCCTTCAGCCATCGATGGAGAAGATCGAAAGAAGAGTGCCGCTCGTTCTGAAGCACATATTGAGATCTACATCATGTTTCAAGACAACCACATATGTCTGCAATTGGTCAGAATCTTCACCGAATAGGACTATTTCATCAGCGTTGAGGCGACTTTGGGGGTCGCCAGGTCTAAAGGTGCTTTTTCTTATGCCTAAAGTTAGTATTTGCTAGAAATAGGCGATTATCTGAGCATATATGTACCAGACAGTCACCATTATCTGTTCTCTGAGCCGCGACACCATAACATCCACCCATGTGTCTTTCCTTTTCACTGAGTCTACCTACATGAGCATTAAAGTCACCAGCGATTATTACTATATCAGAGTGCCTAACTTATTGGAGGAGGTCCGAAAGCTTTCTGCAAAACCCATTTTTCACCTCGTCTGAACTGTAGCCAGCGGGGGCATAGGCAGATACGATGAAGAGGCAACGGTGAGTGTCCCTGTCTTTCCGAGTCCTTACTGTCCTGTTCAGTCGGATAGCGCAAAAGCGACTGTCCACAGGGATCCAGTCTAGGTGAGATAGTCCTGCCACACTACTCAATACTATACCTACACCAGCGAGACCCCGGGAAGCAGAATCATGACTTCCAGATACACGGAGAGTGAAGCGAGTCGCTTCATTATATTGACATGGAGAGGTCAATCGAATGACGCAGCATACATTGATAGTGCGAGATTCGAAAGTCCTAGCTAAACATGTTGTCCTATTTGACAGAATGTTCGTACATTAAAAGCACCAACATGCAGTCTAGAACGGGATTTCAGGTGACCAGGAATAATGGAAATCGAGTCGTTTGCATCACAGTGCAGGGTAATAAAAGAATATGAGAAGAGTTAGTCGTGGAGATAAGAGAGGTATGTGTGGGTGTAGGGAGGATTTGATTTTCGACCGATTTGGTATCGTGTGCTGTTACGGGTATGAGGGCGGTTGTCACTTCCCGGCTGCCCACACCGTGGAAGATTGTTTCTTGAGGGACCTGAAAAGGAAGGTAGATTAGTGTTGGTCTTAACGACCTGGGAGCGTGACCCCAGAGTTCAAGGGACAACTGCTTGAGGCCGGTCACGCACGGCCTTTTTTGAAAGGTTTTTAGAGTATTAGTTCCGATCTTGCTTAAAAGCCCTTACCACCGGAGACGGAAATCCGTCAGGTAAGGTGAAGTGTGACATTTTTAGGGTCGACATTTTCTAACCCTCGCATCCTTTCGTGTGAGAAGGCAGCATTGCTGCAGATGCTGGTTGTCCGAGGGGAACGCCTTACTGCTGTCACACCCCTCCGTCACAGTCAGCAGTACGACTTCGCCCTCAGACCTGCAGTAGCTGTTTTTAGTCTCATCGTTCTCCAATCGACCTGCCTGGCATGGTAGAACCTTCAGGAACATATGTTCCAGACAGTATAGCTCGGTTGGGTAATCACGATAGGCAAGCCCTACCAGCACGTCAACGTAACAGCTACGGTTGGGGTTTAAAGAAGCATTTGATGTAAAGTCCCTAAATTCTCACGGAAAAGAATTTACTCAAAGATCGGTATATAACAGCTTTCGAGATATTCATGTTGGGATTAACTCAGTAAATTAAACAGAAAATTATTCATAGACGTCACTTTACAGTAAAGAATGTATATTTACTTCAAATGGTGGATAATTATTGTATGGGCACTTCGTTTGTAATTCGCTTATTTCCTCTTCATATTCCACTCGTTTACGATTCATATACTCACCAACACAGTAGGTATGGAAATAGTGAAAATTTGTGGTACAATAAACATCGCTTTCGTTTCGGAAGAGATTTAAGCATATTGCACACTCAACAGTTGGGATATTAGATGAAATAAATTCACGAGAAAACTAAATGTAAAAAAGAACTGAAATATATTATGCAACATAAATCAATACAATAAACTGTTTACGATGCACAGATGCACCTTAAATTGTGTACATAACCTTTCAGTCAGCATAAAGTGCTGCTTTTAAGTCACAAACAGTGGTAAATAAGTTTTGAATGCGGCTATTAAGCAAAGGGATACAATTTACTACCATTTTTATTGATATCAGCTTTTTGACTAAAAGTAATACAAAGTGTTTGACCTCGGTTTCGGAATATGTTTGAAGTCGTTGAAGAGACTCAGCAGTTTCAAGTCATATAACTAAGTATTTTAGATTTACACATTACACTATAGTACATAAATCTAGTTTGTAAGTTCGAAAATAGTCTCTTTAAACTAAACGTAGATATGTGAGGACAGAATTATTTGAACACAAACACTGATACAACCGGGCACCAAAATATATATGCTTCACGTAAATCATTGAATTTATGTGACGGCTTGGGTACTTCCGAGGTATCCAAACCATATACAATCAAAATTGAACTAACGTACATCCACGAGATCAAAAAGAACTGGATCGCCGTTTCGTTCCAAAGTTAATTCTTCCAAGAGGGATGATAATTTTGCGACGTCTTTTTCTTTTAGACCATGAACACATTCTATAGAAATTGTAGGTGATTCTTTTGGGTACTGTTAGTAATAATATACAATTTGAGTCAGAAGAAATAAAAATTGTAATTATAAACAAACCTTCAAACTGAACTTCACCTTTAGGTTAAATTTTATAAACTTATTCGGGGAATTATTAAATCCTATCCCGGGAGTAACTACAAAAGTAACAGTATATTGATTTACACTAAGTAGGAAGAATATCAAAATATAGTCAAAATAACCTACTTAAACTGAACTTCGAAATCGTCTGGAAACATTTCGCGTAATAGTTGTAATTCATCTTGAATTCTTAAGCAAATGTTTTATTTTACATGAGAAATAAACTAACCGATTATCCATGCATCGATAATGTTTGTCCACCTTAAAAAAACTGATAGAATTTCTCTACGAAGGAAATAAAGGTACACGCAAAACATCTGAAGGTTAGTAAAATAATGATTGAAGTGTCTAAACTAATTATATTAGTACCCTGCTATGTTAGACTTGGTGATTAGTTGAGTGTTGTCGCGAACCATCACAAAATACATGCGATTTAAAGTTTTGTGTACTAACATATACTGGACTGTTACGATCGAGATTCGGTGTATATAGTCCCGACCGTAGCTGCTACCTTGACGTAGTGGTCGGGCTTGCCTATCGTGATTACCCAACCGAGCTATACTGTCTGGAACATATGTTCCTGAAGGTTCTACCATGCCAGGCAGGTCGATTGGAGAACGATGAGACTAAAAACAGCTACTGCAGGTCTGAGGGCGAAGTCGTACTGCTGACTGTGATGGAGGAATGTGACAGCAGTAAGGCGTTCCCCTCGGACAACCAGCATCTGCAGCAATGCTGCCTTCTCACACGAAAGGATGCGAGGGTTAGAAAATGTCGACTCTAAAAATGTCACACTTCACCTACCTCACGGATTTCCGTCTCCGGTGGTAAGGGCTTTTAAGCAAGATCGGAACTAATACTCTAAAAACCTTTCAAAAAAGGCCGTGCGTGACCGGCCTCAAGCAGTTGTCCCTTGAACTCTGGGGTCACGCTCCCAGGTCGTTAAGACCAACACTAATCTACCTTCCTTTTCAGGTCCCTCAAGAAACAATCTTCCACGGTGTGGGCAGCCGGGAAGTGACAACCGCCCTCATACCCGTAACAGCACACGATACCAAATCGGTCGAAAATCAAATCCTCCCTACACCCACACATACCTCTACTGAACCGCTATTGCAAACGAAGCAAGTTCACGAAACGTCATTCCTGGTCTCTTGAAACCGCGTTCTAGACAGCATGTTGGAGCATTTATTGTACGGACATTGTGTGAAATAGAGCAACAGGCTTCTTCAACCAGAACTTTAGAATCTCGCGCCATCGATGTATGCTGCGTCTCGAAAACGCGCATACAGGACCCTAGTAAAATTATTAATTTGATTTCACCTTATCAAAGCGAGAGAGATGGAAAAGGCAGCGGCGATAGGCAACAGTAGGCAACTATTTAGACTCATCAAGGAAACTGGTATCAGGAACACAAGTGTGAGTGAGACTATTACGGAAAACGATGGTCTTACTATCCATTCTCAATCCAGGAGACTGTACCGCTGGACAGAACACTTTAGGGACCAGTTCAACTGGCCTCGAGCCACTCTTCGGTTACCCACGATCTCCAGCCATCCTGAATCGCAAAATCGATATAAGTCCCCCTAGTCTTTATGAAGTTGAGAAAGCCATAGGAAATCTGAAGCGAGGGCGAGCTGAAGGTCCTGATAGACTGACCTCTAAGATATTTAAGGATGGTGGTCCAGTTGTAGCAGCTAGGTTGACTGAGATCTTAGGTAGAATCTGGGAACTGGACGCAATCCCATCCGACTGGGCTCAATCACTGATTGTCCCAATCTATAAGAAAGGACACAAGTCTTCTTGTGACAATCACAGGGGAATCAGTCTAACTATTATAGTATCTAAAATATTGGCCTCAATAATACTTCGACGCTTAACGAAAGCTCGTGAAGAAAAAGCTCGAGAAAACCAGTCTGGTTTTCGACCTGGACGTGGTTGTATAGACCACATCTTCACACTACGACAGGTCCTGGAACACAGACACACATTTAGGCGTCCTACAATAGTTGTTTTCCTGGACCTTAAGGCGGCATTCGACTCAGTAGATCGTGGTCATTGAAAGGTGTACCACAGAAGTACATTAACCTCATACAAACTCTCTACTCGAACACCACTGGTCGAGTGAGAGCTTATGGCGAGCTGTCACCGGAATTCTTTGCTTCAAGTGGTGTCTGTCAGGGATGTCCACTTTCTCCATTCTTGTTTAATTTTATCACAGACATGCTCTTAGAAATAATCTTATCCTCGTCTGAAGTATTTGTTTAGACTAAATTTGGGGAAGCGTAGTTTCCGAACTTCCCCCTATCTTAACGTCCCAAAATAATTTTAGCCATTAATGACATATTTGAAAAAAAGCTGATGGATATGTAGGTAGTGTTATGGACAGGTTCATGAAATCTTAGTTTCCTGAAGAGAAATTTCCGATCTTATTTACGAAGGTGAATTCAAAAAAAGTTTTAGATAATGACACTAAACATTCTAAATAAATGGTGCTTAAATGGATGATAACTGCTGTTATGAATTGAGCACCTACTTAAAAATAAAAATCTATGACGCAGTAATGGCCTTGAGCTACCCAAAAATATTTCCAACAACTTATATTTTTATCCCGACCTAGCATAAACCAATTTCAGTGTCCAATATCTAGTATTAACTAATTGATTAATTTGAGCCTGATTCTTGTTCTTTAGGTACGGTTTCAGCTATTTGGTAGTTTCTAATGGATAGGGGTCAAGCCACTTGACTGTCTAATTCTAGTCAGTTAGCAGTTGGTTGTAATTTTATATGTCCCGTGATTTGAACGAATACGTGTTTTAGGACAATATGGTTTCTGGGTACCAGCAACGATCACATTACCAGTGCAGAGATCAGTTATTTGCAGTGTTTCCAATAATGAATGAAAAATTCTAATGCTAATAAGAAGACTTCATACCTAAATAAATACATAATTTGGTTTATTAATTGGTAGTAAAGATTGTGAGAGGACTAACGTGTGAAAAAAGGAGAAGAAACAGAGATAATAGGCGAGATAGATTACGTTTAGTGATCCAAGGAGATTACAATATTGATAATTAGCAAGTCTCAAGGCATGCATCTGGCACAGCTTGGCCAAGAGGGAGACGATAATCCATATGTGAGTACCTCTCTTCTAAAAGCTGTCCACTGAAAGGGCTGTGGTCACCTGTCCTGGAAGAGCATTCCGACTTGCGACGCCTCTCAATGAGAAAAAGTGCGCACGAACCTGAGTATTTTCTCTTTGATGAGCAACTTTTTAAGGTGAGTTATGGTGATGCATCGGTAAGGTGCTCACGTTGGTATGGTTTGACGTGCCTAAAATGTTGTACTTCATGATCAGGTCACCTCTGACTTCTCCAACTCAGGGGGAATAGTCCCTATTGCTGGAGTCTATCTTCGTAAGTTTTATTCTGCGACGCTATCACATACTCGTTGCTCACCTCTGCACCTGATCAAAGGGATTTATGACTCTTTCAAGGAGAGAGGGTGGGTCGTTGTTGTAAACCTAAAGGTGTGGGCGTGCATATGTCTTGGAAAAGTTTAAGAATAATTCCGGGGTGATAGTACCAAGTTCCTTTTCATGAAGTAAAGAATTACATTAGAATTGGCTGCGTCTTCTATGTAGTTCGAGCTGGTGTGCGGGCTTTCAGTCGTCATGTGAGCAGATATTAGGGAGCGGCTTTGCATGGAGGGTGTAAGTTGTTCGCGTCGTGTGGAGCGAAATGTACGTGTCGTGAAATTTCGGCTGATTTATTTTTAAACCGTTTTTCACAGCCCATTCCCCAATGGATGTTAGGTCTTTTTAGACCTCAGTCGAATCGTCTTCGCTTCTGGTGGACCTCCAGATCTTCACATCGTCTGAGTAAATCAATACCGCTCACTAGCGCTTTTATTACTCTCGATAATATTATTAGTAATGTGACTGGTCTGTAACAGGCTGTGTTGTGTTGGGGATGCTTTGGCCAGATGCCTATGTTGAGATGATTCAGCGTGTCTAATATGTTGTACGCATTTGTCAAATCACTTGAGTTTGCCCATAATGCAAGTGAATAATCCTAATTGTTTGACTCATTCTTCTCAAGCTTTATTCTTTAACCCTATCACCCATTAGGTTGGTCGCCTCTGAACTCAATCTTGGCGATGACATTGTGCGTACGTCTTAAAGAGATTTAAGAAACGTCTCGCGGTAACTGCACCAAGTTTTTTTCGAATAAAATGAAGATTTGCGCTAGCCTGGATGCATCTCGAATGTAGAAAAAACTGGTATTTTGGCTTTCTGTGGGTTTATTGCCAAGATCTTGCACTGAGGAGACAACTGAGTGTAGAATTTCATTGCGGACGTGTGAGTCGTTTGGGCTTCATGGAGGATGTTGTTCTTAAACATGAGCAACTCCACTTGCTCATCTTCTGGTCCTTCAGTTGCCGTAGATAATGCTGGTATTATTGAGACTGGTATGTAGCAGACTTTATCTTATACCTCGTTTGATGATGGTAGAAACAGTAGCTTGTTTCATTCATATGAAAGTTGGCGCAACTTAAATGGTCGTAAACCGCTGAAAATCATGCTTCCGCCCAGTTTCAAGATTAAAGGGCAAATATTGGAACAAGGTGTTGCATTTCTTGTGCGCAGGCATTTAAGTTTCTTTTTTTACTAAGCCAGGAGTAAGTTGGACGTTCGCCAGGCCATCTCATAGCACTGCAACCGGGTAGTACTTTCAGTGTATGGTACTTGGCCCTACTGGTGGAAGAAATTAGTATTAAAAATCTAAGTTGAAATGATCTTGGACATCCAGACCTCTGAGCATACTTACACCCTGGTTCGCAAGTTAACCTCAAGTCATAAACTTGAAACGATATTATGGGTTTTCTTTCATTTAGGCTGCTAGTTTCATATAGAAGTGTCTCCTATAGCTTCTAACTTTGACATTGTATCCCTCAAAGAGACCTTCCATATGTGCAAGACACAGTTTTTCCTGATGCAAGCGTCTTGTGCTTCGCATAACCCATGTTCTTCTCCTTCCATAACGCACGCTTTGCAGAGTGGCATTCTGTAAAACATTTCTCACTTCACCGGTATAAATCAGCTGATATGCATCTGCCTTTCTTCTGGACATGAGGCGTGTACCTGGTAGTCCCGCACACGTGCACAGTAATTTTGGAACGGCCGATGGACATGACAAGCTGCTTTAAGAACCATCTCGTAGAATATGTATCTTGTATGTCAAGATTTAGGGATCGGGTTTTTAACTGTCAATCCTCCTGCGTTACTTTAGGGGTACTTATTGGATTCTCTCATTATCTGGTGTGCCTGTGTAGCTTCATCCGTTCTGGGATCTGTATGCAAGTTGATCAAACCGAGCCAGCCATTTCCGTGGGAACTGCAGAGGTAATAAAATTCTGGATATCTGAACATTATGGTCTACAGTAGTCATGGTGTTATTACTTCGTGATCGTTTATTGGTCTATGTTTTCAGGGTTTGCTTGTATTTTGTCTTG
Source organism: Schistosoma turkestanicum (assembly GCA_944470395.2). Lineage (NCBI taxonomy): Eukaryota > Metazoa > Platyhelminthes > Trematoda > Strigeidida > Schistosomatidae > Schistosoma > Schistosoma turkestanicum. The sequence continues at coordinate 7,613,202 of OX103974.1, read as the reverse complement.
TAGTTTGTAGCAGTTGTGGCATCATGTTCGTGTAGTTTGCCTTAGTGTTGCTTTGGTTCATTGTTCATCACAATATCGGTCTAAAGCTAATAATAATTCGGTTTGTTCCATTAAGTGTCAGGGGCTAACACTGTTTTCCGATCAACAATTGTAGGATGTAATTTGTCCTACAGATGTAATTCTAAAACCGTAAACGCAATACAGCGGCTGACAGAGTCAAGAGTGAAGCTATAGTTATTAGAAGTCGATTTGGTTTTAAACTTTATCTATTCCTAAACAAAAAACGATTAAATTAGTACATTAAATAAGGAAATTACAATTATCAAGCAAGATGAGCAAACGTACCGGCCAGTGTCTTTAGAAAATGAATAAAAAACATGACTGTAATAATTAGAAGTATATGTATCAAGAATTAAGATATGCACAAACGAATGTATTGTATTTAGAATTCGAAATCAAGTATTCAACAACAACCACAAGAAGTTACTAGTTCATTCAAACACCACATCCGCCACAGCTTAAATTGGAATGTATATGTCTGTAATCAGTTGTACGTCTTCTCCTCAAATTCATCCTGTTTCTGTCCGACAGTGTATTGGATAAAGGCTCTGTATTATCTAGAATGCTCTCATTAGTATTAGAATTAACAACCGAAGTTGGAACAGACTCACCTGGCTCTTGTAATTGTATTTGATCAACATGTCGATTGTCTGTACTTAAGTCATTGATATCTAGAAGTCGTACCATAGATTTCCCGACATTCTTCTGAACGATCCCCGTGGATGGTCGAAGATCATTGCCACGATAATATGTAACTTCTGCAGACTCCAAACATCTCATATTCGACCGAAGAATTCTTCCTTTTAATAGTTTTGATGGAGTCTCTTTCGTCACTGAATGTCTGGCATTTCTATATTGCAGTAGAAAGGTATCTACTCCCCTCTCCAGCTCATTAAATGTTGAGGCGGCAATAGAATCAATAGCAGTTTTCATACCTCCACTGCACTTAGCACACGTGGCTATCGAATCTTTAAGTAAAGCATCAGAATTTTCTTTAGAAACTAGAAGAGACAACTCCACTTTAAGCCTTTTCAAATTCTTTAAACCCAGTATTGACAGTCCCGTTTCGCTAACTAAGAATTCACATGGTATGTATGAGGAATTATCATCTCTTATTAGCAGTTCACAACATCCTCGTATAGGCAGTCTGTGTCCAGTAATCCCCAATATTGATACTTCAGTGGGTCGTATCACAACGTTCGGATCTAACGATTTCAAGTTCTTGAATGAAATAATGGACTCTATACTGCCTGTGTCCACAATAAAGTCATGAAATGAACCAAGCGATGTATATAGTCGCTTTTGAATATGAGCATTACCTTTCGAAATGGTAGTTAAAGATAAATGATCATTAGCATCAGCTGAATTATGGGAATCTAAATTACAAGATTTAGTACTACTTGAGGCAAAATGAACAGTAGCTTTGCATACTGCTTGAATGTGTCCTATCTTACCACATCTAAAACATTTAGCATTACGAAATGTACAATAATAACGAGAATGAAGTTTTCCACATGATAAACATTTGCCAAACTTGGTCTCACCTTTGTGATTTCCTTTGTAATTCTTTTTTGAGACACCGTTCATATCTACACGAGAATCGGAACCACTGTTAAACGAATACAATTTTGATTGACCCTGAGATTGTTTTTCATCATGACAACTAATCAAAGTATTGGAAATCTTCATCGACTGAATATCGAGTTCATTCAACGCCTCGTAGTTAATGCACGCAGTTCTAACATCTTGAAAGGAACAGTTCGACATTCTTAACAGCTCTCTTTCCAAACTAGGTATGTTAATTCCTGCAATTAATCGGTCTCTCAGCTGCACATGAAGTTGATCACCAAAATTACATTTGACAGCCTGTTTCTGCAATTCAAGAATGAATTCCTTAACATTTTGATCATTTTGACGAATCATCTTATGAAATTTCGCTCTTTCACGGCATTCAAAACCAGGGCACTTTACATGATTCAATAATAACTCCTTTAGCATTGCATAGGGAAGTGAAATAGATTTTTCTGGATATGCCAAGGTTTTCAATAAGCTGTAGGCTTCTTTTCCGATGAATGTTAGGAAATGAGCCACAATTTTATCATCTTTGACATCTTTCCTGGTCATACTCCAGATTTCAAACCTTTCCAAATAATCTTCAAAAGCTTCAGAAGTAGAATGAATATCTAACTGTTCCATTACAAGCTCCATCGCGACGCCAGTGTAATAATTAGAAGTATATGTATCAAGAATTAAGATATGCACAAACGAATGTATTGTATTTAGAATTCGAAATCAAGTATTCAACAACAACCACAAGAAGTTACTAGTTCATTCAAACACCACAATGATTCACAGCAATATAAATAAAATAATAAAATAATCGATAGACCATTCACAACAAAGAAAGTTTATAGATCAGTCAGACTAGATGACGTGGTGAGCGCTTAACCAATCTGATTGGTTAGTTATGACATAACTACAATTACTTATAAAATAACTAACACTCCCCCCGAAGCGGTCACCACGTCCAGACCTCGTTGCTGTCGCGCTCGAATAATCGACCTCTTCCAGTAGGCATAGGTTTCTTATATCTCGGTTGATCTTTACGGTGTCTGTCTTCAATCGAATCGTTCTGACTCGGCCATCCGGACCATAATCGACTTCTCTAACTATAGTTTCACCCAAATATTTCTCAGCAAGCCAGTATTGTTTACTAACAGTGAGTCTCCATGTTGTGGACTCCTTCTCATTGACTTTATAATATGTTTCCATATACCGCCTCCGGGATCAAAGAATAATGCTATAAACGACAAAATATTCCTTCTGATTAGGTTTCCAGGAAACTCGTGAACTCTGAAAAACGATTTATCCGCTCGAATATTCTGCTCTACTCCCAGCGTTCGTTTACTCATCTCGTTGGATCCGCATAGGGTAATGTTTCCTTTTATTTCATCACTTTTCTGGCAAGATGAAATCGATGATACCGGTGGGTATGCTACTGTAGCTTCCACTGTTTAATTTTCGGTTCTTATAGGATTATGTTCTGAATTAAGACCACGCCTATTCTGATGGTATGACTTGATGGTGGATGTTTGACTCAAAACAGATACAGAACTGTCGAATCCATATGGGCATGTGTCGTTCTTTTCGATAGCTTTTCTTTTCAATTCACGACGTCTTTGACAGGCTTCATGAAACTGGAAAACACTCTTGTCACAAACCATCCCATCATGTTCGATGATTCCATCAAATAATGTTGGAAGAAGAGTCTTTTTGTCTCTTAAGGCAGAGAAACCACTTGTACTTACCCGAGTAGGATGTGACCGATAGCGATGAGTTTCAGGATCCGAAGTGCGGTCTAATGACTTGCTTTCAGACACGTTTGTCCTTATTCTTCTAGCTTGAAATGTTCCCGATGCAGAATCATTGCTACTACTACATGAATACCGCAGATCAAATTTACTAGGGATTTTATTTGTGGATAGTGTACCTTGCTATTTACAGAATTTTAGGACAATCGATTTCGTACTGAGTTGCTTTGCGTAACTTGCTGACGGGTGTCCATTCTACAACGCGATCCCAAATATAACGTAGGCGATACTCTGCTCTTGTACCATGTCGCTGACGATGGGCTAGAACCTCAGCAAGGTATTCGAATTCGTTGCGCCATGCAGCCATTACATAACTACCCACCTCATTAATTGCACCTATTCTCAAAGTTCGTGAGTCAACTAGAACAGCAGGCATTTGTAACAAACTGAGAGCAACACTAAACGTACTATTATCCGTGACCTGCAGAGAGATTCGTTATTCTTTTCAGCACTGTTGTTGTGTATATCACTTAACTGGAAATGAAAAGTCCAAGATTATTCCACTTTCGTTTATTAGCATAGGAATTAAGAGCTCGGCAATGCTGTCGAATAACTAGCATTTCTCTTTCACCAGCAACTAGGTCGACTCCCGCTAAAGCTAACGTTTCTTTCCGTTTATCTTCAACTACTTCCTTAGCAGGATCCTATAGATTTTTCGAATCCTTACAGTCTGTCTGAGAGGCCAATGTATAAAAGGACGCGAAGCAGAATCATGACTTGTAGATGGTGATGTCCATAAACCATTCGAAGCATCTTTCACCACATCAGCATTCACAACGCGTGACGAAATATTTGATCCGAAAACGTAATCAGACGGAATGTCTTTCCTAGCCATAGTAGAACTTGATAGAACGGTAGGCGACTTAGTTTATTCTTTTGATGCTTCCAGTGATACAACATAAGCCTCTGTGAGAGAAACAGGATGATTAGAAAGAGAACTAGAAAAATCCTGACCTATCGATTTAGTCTTAGGAAGGTTTATTCCATTCAGGTTTATCTCTATTTTATCATGTTCATTGTTACTTTCCATAATAAACAAATTTGATTTCTTCTCAACACAAAATTCTTAACAGGTTTTAAATCCAAAAGCGCAGAAACACTAGACAATATCATAGACCCATGGCAATTTCTTACGAGGATGGAGTAAGACATCATTCTGTTTACACACAAAGCCCAAGTTTTTGACTTAGTGGTAGTAAGTTCTTTCTAATCTATGCTCTTTTTTGTTCATGTTTTGAAGCTTACTAGGGAGTGACGTCACATTCAGATTGTGCGGTAAGACTATGAGTTCGATTTTAAATGCAGTTTTATAGATTTTTTATTCCATGTATATAGTGCCTGATTGAATTCAGTCATAATTATTTTAGTTAATCAATGTAGCCATATATGAGTCCCGGGTTTTCAACATACGTGGCGTTCACACTTTTGTAGTAAGCTATCTTTTGATTCACGCTTATGTCATTCTGTGCAGTTCTTCGTCATGTATTTTAAATATATTATACGTCATTGATACACCTTTAGCCATGTACTCATTGGGTTGAATTGTTACGGTTGGCAGACTTAGATAGCAAATAGTACTTGTCGGCTGACTACCGAGTTCCCACTGGCTATTGTCAATTTTCGTTTAAAGCAATCATTGGCTTGCACCAAATAGATATTATTTGAAAAAGTTAAGTAAGACTACCAGGGGACTCTCGGACGTCTCACAGTAAAGTAGTTCATTCATCTTATAGCACTCTATTTCGTTTCGTATGTTTGTCATTATGATGTTCACACATGAAGTCGATAAAGCTCACTTAATCTGATCACCACTCAAACAGAGCCAAGCAGTACACGTGATGATCCGTTATTGGCAATACCAATTTTAATCAGGTGCTGCAGATAACTCGCACAATTACTGCCGGACGTCTCGTATGATTTCATCTGTACTCATACCTGGGAAAAATTTTATAACCATGATTAACGTCCCAGAAAGTTCAAACTTATATTTCACTGATTAGTAAATTATACCACAACATAAAATAAAACTTGATGCGTTTTAAAAGCTGTTAAGCAGGCGTGCTAAAGTACTAGTAAAAGTAAGGATAATAAATCTTGGTGTTTCGGTCACATGTGTGATAGTGGGTTTGAGTCGTTACTTACTATCCTTGGAAGGTTCCTTGATCATGAGTTGAATCTACTGCAAAAGTAAATTCGTCTTTCTCTCTGATAGATCCTTGTTTTGTCTAGCTCACGTGAACCAACTACTTGCAGTCAATCAGGGTGGTTATAAGTAAAGATTTACTCATCGTTATTTTCCGTGCATAAGCAATTGGGATTTTCAAGTTGAACCAACTTCTGACGGTGAAGTAAGTACCTGCTGTCAAATATAAGGCGAAGATTCTGATCCTACCTTTGCCTTATCGATAAGAGCTTCATAATTCGCTCTACACGCTTGAAGTGTAGTTCACTTTGGAGTACACATAACCGTGCATTACAACAATGTCGCACTTGCCATATTCAAAATTAAAGCCGAGATCAATAACACATGAGCGGACGAAAAATTTCAGCTGAAATAATTACGAATGCTACTGACGTGTATTATTACCTCAAAATATTTAATTCACTTAGTTTAGACTGCTGTACGTCAGCTGACGAACCATTGATGTATTATACCGCTTGAGTACATTCGATCTTACAAATACTTTTCTCATTAGGTAAGATTAATGAAAATATGCGATATTCAGAATTTTTATCAGGTTTTCAGTAGACGGATAACAATACATGCACAGCTTGTTTAACACAAAGGGATTTCGCTTGAACAATTACGTTTATCCTGATGCAAACACCATGCTAACGCTATTCTGATCGTTTTATCTCATGGTCAGTTACATTAGCTAGTATAAGTCATTGTCATTCAGTGAGATTTTTCATTACTTAACAGATGTTGTCCCCTACCTTAAACTCCGTCTGTCATTAGTTCTTTCTGTAAACTGACTTAATGTAAAGCTTATTCCAGATACGTTTAAAAAGATTGCGTTATGACTAATTCTGAAAAAGTAGTTAGTAGTACCAGAGTTTATCGATGCACTGAGAAATCGCAAGTCTTAGATACAATTCTTGAAAATGTTATCCAAATAAATTTCGACAGTTTCTTATTATTATTCATATTTCTGTTTAATATACTTTTATCAACAGGTGTAATTGCTTTACTAAACTTTTTACAGATGTCCACGCTTGAACTGAAATTATCCAAATTAGACCAACGACTAAAGGCAGCTATCAGCGAACGACGTTTCTATGAGGCTCATCAGTTATACAAGACCATACATTTCCGTTGTATGATGCGAAGAAATTATCAAGAAGCACTAAAGTACTTAAAATCTGGTTCCGAGTTTTTACTTGATAATGAACAATTTGAAAGTGGTACAGAATTAGCTTGTCTTGTACTTGATGTGTATAGCCAGAGCGAAGCAGTTTTAACCGAATCTCATCTAGATGAAATTTGTGAACTGTTGATACGAATGTGTCTTGGAGAAGATAGGACGCGTTTTATTCACAAGGCACTCCATCTTCTCCAAAAGCAAAAAGATCTTCTGGCTGGGTTCAATGGTTATCTCGCCCGTGTATTGTGGCAGGAAGGATCTTTTAGTGAAGCGAGGTTGCACATTATGTTATCCTCTAATGGTTATGCTGCTGGTGTATTCCTTGTCGCTTTACATCAGAGATATGGGCTTCGATCGGAAATAGATTTATTTATTGCACAGGCTGTCCTTCAGTTTTTATGTATGAAACAAACGTCAGTTGCTATACTGACATTTTACACATACACACGAAGTCATCCTCGATTGGAGCCTGGACCACCGTTTACAGGTTTTCCTCTATTAAATTTCCTGTGGTTTTTGATGTTGGCCATTGAAAAGAAATGTAGTCTAGCTGTGTTTTCAGTACTATGTGAAAAGTACAGTCCTCAACTGAATAGAGATTCGTCTTATTTAAAATATTTGGATAAAATTGGGCAATTATATTTTGGTGTTAAACCACCTACAAATGAAATGAATAGTTTTTTTTCACGCATAATGCAAATGTTTAATGATGGAGACAGGCTGGAAGATTCTGTGTCAAGTGATGACCTGGGTCATTGTGCACCGAATGGAAATACCGATGTAAATTCACCAGAGGAAATGTGTTTCGAAGATGTGGATTAATAATTGCGCACATATCTCCACTTACTACATGGTGCCTTTCAGTTTAAAATGGATAATATGCACATACTCGTCTTTATAGATGGACTAAAGGTACTTACCCAACTTATTGACGTTCAGAATTCTGAGCGATCTCAGACAATAATTCCGTCTTGCAGTTACATTTCGTGAATCCGTTTTCCTCATGTCTCTCCTAACAAATTATTTATTTATCGGATGATTTCGCTGTCAGCTTCTCCCTTTTTCCCTGTTATAAAATGGATAAAATTGTTAATATTGAAATAAATTGAATTGTGTACAGATCCTGTTCTAATTTTTTTTAGTTTTGCTTGTTTATGCTGTGTAAAGCGTCTTTTTGATTTCTATCTTATGAATGATATTTCTGATTACCTTGTTAATTAGTTGCGTTTCCGCTTTCATTACCTTGGTTCAGAAGCGAAAACAGACTGATACTTTTGTTCCAGATTCTCTACTGTGACTCCCTGTTATAGTTCGAGCTGTGGCTATATTCCTGAAAGCTATTAAGTTCTTTTACTAGATACATATAAAATTGTTCGAGATAAACTGATAGGTAACTAAAAAACGAAGGTAAGACGGGATCTGGAGTTCAAGTTTTCACAGTACAAAGAACATTTCAGTAGAACAAGGAACTTTGAAAGTACTGCCAGTTGGTCTCAAGTGACTATACTGAAGTTAAATTGGCTTTATTTACAGCTAATGTAATGCCTCAATATTATTATAGTTGTTTATTTATACTAGGATTACATTGAACGCGTGTCGATTTTAGTTTAGATTACCAGTCAGCCGTCCGTAATCCGTCGTGTGCTCAAATGTACCATGATATAAGCCGGCGTCTGACAATTGATTTGCAGCTACTGTGGTCTTTTTAATTCCATACTATTCAAATGAATGTTTTCAGCTTTTTTCATTCATCACTCGTTTACGATATCCTGATGTATTAGAAGCTTGCAGTCCTACTACAAACCAGCGTGTTTCGCATGTAATGTTTATGTGATCCTAATTTACAGGTTATCACATTACTCTGTTACATTTGGCCGTGGTTTAGGGATAAATTGATCATAAAGTTAAACTTATTCTTTATTTTCTTTTCGGGAAAATATCCTCTAGATGTCAGGTTTTTTTTCAATGGTTATTCGACTTACAATTAACTGAACCTATTACCACTTTTGAGGTGCCAGAGTAGATTATTTGTGATAGTCTGTGTATTCGGATTTTTACATATTTTTGCATCGAAAAAATGGCTAGATGTATGAAAGTGTTCTTATCAGTTTTCTTGATTGCTTTCAGTTCTTATTCAATTAAAAAGTCCCACCATGTTCTATGATATCAGTCTCTCAACTGCAAAGAAGTAAAAGAATTGTTCTTGATTCTATTCCAAAACTGTAGTGGAGTTTATAAGCTGGATGATTTCACTAAGTTTTAAATATTTACTGAAGTCATGTAAAATGTCTCACAAAATTTGTAGTTTATTCCCAATATTGATTCATCTCTCACGCATAGCAATGTCTTTAAGGTTGAGTTGTATCTGCATAGTTTAAGCACTAATCAGTTAGTTCTCTGCATACTTTGCTTAGAGCTTTTGTGTAGTATAAATAACCAGGGCACGATTGTTTCACAACTGAATTGCTTGGTAATACGTTTTCAGCATTCTCCTATTTTAAGTTTTATTAAATTTCAATTTACACATGTATGCTTCAGTCAGAATGCCGTTGATAACCTGAGGCCTGTATGTAATTAATTGAATACATTTAACTCTAGTTCAATTTTTCATTACATTTTTAGACGAAAGATGAACTAATACCTACCATTCCTGAACAAGGATGTCAAACAGCGCTTTTGGACCAGTCTTAAGTTCAGGGATTGCTCCTAATTTAGGCAATGTTCCATCTTCTAAAGAAGAGCATGCCTTAGGCTTAAAAGCTATTTATACAGCTTGTCGACTGTTGTATCCCGACCAACCTACTCCATTACAAGTTACCGCTGTTCGAAAATTTTGGATGGGTGGACCAGATCCTTTGGATTTTATCAATATGTATGCAAACCCAGGATCAGCTGAATTACAAAGCCCTCCTCACTGGCATTATGTGACTAACGGTTTATCGGATCTGTATGGCGACTCTAGGTTGCATGGGTGAATTTATTGATGTCTTATTTTGTTTGTTTTTTCCTTGCTTTTTTCGAAGGAACATGTTCTCTGTTATAGTTGACTATAGTTGTGATGGTCTAGAATAAAGTTTATTCTCTTGTACCGATTGAGAACCTAGTTTACAGAATAGGGACTCTAGCCCATTGATTTTTAATCGAAGTTGTAATGTTTCGGTGGTATGGCAGCTGTAAGACTCATTTAAGCATGGCTGTCATAATTAATTGACCGACATAATAAATTGTTATTTAACTGTTCTTCAACCACAAGTTATTTGGAAAAATCAATGGCTAGATTTAAACACCGGATTATTATTATTTCTATATTTATTCATCTATTATTAGTGCAAGTAATTCTATGATTTTATCATAACGGAAATTTTCAGTAAACCACACTGGCTGCTCAGACAGGCAGACAGATACAATGCAGAACTTCGTACGTGAGTACATCAGTTCAGGTTGCCATACCACATCAGCACAGAGACGCAACTGTCAGTTCAAATCCAAGAGTGATAGCGATAGTAAAAGTATTAGCAGTAATGGAGAAGATTAGGGAGCGAAGATATGATTCGAAAAGTATAATTCAGTGAGATAACTTTAGAAAGAGAACGATAGAGATTATGAGGAATTCAGAAGGTTAGAGATAGAGAGAACACAAAGAGTGGATGCACTTGCGCCATTGCAAGCGATTTCGATCCATGTCGTTCAAGGTCTCTAACCATTGGTGACTTTCATCTCGCGGACCCCAAGCAGGTAGCCTACATCTACCAACATGACTCAGTCCATTTGTGCCAAGTTTTGGTTTGGCAGCCCCTAGATTTCTTGCAACCTACTCCTACACCACAAAACAGCTCGTCGCGGCACTCGGTTACCAGGCATACGTAACACATGTCCCAACCACCTCAACTGATGAAGTTTCGTTACGTCATCTATTGATTTGCCATCCCTACCGAGAACTCGTTTCCTAACGACAGCATTGCTTTTACGGTTGTCCCAGGATACACGAGCAACGCTTCGGAGACATCAGTGGTCGAAGACTAGTAACCTACTAATGTCCTCTACTCTTAACGACCATGTTTCGCATCCGTATGAGTAGGACGACTGCTCGTTCTGTAATAGATCTGATGCCTATGTTTTTTATAATAAACGTCAAAGTCAATCAGTATCATTTCTCGACCTCAAAGCAGCATTCAACTCCGTTGATCGTGAGGTTCTGTGGCAGTGTCTGTCATTGAAAGGTGTACCAAAGAAGTACATTAACCGTATATAGGCTTTCTACTCGAACCCCACTGGTCGAGTGAGAGCTTATGGCGAACTGTCGCCGGAATTCTCTACATCAAGTGGTGTCCGTTAGGGCTGTCCACTCTCTCCATTCCCGTTTAATTTAGTCTTAGACATGCACAGAGATAGTAAAGATTAGAAGTAATCGGAGAGGTTAGGATTAGAAGATATTCAAGATATATGATTTAGTGAGAAAAGTTTTTAAAGTCAAAACTAGAGGGGTTAAAGAATCCAGAAGATTAGGATTTGAGAGAACACAGAGAATAAATGCACCGGCGCCATTGCAAACGGTTTTGAGCCATGTCATTCAGGGTCTCTAACCATCGATTACTATCTCGCAGACCCCAACCAGGTAGTCGACAACTATCGACATGACTCAGTCCACTTGTCAGTGACTTCATGGATTTCTGCCATGTTTTGGTTTGGCCGCCCCTAGCGAACTACTGCACAGTACACTCGTCCTTTAGTCAGCAAACGGATATCTCGCCTACGCCAGAAGTGACGCATGTTGGAGAAAGCCAGTCGAGCCTTCTGTATCCGTGCTGAGATTTCGTCAGTCACCAGGTCATCAGCGCTGATGAGTTTGCTCTTCACGAGCTTTCGTTAAGCGTCGAAGTATTATTGAGGCCAATATTTTAGATACTATAATAGTTAGACTGATTCCCCTGTGATTGTCACAAGAAGACTTGTGTCCTTTCTTATAGATTGGGACAATCAGTGATTGAGCCCAGTCGGATGGGATTGCGTCCAGTTCCCAGATTCTACCTAAGATCTCAGTCAACCTAGCTGCTACAACTGGACCACCATCCTTAAATATCTTAGAGGTCAGTCTATCAGGACCTTCAGCTCGCCCTCGCTTCAGATTTCCTATGGCTTTCTCAACTTCATAAAGACTAGGGGGACTTATATCGATTTTGCGATTCAGGATGGCTGGAGATCGTGGGTAACCGAAGAGTGGCTCGAGGCCAGTTGAACTGGTCCCTAAAGTGTTCTGTCCAGCGGTACAGTCTCCTGGATTGAGAATGGATAGTAAGACCATCGTTTTCCGTAATAGTCTCACTCACACTTGTGTTCCTGATACCAGTTTCCTTGATGAGTCTAAATAGTTGCCTACTGTTGCCTATCGCCGCTGCCTTTTCCATCTCTCTTGCTTTCTCCACCCACCACTGTTCTAGATCATTGCGTAGGCTTTTTGTCAGCCTACGTCTTAGCTGACTCCGCTCCTCATCGCCCTCCGCGTCAGGCGGGATGAGCTTTCGAGCATCCATCAGATCGGTGGATGCTACTGAGATCCATGGCTTTATCCTAGCTTTATGATTTACCTTACTAGAAGATATCACTGCTGTTTGCACAGCCTTTTTGACATCCTTCCAACCTGCCTCCGGATGGGAATCGCTTACATGGTTGCCTAGCTGTGTTCCTAGTTGCTCGTGAAATATTTTCTTAGTTTGATTATCATTAAGTAAAACCCTAAGGGGCTTCCTTACGGTGCCTTTCCTACGCTCAGTAAGCCTCAAACAGATACGCGCTCGCACTGGGGCATGGTCTGAATCTAAACATGTGCCGCAGAACGAGCGACAGTCCTCTATCGAACCCCCTCCATCTGTGGCTGATGGTACTGTGATCTAGTTGAGTCCAACGTTGAGACGACTTTGGAGGTCGCCAGGTCAACAGATGCTTTTCCTTATGCCTAAAGTTAGTGTTTGCTAAGAATAGGCGGTTATCTGAGCACAGTTGCAAAAGACGGTCACCATTATCTGTTCTTTGAGCCGCGACACCATAACATCCACCTAGGTGTCTTTCCTTTTCACTGAGTCTACCTACATGAGCATTAAAGTCACCAGCCATTATTACTACATCAGAGCGCCTAGCTTTTTGGAGGAGGTCCGAAAGCTTTCTGTAAAACTCATTTTTCACCTCGTCTGAACTGCAGTCAGTTGGGGCATAGCCAGATATGACGAAAAAGCAACGGCGAGTGTCCCTATCCTTGCGAGTCCTTACTGTCCCGTTTAGTCGGACGGCGCACAAGCGACTATCTACTTGGATCCAGTCCAGATACTCGAAGAGTAAATCTAGCTGCTTCTTTATATTTACAAGGCGAAATCAGAATAATACTTTTACTAGGATCCTGTATGCGCGTTTCCGAGACGCAGCACACATCGATGGCACAAGATTCTAAAGTCCTAGCCAATGAAACCTGTTGCCCTATTTGACACAATGTCCGTACATTAAAAGCTCTCACATGTAGTCTAGAACGCGGTTTCAAGAGACCAGGAATGACGTTTCGTGAACTTGCTTCGTCTGCATTAGCGGTGCAGTGAGAAAAAGGACTGTGAGTAGAGTCCGTTGTGGAGATAAGAGAGGTATGTGTGGGTGTAGGGAGGATTTGATTTTCGACCGATTTGGTATCGTGTGCTGTTACGGGTATGAGGGCGGTTGTCACTTCCCGGCTGCCCACACCGTGGAAGATTGTTTCTTGAGGGACCTGAAAAGGAAGGTAGATTAGTGTTGGTCTTAACGACCTGGGAGCGTGACCTCAGAGTTCAAGGGACAACTGCTTGAGGCCGGTCACGCACGGCCTTTTTTGAAAGGTTTTTAGAGTATTAGTTCCGATCTTGCTTAAAAGCCCTTACCACCGGAGACAGAAATCCGTGAGGTAAGGTGAAGTGTGACATTTTTAGAGTCGACATTTTCTAACCCTTGCATCCTTCCGTGTGAGAAGGCAGCATTGCTGCAGATGCTGGTTGTCCGAGGGGAACGCCTTACTGCTGTCACATTCCTCCATCACAGTCAGCAGTACGACTTCGCCCTCAGACCTGCAGTAGCTGTTTTTAGTCTCATCGTTCTCCAATCGACCTGCCTGGCACGGTAGAACCTTGAGGAACATATGTTCCAGACAGTATAGCTCGGTTGGGTAATCACGATAGGCAAGCCCGACCACTACGTCAAGGTAGCAGCTACGGTCGAGGCTTTCTCTGAAATTGTTTTAACACTGCTTTTTCTGAATCAGTGTTAAAATAATTTCAGAATAATTTTGCCATAGCAATGTCTGTAATTAATAATTTTCCCTTTTATTGTATTTGTGTATATTCATGTTTTGTAGCCATTGTCATTCAAGTGATGGTCCAAGTGGTTTCGGTTTCGAGTTAACGTTTCGAGTGAGACGCGAACCAAGTGAAAGAAACCCACCAACATGGCCAGCGCATTTATTACAAAGCTTGGCACGTTATGTATTCTATTCACAAGCTCAGCTAATGGCGGGTGACCATATTCCGTGGCCTACATCTCTAGATAAGCAGCCTAATTTTTCATCCCAACAGTCGGAAAAACGACAAAGACATCAAAATTATCATCATCATCAACAACAACAGACGGATAAAGAAACAAATATGATAGAGTTAGACAATGCAAGAAAATCCATTGCTATGGCGGCTGCGGCAACTGCAGCTTCCATATTAGCTGCAAACAGTGCTAAGACAGGTATGGGATCTTCGTCAGCTGCGTTATCCGCACTAACCAATCCTTCGACTTATGCTTCCATGGTTGCCGCTGCTCTTGCCGCTGTCAATAATAAGAACTCGTTAACAACGGACAACTTGAATGATCCAGCGGAGCAAAGTGAAGCTAAAAGTAAACAAACAACTAGTTCAACAAATTCATCACGTATTCACCATATGCTGTTGATAGAAGATCCTCAACTAAAGAAAATAACTACACCATATGGATATGTTCAATTTTTACAGGTATTTACCTTTTTGTGTAATTCTTGTGAATTTTGTTTTCAAATAATAAGTGTAGAATCACAACGGGGTAATTGAATTAGTGCAGTTGTCAAAAGCTTAAAGAAATATTTTATGTTAAACAGTGGAAGCTACTAATTACCATTTTTGCACTTAACAAATGAGTACTGTTAAAGCAAATAAAATAATTAGTTCTCTAAAATTAATATGTTGATATAAATGCGTTCTTATTCTTGTACTCCTTGTGTGTAATCGTTTTTAAACTGGACATTGTATTTTTACTGATTTAACGCTGTGTATTCAATCGAGTCCGTAGAATTCGAACACATCACTCTCTGTTTCATAGTTTAGGATGTAAAGATTTAGCTAATCGAATTGCGAATTAAACTTCTTGTTCATCATCATATTATTATATGTGATAGAGAACTAATCTTCTATGGATTTTTTTCGTACTTTTGACCTTTATTCATAAACTCTGATGTTATCATTGCTATTTTCTTCTATGTAACAACCACACACTCAATCACTGTGTATATGAATTACAATTAATTACGGTAATTACTATAAATAGGTATTGGAATATATCCAGAACAATAATTGATGTGAAATAACATGAATTCATTATAATTCATGGTTGCTCATTAGCTTTTTACAAAAATATATGTAATAACGTGTAACAATGCGGTATAATATAATGTGAAGCATTTGACTTCGTTGACGGAGAAAATTAAAGTACCAAAGATTGATTTGCTTACTGACTACTGTTACCCTTCATGCAGCACAGGCCACCGACCAGAAATCTGTAGTCCACTCTGTCGTGACCTTTTCTTCCCAATTGTTTCCAAGTCCTGTTCATTTTTTAGATATCTGGCTCAAGTTCAAGGCGCAGTATGTTTTTCAGTCTTCCTCCCTTACTTTTGCCTTGCGAATTACAAATTAGGAATTGCTTTATGATGTAATTCAGTGATTTCCACAGTGTGTCTTATCTGCCTCCAGTGTTTTTAATTCACTGCTCAGCTAGAGACTGGTTTGTTCTCTGCTACAGTAGGTTTTTAATGATGGTATCTGAGCAACGAATCTGGATTATTCTGCTCAAACAGCTTTGCGAATACCAGTTTCTTTTGATTTGTGCTTTTGGTACTTCTCCAAGTTACAATCCAACTGTCCTGATATGTGTATTGAAAATTCTAACTGTGGTGTTGGCTGAGTCCCGAACGTTTTTTGATTGTAGTGATGTTAGCCGTACTTTCCCAATTCGTACTTTCACAGCTGCATAAGATCCACCTTGTTTATCAATAATGCTGCCCAGGTATATGACAGTTTCTATCTCTTCAAAAGCTCCGTCAAGTGTGATTTGGTTGGTGTTTTCTTTTTTGTGTCTAAAGTTCCCGCTTCTTTTGTGAATGTGAAAGTCTACTGTTGCTACGTTGGATGTCTTAACCTGATTTTTTGTTGTGTATTGATAGAAGGGCCAGGTCAACTGCGAAGTCCAGGTCGTTTAGCTGCGTGAAAGCTGTCCACTGTACTCCCTTTCTTCCCCTGAGTTGTTGACGTCTACATAATCCAGTCATCAGCAGGAGCAAGAAAAAGGGTGAGGGTTATTAACCTTACTTAACACCGGTCTTTACTTGGGAAGAGGCTATGAGCTGTTCTCGATACACGATCTTGCAGTTTAGTCCATCACAAGGATTCCGTATGGTGTTTATTATCTTCTCAGACACTATAATGTCGAAGTAGCCTCCGCAGTATCATTCTGTCCACGTAACCAAATGCTTTCTCAACACCAGTCAGTCAGTTAATACATGGGAATTCGTACGAAGCTACATCAGTTGAATGACGCAATTGTCGATCCTAATCCCATAGTAATAGAGGTGGTAAAAGTATTTGCAGTAATCGGAGAGATTAGGGTCCGAAGATATTATTCCAGTGAAATAAACTTAAAGAGGGAACGATGAAGATGATGAGGAATTCATAAGATTAGAGTTTGAGAGAACACAAAAATGGATGAGCCTGGGCCATTGCCAACGGTTTCGAGCCATGTCATTCAAGATCTCTTAACCATCGATTACTATCATCTCGGGGGCCGCAACCAGGTAGTCTACAATTAGCAACATGACTCAATCCAGTTGTCAGTGAGTGACTTCATTGATTTGTATCATGTTTTACTCTGGCCGCCACTAGCTTTCTTCCAGCCTATTCCTACACCACAAAACATCGGTCGTCTGGGCAATCGGTGGTTGGGCATACGTAACACGTCCCAACCATCTCAAATGACGAAGTTTCAATAAGTCATCTATTGATCGTCCATCCATACCTAGAACTCGCTCCTAACGACAGCATTGCTTACTTGGCTGTCAAAGGATATACTCGTAATGCTTCGAAGAAATCTATAATCGAAGACTAGTAACCTACGAATGTCCTCTACTCTTAACGGCTATGTTACGTATCCGTATAGTAGGGCGGAGCGAAATGCTGCGCAGTACACTCGTCCTTTAGTCAGCAAACGGATATCTCGCCTACGCCAGAAGTGACGCATGTTGGAGAAAGCCAGTCGAGCCTTCTGTATTCGTGCTGAGATTTCGTCAGTCACCAGGTCATCAGCGCTGATGAAACTCGTGAGATAAGTGAAGCGGTTGACACACTCGACTACTTAACTCCCTATCACTAGTTCAGATGCCAATGTCGGCGTATTCTAGGTTGACAACTGAATCTCTTGGTCAAAGTTCAACTCTTAAAAGTGGGATGATGAAGTTTTCGTATCTGAAAAGACGTCAGCAATAAATTTAAATGAGGATGGAGTAATTGGACAGCCCTGACAAACACCACCCGTATTAATCAATACCGATAACTGTTCTCCATAATTTCTGACCCGACTAGTAGTGTTTGACTGGATAGCCTGTATAAAGTTAATGTACTTCTCTGGTACTCCTTTCAGTGATAGACGCTGCCATAGAACCTCTCGATTGGCAGAGTCGAATAGAACTTAAAAAATATTTTAATTAAAGTTGGTTAGCGACTAGTAATGTGAACTAGGGTCTTTTGGATTATTCAGTGTTCGTAATGGTACTTGAACTCGTCGGCGAATTTCAACTATTCAGTCTTGTTTTTATTTTTCTCACTGACGATTCATAATATCCACTCATTAAGTGACAAATGGTCGATCACTGAGTAGTGATCTATGTTACGTTCATCTCAGAATTTAGTGTTAGTTGAATCTGACTTATTAAATTTCGGTACAGCCACTAGTCTGCTTGAC
Source organism: Schistosoma turkestanicum (assembly GCA_944470395.2). NCBI lineage: Eukaryota > Metazoa > Platyhelminthes > Trematoda > Strigeidida > Schistosomatidae > Schistosoma > Schistosoma turkestanicum. The sequence continues at coordinate 7,595,147 of OX103974.1, read as the reverse complement.
TTGAAATCGCATGCTGTACATTAATTGTATTTTGCTGGTTGGGAGTATTCGAATACCATAGGGAACATCAGTTTCCTCGCGAACTCCCTTACACATGAGTTCAAAATGGTATAAAAAGTAGGTGATGAAGAATCTTCTGCTAACTACTCCTAACTATTCACTGCTTGACAGGTTTTTCACATTCAGTCAGTTTGTTTACTGCAGAAAGTTGAAAAAAACAATGGAATACAAGGAACGTCATCAAATTATATGAGCTTACCAACGATAACAATGAAAACGTTGAAGATCAATTCTACGAGAGGCTGCAGTAAATCGCTGAGAAATCCCCAACAAGCGACTTCACATTCTGATGAAAGACCTAAATGAGATGGACTACATTGAAAATGAAGACATCATGCGACAATATGTACTGGAAAACACAGACGAAGACGGTGAGAGATTTGCAAACCTATGTGCCTTCAACAAACTGGTCATCCGCGGCACAATATTCCCACACAAACGCATACACAGAGCTTCATGGATTTCACTCAATCACACTACTCGGAACCAAATTGACCATATCTGTATCAATGAAAAGTTCTGCAGGACCATGGAGAACGTGAGAACTAAGAGAGCAGCTGATATAGCCTCAGATCACCACTTGCTGGTCGCCAAAATGAAACTGAGACTCAAGAAACACTGGACAACGGGGTGGACAACATCACAAACTCTTAATACGGCCTTTCTTCGGGATACTGGAAAGCTAAACGAATTCAAGAGAGCCCTCAACTATAAGTTCCAGGCCTTGCACAATCAACTCAATGTAAAGGAAACTACCATGGAGAACAGTTGGAAAATGATCGAGGAAGCAATCACTTCAACATATCCGGAGGTTTTGGGCCACAAGAAATGAATCTCTGCTAGTACTCTTGAAAACATTTGAGGAAGGAGGAATAATAAGGCAGAAATCAGCATCAGCCGAACATGAGCAGGGAAAGCCAAGGCACATGCTGAATACACAGAAGCAAAGAAGCAAGTGAAGAGGAGCACGGGAGCCGACATACGTAAATATGTGGAAGACATAGCAATGACAGCGGAAAAGGCTGCAAGAGAAGGAAAATTGAGACTATTGTACGATACAACAAAGAAGCTCGTTGGAAGCTATCATAAACCAGTGAGAAGCAAGGGAGGTAGAGTAATCAGAAACACTGAAGAACAGCGAAACAGGTGAGTAGAGCACTTTAAGGAATTCTTGGATCGAACACACCTCCTGAACCCATATATTATCGAAGCAGCATCCACGGACCTCCCAATCGATGTTGACCCATCAAAGATTCAAGCGATCAGTATGGCCATCAGATAAATCAACAGTGGCAAAGCAGAAAGAACAAATAACATACCAGCTGAGGCACTGAAAGCAGACATAGCAGTAACTGCAAAGAGATTCCACGCTTTCTTCACCAAAATTTGAGATTAAGAACAAGTCCCAACAAACTGGAAAGAAGAATACTTCATCAAGATTCCAAAAATGGTGATCTCAGCAGGTGTGAGAACTACAGAAGCATCATTTTTCTTTCAATACCAGGAAAAGTCTTTAAAAGAGTGTTGTTAAACAAAACGAAGGACTTCATAGACTGCTAAACTTTGAGATCAACAGGCTGGATTTCATAAGGATCGATTGTGTACCATCAAAATAGAAAACTACAGATGATAATTGAACAATCCACTGATTGGAACACATCCCTGTACATCGACTTCCGTGACTTTGAGAAAGCATTTGTTTTCGTAGACAGAATGATTCTGCGGAGGCTCTTTCGACACTATGGTGTGCCTGAGAAGATAGTAAACATCGTACGGAATTCTTGTGATGGATTAAAGTACAAGATCGTGCATCGAGGACAGCTCACATATTCATTCTAAGCTAAGACCAGTGAAAGGCAAGGTTGCTTACTCTACACTTTTATTGTTTAGTTAGTAGATGCTTCGAGAAGGCATTTGACAGCGTGGACTGGATGACACTATGGAGGCTCGTTTGACACTATGGCGTGCCTGAGAAGTTAGTCTACATCATACAGAATTCTTATGATGGACTGAACTGCAAGATCTTGCACGGAGGACAGCTCACAGACTCGTTCGAGGTGGAGACCGGTGTCAGACAAGGTTGCTTACTCTCACCCTTTCTCCTGGTGGTCGACTGGATTATTAGGACGTCAACACCTGGTGGGAAGTGCAGGATTAGTGGACAGCTAGGATGCAGTTTGACGATCTAGATTTCGCAGTTGATCTGGCTCTTCAACTCCGCACACGACAACAAGTGCAAGAGAAGACGATCAGTGTAGAAGCAGCCTCAGCGGCAGCGCTCAGCATACATCTTTGGATCATTTTCCTGTTTATTATTATATCTCTATCGCGTAATCAGTGTACATCGTTTTATTATGCATTATTATTCTTCGTGTTTTAAGCTTTAAGCGAACCTCTTAACTGTCGTTAGACGTTTATTATTCCATAATTATCACTGATTGGATACTAACTATTTGCTACGCACTCTACCATATGGTGTAATTGTGTCCAAATTATGACTTTTGGTGTACTGTGTAGTCTGGTAATTCATGTATCTAGTCGGTGTTTGAGATAGTCGTTGGCTGAACTTGTTGGTGTGAGTATACACATTGTAGAAGCTGGCTGCTGACCTCTTGAACTCAAGACAGGAGAGAGAAGCGTGTGGGCGACAGACCAATAAGAATATAGCTTGTGATGGCTTAAGGCTAATTGTACAAGTTACAACAAGTAACTTGTTAAGTCTAGGGTGACTAAGTACAGACGGAATAGTGGACGTTCGTTAGAAAAAACCATTGTCAGAGTTCTAAATGGTGAATTTAGCTCTAGATATCGGTTAGCATCTCAAGTCATAACAATATGATCATTCACAAAGATTAAACAGTATGGCATTGATTAGTACTCAACAAACAATTCGTGTAACCATTTCCGTTCTACCGTAGGTTACTCGAAACTCAGTGGTAAGGCGTTCGGGTGTGAGATAAGTTCGAACCCTAGTGAAGGTGCCAGTAACCTTAATGTTGCTAGCATTAGGCCTAATTCATCACTTTATCGTTGACTGTTTTCAACCACTTGACAGATGTGATCTTAATATATTGATAAGAAATACTTATATTTAAGTAAGTTTAAATTTTGTTCATACGTTAATTGAAGAGCTAATGATATTAATGATTATTCAGTATTTGGAATTTGCTATATCGAGAAAACCGATACACAGTTACAAAAATTGGACGGTTGTATCGGTTTATGAAGTTAATGACCGTTGGTTGGAACTAAGTGCAAACTACTCGGTCGACTCAAGTACCTCTGGTGCGACTAATGATGACAGTACTCAGAATTGATCAAAATGGAGCAAATGAGTTTCCTTTTTATCTTTCTCTAGACCTTTCCAAACTATTTTATCACTTTGAATTGGATATGATTATCCCGTTCTTTAAAACAATTAGTTCCTTTTATAAATTTTGATAGAACAGCGAGACGAGGTAATTGATCTGAAAATTGTAATTGTTCAAAATGTATAGTGCAAAAAATATATCACATTTTTCAGATCAATTACGTCTTCTCGCTGTTGACATCATGATTGAATTTTGATTGGTCTCAGTTGGCATATGTGCATAATGGCTTGATATGGCAAATTATGACACAAGTTAGTAAAGAATAGATAAAATACAGTTAACAGTAACAATAATGGTGACACGGCCAACTCTTCTGACCACTCGCGCTTCTGTCCATGAACCATGGTTTGGTCTATTGTCACGGGCAAACATGGGGTCCATCATATCGAACTGGACTGTTCCTGTTGCAAAACATCACTCCATTGTCACTATTCATGCGTTTCATACAAATTCCATTGTGTTCTAACTCTTCCTTTCTTGATCTTTCCCCATATTATGCTGCCAGACATTACGTTGGCACTCACGTCATATATTACTTATAAGTAGCTCGCACCACAGTATGTGGTTCATCATCGATTTTTTAGACTCGTAAATATCTCTCGTTGTATCATATCAAACGAATACTGAGTTTATCATGCAAAAAGAACGTTTTACGTTGGGAAATATGATTCTTTTAAACAGCACATTACTTTAAGTAACAATTGGTCAACTATCAATCTCAATACATTCTGTTAAATATTTTCTGAAGATAATCTAAAACAGTAAGTCGTCAAGTTATCTTCTAGACTTTATATTCATTTATTACTTTTCGCTGTCAATAATGTTTCCTTAGATTAAATTTAAATTTCTTTTATTATTTAGTTGGTTGGTCTTTGCGATGAAGAATTGCGTTTAGTTCAACGTTGGACTGGTTCTCATGTTGCTGAACTAATGAGTAGTTCAGTAGAAACTGGTGGTTGTCTTCTTGTCACAGATATGAAAAGGAATTTAAATATTTTTGAAATACAGCCAAATTTAGTGGATTATATTAATGACAAATTAAAACGCGAAGGTTCAAATTTATCTGGTGTTACAACATCTTATTTTGCATGGGCACCAATAACTATGGTTACTTTAGGTGAGCTACTACCAGGTGAGATGGAGTCTCGTCGATTACGTCGTCAAACACAGAGACGTGATTCATCTTCAACTAGTCTGTATTCATCGAAATCAGAAGTTCAGTCTGGATCCAAGATTTTATTGTTTCATAACCCCGCAACTGATCATACTACTCACAAATCAGATACTGATATTGCATCTAAAACTGTGGCTATGGACACTGATGATACATTAGTATCGTTTGCAGCAAAAAAACGAATGGAAGATGATGAATTTGTAGATGTTGTTGGCGTTGGTGGCAATGGTGTTAGCGATGAAACATTACAGAAATTGACAGCCGCAAATTATATCAACGTATCTACTAGTGCTTTACCTTCAATGTCTCCTGAATCTAATTCCCTAAAAATTTCTCGATTTGAATCAAAATCTCGTGTTTCTTTAAGTAATAGGTTGAGCTCCGGACACTTAACTTCAGACTGTTTTCCACATTCATTAGGAAATCGAACTGTAACCGATGGGCAAACTATCAGCGCACCTGGTGGATTCTCTGCTTGGTGCAGTCGAGTTGGTCCTGTTAATCATTTCAATCAATCATCTATAGGTAAGCTTAAATAAGCATTCTATTTTGTTTTTGCAACTAAGAATATTTTCTAACAAGCCGTGATGACCGGATTTTCATACTGAAAAATCGTACAGAAAGCATTAGAAATAGGTATTTCCTTTGAAAGTATCGACTTTTCCCGCCTAATTCATTAGTTCTCTTTAATTGAAATAGATTAATTTCTTTGTTTTGGACTCGCCTTTTCGGTTATTGTTAAGCGCTACTAATGATATGGATGTAGATCCCCAATTGCCGAAGCCCTGTGTTTTTTGGTTTACCTTGTAATGCAGTTTAGTGATTTCTTCAAAATGTCCTGCTCATTCCGAACATCTTTTCTGTGGTCCATTGTATCTGGATTATGTTGTTGGTGATTCCGCTGGGGGCGTAGTATAGAAAGAAGTCAAGACCATATGATATATATATATATATATATATATATATATATATATATATATATATATAAAGACATTTTGTTTACGAATTATGCACACAGTCATTAGTTATCGGTTTGCAATCCAAGAAGTTATTGACTGTCTTTGGGTCCTCAAAATACTCATTCTTTCACGCGTTTCGATCGTCTGATACTTCTTTCTCTGGTAGCAGATAGTAGATCTCCGGTCCTTAGGAAATCTAGCATTTTGATTTCCCAGTTTGCTAAAGTAACACTGTTGAAGACTTTGACTACTGATGACAGTGTGATATCGCTGAAGTTCTCACAATCACTAAGATTTCCTTTCTTTGTAATCTTGATGAGATCCTTCTTCTCAGTGTTTTAGTACTGCTTTTTTCCTTCCAAATCTTTCTGAAGAAAACGTGGAACATCTTGGCAGTTATTTCCAAACAAAACATCTGTAGTTTGACTGGTGTGTTGTATAGCCCTGTTGCTTTACCGTTCCTGATTTGTCAGATGATTGTACTGATTTCTTCCACTGTTGATGGGCTAAAATTCATGGTTGCAGGGTTTCGGTCAGACAAAATTAAGATGTATGTCAATATACTTTGGCTTATGTTCAAACTAAAAATTATCGTATGTATAGATATATTATCATAAGGACCTCAGATTAATAATTCAAGTTATGTATAAGGAAACATGAGGTTACAGAGACAAAAGCACATTAAATTCATACAGTACCCCACTATCTGTGTAGAATTTTTATTTCAGATATTTACCCTTAGCCCATAAAGCTTTCAATTCGTTTATTTTTTTGGCTTTTACATTGGTCTTCAAGACATAAACAAAGTTGGCGCAAACATTCCATCTGAAGGAGGTGGAATATTCAAAAACAACTTGGTCAGTTCATCTACAGAACTGACCAGTTTAGTTGGCGGTGCGCTTGGTTTCCGAACATTCAACTCAGAACTACCAATATCCAATAAGATTACAGATAAATTCGTAGATACTGCTTTTGAGCCCAAAGGCGGCAATGTTACACCTGGTGGTGGTAGTACTACTACTGGTGACGGTTCTGCACCATGTACACCTTTAGCACACTTATCACTTTCTCCGGCAAGTTTGGAAATGATGCCAACACGAATTATAGATTATTTAGATGTGCATTTGTGTCGCGAAGCTGGTGAAATGCTTCCGTTGGCGGTGAATGACCGACTACGTCATGGAAGACATTTTACTTTTTTAAATGCAAATTATCCAGATCATGCTATTACATTAGTACCATCTGGTGTTTCTGGAGCCTTTGTTAGCGAAGAAACACCATATGTTGCTCGTGGACCATGGCTACAGGTAAGAGGAATTCAAATGCATTATTTTATCGAATGAAGAGTTTTTGAAGAATTATTACCTTGAGTGAAGTGTAGTAACTCACAAGAGGCTAGTATCTTGTAGTCGATTATAACTTGCTGACCTGAAATCATCTCTTCAAATACCGATTTCTTCACTTTTATTATCACTTTTCGTTAGGTTTTATGTATTCTACTTAAATTATCAAGAGAAATTTCAAGGATATTAAAACATCTGGTGGATGAATCCAACTACTCCACTAAGTCTGCCACAGAATTCTTGGATAAACTCAAGAGGATTCAAATTGACAACGACGAAATGATGATATCCTTCGACGTAACAGCCTTATTTACCTCAATAGAGCCAAGCTTGGCTAAAGAAACTCTTTCTCTGCTCCTCATCAACGACACAAATCTATACAAATATACAAAGCTTCAGAGTCAAAGTCTGCTTGAACTCATCGACCTATGCTTAACAACGTATCTTTAATTCAACAACAGAGTCTACGAACAAATAAAAGGAACACCAATGGGATCACTAATATCAGGACTCATCGCCGAAGCTGTAATGCAGAGACTAGAAGCGTCGATTCTGCCAGTGATCAAGCCAAAAATGTGGGTTCGCTATGTAGACGACACATTCGTTATTATCGAAAGGAATGAGCTGGAGAACATCTACAATCGGATCAACAACGTCTTCGATGACATCAAATTCACAACCAAAACAACCAGCTCAGAGAACGAAACACCACCACAATCATCCACCTGAGCTACAAGTTTTCTCCACCATCTTAACCCCTTTTTTATGAATTCATTGAAAACTAGGCAACGCTGAATTGTTACTTCGTATATCGTGGAACAATCGAGTAAGCAACACTGTTGTTAGAAAATGAATACTGGGTATGGATGGAAGATCAATAGATGACTTATTGAAACTTCGTCATTTGAGATGGTTGGGACGTGTTACGTATGCCCAACCACCGATTGCCCAGACGACCGATGTTTTGTGGTGTAGGAATAGGCTGGAAGAAAGCTAGTGGCGGCCAGAGTAAAACATGATACAAATCAATGAAGTCACTCACTGACAACTGGATTGAGTCATGTTGCTAATTGTAGACTACCTGGTTGCGGCCCCCGAGATGATAGTAATCGATGGTTAAGAGATCTTGAATGACATGGCTCGAAACCGTTGGCAATGGCCCAGGCTCATCCATTTTTGTGTTCTCTCAAACTCTAATCTTATGAATTCCTCATCATCTTCATCGTTCCCTCTTTAAGTTTATTTCACTGGAATAATATCTTCGGACCCTAATCTCTCCGATTACTGCAAATACTTTTACCACCTCTATTACTATGGGATTTTGATCGATAACAGCGTCACTGTACTATTGTGGTATGGCAACTTGAACTGATGTACTTACATAAGAATCACTACGTTCATGTACACTTACATATATGAGATCCAGTTAGGATGACTGGATTTTCATTTCTAAGATGAACCACATTTATATATAGCAGACTGTACAGTACCTTCTTCATTTCCGGAACTCACTTGGAAATTTTGAATTTCAATGTTTTAGCACACAAGTCACTTGGTTGACCCTGAGCTTACATTTCCCACTCAGAAAACCCTAATCGTCATTGGTTGATGGATTATTTTAGTACGCTTATTTGTGACTCTCTGAATGTGTTGTTATCATTGTATGAAGAAACTTGAGTTGTGTGTTTATACACCTTGAATTTTTCGAGTGCTTGTAGAATTCATTGTTTACTACGTGTTAAGACTTCTTGATAAAGTTAGCAGGGCCAGGTACAACGGATTAGAATAGCCTACCGTGTTTCTGCATCATTTGTCTGCGCTCTCATGTACCGATTAAGGTGAACTTGTAGTAGTTTCAAACATATCAATTGACGAGCATATCAGATTTGTATCGACACTTTCATTTCTGTGCTAATGTGGTATGGCAACTTGAACTGATGTACGTACGTACGAAGTACTGCGTTAATGTACAATCACATATATCTAATCCGAATGAGATGACTGGATTTTCATTATTAAGATGAAATACATGAAGATATAACTAGCTGTACAGGTCTTTCGTGATCACTCTAATTATTTAAAAAATTTTTTCTTCTTTAAGTATATCGGTAATTTGATTTTTAATGATAGAAATTTGTTGCCAAATTGGTTTGTTTTTTCGTTTTGTTTTTTGCTAACTTTCTGTAGATTTTATTAACAGACGATTTTCTAGAACAGTTGGAATTTCAATTTTCATGTTTATTATATCCTAATGAACTGTATTTACCGTTAGTTTTTCGTTGGCCAGAAAGACATTTACGTATATGCTTGGTTGATGTCAGTTCATCGTCATCATCATCATCATCATCACCACCACCACCACCATCAGCAGCAGCAGCATCATCAAGCAGAGGTTTAACACAAAAACCTATTCCTCCTTCACAGACATCATATATACCTTCCACTTTACCAAACTCTGTATCTTTGATGAAGAATAATGATACCAATCATATTAGTAATAGAAATTTAAACAATAACAATAGTGTGCATACATTGAATACTCCTACCACATCTGGTATTCATTGTAATTGGAATACACCAGTGATAGATAATAGATTGATATTTGGTAATAACAGTTGTAGTGTTGGAAGTACTATACAGTCTTCAGTCATATCGAGTTCATTCGTAAAATCGGATTTAATCCCTTCATTCCTGTCATTATTTCCACCGGGATGTATACCACCACCAAACGTCTTATCAACATTATTCAGTACAATGGCTACAAATAATCTTAGTTGCATTAGTGACAATAATAATCAGTCCCAAACAGAAGTATTCAGAAAGTCTTTTTTTCCAATAAATCAAATTGAATCTCCACCAACAGCGACATTTCAAGCATCATCATCATCATCGCCTACATCAATTATTCAACCATCCTCATCAACGTTGCCGAATTCATCTGATATACATCATCAACTAGCTCAACAACAGCAACAAACACAACAACCAGGTACATCATGTCCTTCTACTGACCTAAAAGTTGATAACCTAATCGATCCTAGTGTATTTGTTAATAACTGGTCAGTAATTTTACAGACACTAATGACTAATAATAATAATAATAATATTAATATAGACTTATTGAAACAAATAATATCTGGTAGTCTGAATAGTAGTGGCGCTACTATTAATAATTGTTTGCACTAATTCGATTGCTTATTTCATGGAGTTTATGCAAAATATTTCTTCTACTAACAATAATAATGGCGTCAATATGCTGTCTTCTCTAGCCTCGTTAACAGCACTGACTATATCCGTAACATCATCATCATCACCATCATTGTCAGTTAAGAAGCATTTCTAAGTTTTGTTTGTACTGACCTGTTGACACTTATGTAAAACATGCTTGAAATATGCATCAAAATTGCAAACCGATAAAAATCAATTGACTGATTTTGTATTTTCACTTCGATGAAAAGGAAAGCGCCAAACAACTTTTTTTTTTAAAACACAGCCTATCAGTTTTTTATTTTGAATGGAACATTTTTTCAATAACTCAAACATTAATTTTCTCTGCCTTGATAAATTCGAGAAGCGCCATCTCATTATCCATCGATCTATTTATTCTTGCATACTTGTTATCCTTGTTGTTTTTACTGCTTTATTACTTGGTCATTATTTTATGGGAACTAGTATTGGAATATACCATGTGAACACCTATGCAATACACTATATACACTGATTTTAATAGTTCTAATTTTTTTTCTTATTTATTTGGTGATCCAACCAATATCTATGCATCTTTTTATGTTAGTGAGCATTTGTTTCTTTTCTTACACTTACTGTCGATAATGTTCACTTTTGGATTTATTTATTTGTGTGTATTTTTTTTAAAAATTTCATTTTCTCCAACAGTAACCGGTTGAACTTCATTGCCTTTAGCGATTATATATATATATATATATATATATATATATATATATATATATATATATTTGCGTGTTCATTTGTTTTTACTAATAAGATAAACGTTCATTGTTCTGTTTTGATTCATCAAACAATTCATTTTTTAAACTGTACAATGTGTATTCGTTTGTGTAGGTCTATTGCGCATTTCATCCTTGATATTATTTTATTTGTCAACAAAACTTGTTGTTATCAATTTTTTTTTTGCTGAAATGAGGTGAAGAATTGAGATGGAGTAGTGGAAGAGTGGAGTTGGATTTCTGGTCTTCTATATTATATTTTCTATCGAACTATTAGAAACTAATTAACATTCTCATTGTTAGTATTTCTAATAATCATTATCATGCTACCCGAATGGTGCTCTTCATTGCCTCTTTTTTGTCTGGTAACGTGAGGGCATGAAATCTATGAATATTTCTAAAGAGAAGTATTCTGTAGATAGACAAAAGTACGTCTATCTATAATGGTTTTTGATTTTCAAATTTATTACACGACAAATCAATGTCAAACAAAAAAATTATTTCACAAATTAGAGAATCCAATCATACAGTCGACGTATAGGGCTGACTTTGCATGTAAATATTTTTAAATGAATCGCATGCAGATGATGAAATAATTAATTTCCGTTTTATTTTAGGTTGGAGCTGTTTTTAAGTCAGACAAATCAAACATTGGTTATATTTTTTATAATGTGGTAGTGAACGAGTGTATTTTGTTAATTAAATTTCTGATTTATTCAAACTTCTTCGATTTACATTTTCTGTGTAGTTGCTAATGTTACTTCTCATTTAACAGAACGGAAATAGATTGATTAGGTCAGAACCTAAGTACCATCACAAGGAATGGATCTCTGTTGGTACTCTTGCAAAAATTGAAGGAAGGAGGAACAAGATGACAGCAATCAATGTCAGCCGAACAAGAGCAGAGAAAGTTACCGCACAAGCTGCATACACAGAAGCAAACAGGGAAGTGATGAAGAGCATCAGAGTTGACAAACGAAAATATGTAGAAGATCTAGCAATGACGGCGGAAAAGGCTGCAAGAGACGGAAACTTGAGACAATTATACGAAACAACAAAGAAACTGGCCGGAAACTATCGTAAACCAGAACGACCAGTGAAAAGCAAGGAAGGGAAAATAATCAGCAACACTGAAGAACAGCGAAATAGGTGGGTAGAGCACTTTCGGGAACTCCTGAATCTACCAACTCCACTGAACCCACCCAACATCGAAACAGCATCCACGAACCTCCCAATCAATATTGGCGCACCTACAATTGAGGGGATCAGTATGGCCATCAGACAAATCAAGAGCAGCAAAGCAGCAGGACCAGACAACATTCCAGCAGAGGCAGTGAAAGCAGATGTAGAAGCAACTGCGAAAATATTTCACAACCTCTTCAAGAAGATTTGGGATGAGGAACAAGTACCATCAGATTGGAAAAAAGGATACCTGATGAAAATACCAAAGAAAGGCGATCTCAGCAAGTGTGAGAACTACACAGGCATCACTCTTCTTCCAATACCAGGCAAATTCTTCAACAGGGCATTGTTAAACAGAATGAAGGACTTCGTAGACATCGGTGCAACTTCGAGATCAACAGGCCGGATTTCGTAAGGATCGATCATGTACTGACCGAATTGCTACATTACGGATCATTGTGGAACAATCAATTGAATGGAACTCACCACTCTACATCAACTTCATCGACTACGAGAAAGCATTCGATAGCGTGGATAAGAAAACACTGTGGAGGGTTCTTCGACACTACGGTGTGCCTGAGAAGAGAGTTAACATCATACGGAATTCTTATGATGGATTCAACTGCAAAATCGTGCATAAACCACAGCTGATGGACTCGTTTGAGGTGAAGACCGGTGTCAGGCAAGGTTGCTTACTCTCACACTTTCTTTTTATCCTGGTGACCGACTGGTTATGAAGACGTCAGCTTCTGAAGGGAAGCACGGTATTCCGTGGACGGACAGCTAGAATGCAGCTGGACGATCTGGACCACAAACCCTGTGAATAAATCGAGTGAAATCTCAAATAAATATATCGTTTCTATATTCAATCTCCTATTGGGTTTGTATTTCATATCAAAATACAATCATGAAGTTGTGATCAATTCTTGACTGTCCCTACAATCATTACACACACCTTTGAACAATCCAGTCCTGAAAATCTATTGTAGTGAAAAAGTCAATTTGTTGTCCTTTATATTTGGATGAAGTTATAATGGTAAACTTTTAGTTTTATAAAAGACTATTTATAGATTAAATAGACAGATGGTAGTTATCTATACATTATCATTATTCAGTGCAAACTAAACTGGATGGGGACTATGATTCACACCTTTTTATTTCACTGTTTAATTGGACATAATGTCAAGTAAACATCTCTATGATTTTTCTCGAATAATTGAATAGCCCAAATATATTGTATAATAAAATCCTAAATTGACTTATAGAATAAACATTGTAATTTTTCTCATACATGATTCTGATAATAGGATTTATTAATAATTTTGCATAAAGATTATTTAGTACGTAAAATGATAGAAATGTCATCACAATTCATTCATTTATCTAACTAGCTACAGTTTGCTAAGACATATGATTCGATTCGATTACGGAAACAGAAGTAGGTGGATTGAGGTTTGAACATTAAACCTATTATTGTTAAAACTGCAGAGTTACGTGTATAATGGTAAAAACTGGCATAATGTGTATTTGATTAAATACATAGATGTTGTACTGTACATGTTTTTTTTCTATGATATTTACTTTGTTGGGGACGTTAGATCCCCAGAACTTACTTGAAAAATATCTCAATTTTGTATTTATTAAGGTTTTCGCGCATGAGTTGCTGAGTTGTAGTGTCTAAGCAAACGACTCAACCTTATTTAAATAATGATAAATCGCACTTGTTGAGAGCCACAAAATTGTTGGGGGACGTTTGATCCCTAGAACTCACTTGGAAAGGTCCTAATATTGTAATTTTATTCGGAAGTTTTGAATTTCAATGTTTTAGCGCACATGTCACTTAGTTGACCCTGAGCTTACATTTCCCACTCAGAAAATCCTTAATTGTCATTGGTTGATGGATTATTTTAGTACGCTTATTTGTGACTCTCTGAATGTGTTGTTATCATTGTATGAAGAAACTTGAGTTGTGTGTTTATACACCTTGAATTTTTCGAGTGCTTGAAGAATACATTGTCTACTACGTGTTAAAACTTCTTGATAAAGTTAGCAGGGCCAGGTACAACGGATTCGAATAGCCTATCGTATCACTGTATCGTTGACCTTCGTTCCGTTCACTGAGTAAGGTGAACTTGTAATAGCACTGAAACATATCGATTGACAAGCATATCAAATAGGCGACGGTGGTTTTTGAAACATGGATCCTGCCAAACTTGAACTATTACTTGAGCAGCAGCTGTTGACAGATTTTGCCCCCACACAGTTTAGCACATATAATGCAACCACAGGACCATCAGTGAACTGCATCGCAAATAACATTGCCGAGTTTCACTATGATCCTGATGCCAACGTTACTTTTGACATGAAAATGTATTTTAATTTCATTTTGCCAATCAAGATGATGCTTGGAAGGTTTGGCTGCTACTTCGAAAGTCGGATGCAAGTGAGCTAGTCAAGTACTGTAATTTGATCCTGCTTTTGAACCCACGTGATCGCTCATTCTCAGACACATTCCAGACTTCAAGCCAACAGTTCGGCGGCAACTCGTCATCGTTTGATACTCGTTGTCGATGTTTGAAGCCAATTATGAACGAAGACGATGATTATTTTAGGCATGAGGGTGTCGTAAACCGTGAATGCTAACGCTTCCGGTGGAAGTCTTTGTTTGAAGACCAGTTTAAAGCCTTAATATTCATTTGCGGCCTCCAGTCCCGAAATTTCAGTGACATAAGAGCACGGCTACTGTGTCAGTTGTATCAAGATCCTAAAGACATCCTTAGTGACATGGCCAATCAATAGCAGCGCCTCATTAATCTGCAACGAGGCACGACTATGGTTCAGAGTGGTTAGTCTAGTCGATCTGCAGTGCATTTAGTACAGCAGGCACAACTAGAATAAATGTGCCCTCGCTGCACCCACTCCAGCTCAGTCCGAAAGCGAATCACCCTGCTCCTTGCTGACACTGTAGTTCATAGTAATATGCACGAAACTGCCCATTTAGACAGCATCGATACAAGAAGTGTAAGGTCTCCGGTTATAAAGATGGATTTTGTTCGAAGAAGAAGTCAAACCGCTCCAGAAGTACGATCCTGTACCAATTCGTTAAGCTTAATGTCTTCCTATCAAAGCTCATCACCAGGGGAGAGGAAATTCATTGCAGATAGACACCACATCTGATATCACCATCCTCCTACGTAGAATTTGGACCAAAATGGGCAGCCCAAGACTGCAGCGGACAACACAAACGCTTCGTACTGCATGTAATTACCTTCGCTTGTTAGGACAATTGGGATGTAAAGTTACTTTCCAAGATTCGACGTTTACTGGGATATGTTATATAACACCATCTGATCTAAATTTACTTGTTCTAGATTGGTTCGACCAGCCAAAATTAGCTGATGTCCCGTTAAATACCATATTCTACCAGGTATCACGAACACATAAGCCCGAAGCTCATACGAGGAACCTAATGACGCATTTCTCAACCTGTTGGGACAGCCATCGAAAAGCCACCCACGCATATAGTCGATTGACGAACTTATCGATTAAATGTTTAAATATTTCAAGGGCAGTCGGTTGGATTGGATTGTGTTGGTGCACTGCCATGAAAGCAACACTCCGGTTGAAACCTGGGGCCAAGCCTGCTCTCCATTCTAAGAGACCCGTGCCTTATGCAACATTAGCAACAGTAGATGAAGAATTGAGTGGCCTTCGCCTCATTGCTTACTCTACTTGGGCATCACCTATGGTTGTCATTAAGAAGGCCAACGGTACGATACGTATATGTGCTGACTTTTCTACAGGTTTCAATGCAGCTCTGGAACAGCATCAGTATACTCTACCAGTCCCAGCAGATCTGTTTACTATGCTCAATGGGGGAAAATTCTTCGCTAATCTGTATCTAGTTGATGCTTATTTGCAGAGCTGCTTACAATCAATACTTATCATGGTTTGTTTCAGTATAACGGTCTGCATTTTGGAGTTAAGACTGCTCCATCTATCTTCCAGCAACTAATGGGTACTATCCTATCAGATATCTCAAGGGTCGAAGCTTATGTCGATGACATTTTGATTGTTGTGACGACATTAGAACAGCTATAGGA
The DNA here is from genome assembly GCA_944470395.2 of Schistosoma turkestanicum. Taxonomy (NCBI): domain Eukaryota; kingdom Metazoa; phylum Platyhelminthes; class Trematoda; order Strigeidida; family Schistosomatidae; genus Schistosoma; species Schistosoma turkestanicum. Next base: position 7,578,990 of record OX103974.1, on the reverse strand, counting down.
TTGCATGACATTGGTATTGCAACGCATCAGCAACAACGGGTTCCGGTTATGCTCAGAGAAATGCCAGGTTTCATTGCAGTCAGTAAAGTATTTGTGGTTCATCTTCGATGCTGACGGCCGCAGACCGGATCCTGAGAACATCCGAGCTATCAAACTGATGCCCACTCGCACTAATATCTCGGCAATACGTTCATCCATGGGACTTGCTTCCCGTCAATCAGCGGTTGTTCCTTCGATGCATGTTATTCGCGCTCCATTGAATTGTCTATTGAAGAACAGCACTTGGATTTGGACTAAGGAGTGTGATGAGGCGTTTTGTAAACTCAAGTTCATAGTAAGTTCTTCATTGTTGTTAACACACAACGATCCATCCATGCCAATCATCGTGGCAGCGGACGCTTCAGCATATGGCCTAGTTGCTGTTATTTAACAACAGCTTTCAGACGCGTCGGAAAAAGCCGTTATGCATACATCCCGTACACTGACCCCAGCAGAAAAGTAATACAGCCAGAAAGAGAAAGTCACATGCCCTTGTGTTTGCTGTTCGCCGTTTACACAAGATTCTGTAAGGTTGGAGATTTACGCTTCTCACAGATCACAAGCCTCTGCTAGCAATATTTGGTTCAAAGTCTGGCATTCCAGCCCATTCTGCAAATCGTCTTCAGTGATGGGCCTTGGTACTGTTAGGGCATGGTTTCGAAATCCAATATCGACGCACTCTACAATTCGGTCAGGCAGATGTTTTATCACAACTCATTAATAATCAAGTGACGGCTGAGGAGAACATGGTAATCGCCTCTCTGTCAGCGGAAGACCACGCGGAATGTTATCTGACAACTACAATACGGGCATTGCCGGTGTCTGCAACAGACATACAAAACGCTTCCAGGAAAGACCCCATCATCAAGATGACGATGAACTATGTCACCAACGGTTGGCCGTCTCAGTTGCTTGATGGTGACATGAAGCAGTTGTATCGGCGGCGGGATTCACTATGCATTGTAAACGACTGCTTGATGTTCGGAGAAAGAGTGGTTGCGCCAGAATCCCTTAGCGCAAAAATGCCTGGACAGTTTCACCTTGGTCATCCGTGGGTTAGACGAATGAAATCCATAGCCAGGAGTTATGCATACTAGCCCCTAATGGGTCAACATATCACCGATTTGGTTGAAAAATGCATGTGGTGTCAGCAAGCGGCAAAGGTGAATGCCAAAGTTCCACCAGTTTCATGGCCACAACCTGATCCTCCTTGGTCCAGGATACACGTTGACTTCGCGGGCCTGATTAATGGAACTATGTCTCTAGTTGTAGTCGACGCCCTTTCAAAATGGCCAGAAATTAGTCCTGTAATTCCGCCCACGACAGCTAAGACAATACAGCTCCTCACTGAAATTTTCTCTCAAAATGACATACCAGATGTGTTTGTATCTGACAACGGGTCGCAATTTACCTCTACCCAATTCCAAGCTTTCCATCAACGGCCAGCCATCAAGCATTTACGCTCGCCACCATACCATCCAGAGTCGAATGGGCTGGCGGAAAGGTGTGGATATGTTTAAAAGACCATTGGTTAAGTCAAAAGTGGAAGGGATACCAGCGGACGTGTTGCAAAATTTCTCGTACGTTTATCGAACAACACCAAGTGAGACGTTACCGAAGCAAAAGTTCCCAGCAGAAATCCTGATGGGAAGAAGACTGAAAACGATTCACAACCTGATGCATCCGACTAATGCACCAATACCAATACAGACAATGTCTGAAAAGTAATCCATGTACGAAGTGAAATATCCCATGTTTGCCCGTGACAATAGACCAAACCATGGTTCATGGACAGAAGCGCGAGTGGTCAGAAGAGTTGGCCGTGTCACCATTATTGTTACTGTTAACTGTATTTTATCTATTCTTTACTAACTTGTGTCATAATTTGCCATATCAAGCCATTATGCACATATGCCAACTGAGACCAATCAAAATTCAATCATGATGTCAACAGCGAGAAGACGTAATTGATCTGAAAAATGTGATATATTTTTTGCACTATACATTTTGAACAATTACAATTTTCAGATCAATTACCTCGTCTCGCTGTTCTATCAAAATTTATAAAAGGAACTAATTGTTTTAAAGAACGGGATAATCATATCCAATTCAAAGTGATAAAATAGTTTGGAAAGGTCTAGAGAAAGATAAAAAGGAAACTCATTTGCTCCATTTTGATCAATTCTGAGTACTGTCATCATTAGTCGCACCAGAGGTACTTGAGTCGACCGAGTAGTTTGCACTTAGTTCCAACCAACGGTCATTAACTTCATAAACCGATACAACCGTCCAATTTTTGTAACTGTGTATCGGTTTTCTCGATATAGCAAATTCCAAATACTGAATAATCATTAATATCATTAGCTCTTCAATTAACGTATGAACAAAATTTAAACTTACTTAAATATAAGTATTTCTTATCAATATATTAAGATCACATCTGTCAAGTGGTTGAAAACAGTCAACGATAAAGTGATGAATTAGGCCTAATGCTAGCAACATTAAGGTTACTGGCACCTTCACTAGGGTTCGAACTTATCTCACACCCGAACGCCTTACCACTGAGTTTCGAGTAACCTACGGTAGAACGGAAATGGTTACACGAATTGTTTGTTGAGTACTAATCAATGCCATACTGTTTAATCTTTGTGAATGATCATATTGTTATGACTTGAGATGCTAACCGATATCTAGAGCTAAATTCACCATTTAGAACTCTGACAATGGTTTTTTCTAACGAACGTCCACTATTCCGTCTGTACTTAGTCACCCTAGACTTAACAAGTTACTTGTTGTAACTTGTACAATTAGCCTTAAGCCATCACAAGCTATATTCTTATTGGTCTGTCGCCCACACGCTTCTCTCTCCTGTCTTGAGTTCAAGAGGTCAGCAGCCAGCTTCTACAATGTGTATACTCACACCAACAAGTTCAGCCAACGACTATCTCAAACACCGACTAGATACATGAATTACCAGACTACACAGTACACCAAAAGTCATAATTTGGACACAATTACACCATATGGTAGAGTGCGTAGCAAATAGTTAGTATCCAATCAGTGATAATTATGGAATAATAAACGTCTAACGACAGTTAAGAGGTTCGCTTAAAGCTTAAAACACGAAGAATAATAATGCATAATAAAACGATGTACACTGATTACGCGATAGAGATATAATAATAAACAGGAAAATGATCCAAAGATGTATGCTGAGCGCTGCCGCTGAGGCTGCTTCTACACTGATCGTCTTCTCTTGCACTTGTTGTCGTGTGCGGAGTTGAAGAGCCAGATCAACTGCGAAATCTAGATCGTCAAACTGCATCCTAGCTGTCCACTAATCCTGCACTTCCCACCAGGTGTTGACGTCCTAATAATCCAGTCGACCACCAGGAGAAAGGGTGAGAGTAAGCAACCTTGTCTGACACCGGTCTCCACCTCGAACGAGTCTGTGAGCTGTCCTCCGTGCAAGATCTTGCAGTTCAGTCCATCATAAGAATTCTGTATGATGTAGACTAACTTCTCAGGCACGCCATAGTGTCTCAATTTCATTTTGGCGACCAGCAAGTGGTGATCTGAGGCTATATCAGCTGCTCTCTTAGTTCTCACGTTCTCCATGTTCCTGCAGAACTTTTCATTGATACAGATATGGTCAGTTTGGTTCCGAGTAGTGTGATTGAGTGAAATCCATGAAGCTCTGTGTATGCGTTTGTGTGGGAATATTGTGCCGCGGATGACCAGTTTGTTGAAGGCACATAGGTTTGCAAATCTCTCACCGTCTTCGTCTGTTTCTTCCAGTCCATATCGTCGCATGATGTCTTCATTTTCATTGTAGTCCATCTCATTTAGGTCTTTCATCAGAATGTGAAGTCGGTTGTTGGGGATTTTTCAGCGGTTTACTGACTTACTTTTTGCTGTATCTTCTTTCTATTATTCGCTCGTGTTCATAATTATATTCTTATCTTTATCTCTATAGTTTTGGTATACTTTTTTTCTTTGTAATTTTACAAAGATGCGTAGTATTTGTTCACCTACATTATTTCTTCTTCAGTTAATCTAATAAATAGTCCAGTTAAAATGTATTATTTTTCTGAGTAGATTAATTATCGCCAATGGAGTGAATAGAAAGCAAATGCGATTCATTGTTTAAGGTGGCTAATTATATAAGTGTCTACTTTTACCATCATGAATGTACCTAACAAATTCAACTAGTAACCGGTATGTTTTGTTAAGGAAATTTTATTCGTTGACATATTTCATTTATATTAATTTTGATAAAAAATCAAAGTGGCATAACTTCATTACTAACAAATTAACTAGTTATTGTTCAATTTGAATTCATGTCGACTATGTAAGTGTTATCATAAAATAACTATTTTTTTTTCCTTTAGTATTATTGAAACGTTTCTGGAAAATTAATTAAATTTTTGAGCATAGATTTTCCCGTATACTGAATTCTGCCGAGGAACCAATGAAATTTTTGAAATACTTAAAAGGTGGTTCATGTTACCACAGGACTGCTTAAGAGTTTGTATCCACAGATGTGACAGATGTCAAAGTCAAACATTTCAGGTCTTACAGTGAATGGGTTACTATTTAAAGCCGTGAATAGAAAAAATCACTGAGTATTTCAACTTAATACCTCAATGCTCAACGCAATGGTGTTAAAGTCATAAGTTATTGGGTAAAATGCGAAAGTGAGATAAAATTACATCCACCTGATGAGACTCTAATAGAACGAAACATACGGGCTCGATTTCACTGCTAATCATAATACATTATTTTTGCAAAGAATAATCCATCAATTGGGAACAAAATGATTACTTGTTATCCTTAAATATTTTTCTTGTATCATTAGATGGTATGAATTCATTTTGAAAACTTTTGTAGTAAGCATGATACACTAAATTCACAATTTTTCTTCTTTGTAAAGCATCACATAGACTCTCGATTGTTGACTTGAGAATTTGTCAAATATATTGATTGAAATTTCCAAAAAAAAAAAACATTAATATGTAAATACAGTTAAAACCATGGATTTCAATTCCTTTGAGATTATAGTCAGATATTGTTATCCATCCCCATTCATTCATTCAATTTATTTTCTTTTACAGGCAGATTTTAAACTTAAAAAAATCAAATGTAGAGTATATAGCAAGAAAATAGTACCTCTTGATCATTATTCATTAATAGCTTGAAAAAGTATATTTAAGAAAAATTGTTGTTCAGTGAGTTAGTCATATACATTTTAAAAATAAGAAAACACTTGTAAAGCAGTAAATAAGTCAAATATATTTATCTATTATAATAGGAGTAAAGCCAGTAGTTTGTAAATTTTCCGTTTTACTAATGATAGAATTTTTAAACTACAACTTAAAACCTAGGTGACTATGTACCGTTGAACATTCTTTAGGATAATGTGTAAAAGCAATGACCACGTTATGATAATTAATGTAAATACGCGACATACATAATAACTCCTCTGTCAGATCAATTCATCTAGTCAGAATAATTTTTCACAATCCATTGAACCAATGATTGAGACTGTGAATTAATGACTCAGCTAATATTGAAATGTACTTTGATAACGGCTTATCACCCAAATTTTTGAAGAACTTACCTTTAGTAATTTTTCAAATGTTTAACAGAGTGACAATTAATTAAACTTTAACAAGCTTCTTGTGGGTAGTACGTTACAGAAATTTATTTCACAGAGTGATATGTTTCGTTTCATATAATCTGAATTTTCCGCAGTTTTAACACGTTCCAATATGAGTAACTCAACAACCTATGCTTGGGTTCACAAAAAGAATTATACGCAGTTTATACTACACAATGTTTATCTTTTCTGACGTTGGTTATTTGAAATTGCATTTAAAAGGCGTTGGGTCCCACTTTTTAAGGTGAATGATTTGAGCATAATGTTTACATTGCCTTTCTAGACAACACTAGCAATAAATAATTAAAATGTATTGACTTATATTTAAGAACTTGTTCTTTCACTACTGAATATGTTTAGCTACCGTCAGCAATAAAAGTACGAATCTTAACAAATCGATTTCGAATGAGTTTTCTCCTATCCTTGCAGTTGATTATCACTTTTTTTTTTGACCATTATAGCTTGAGTCAATGCTAATATTATTAGTTATGATATTCAGATATTAAGCTTCTGAGACTTTTTTGGTCTTACTTACTTACTTTGTCTTATTTAGTTCACAATTTCAACGTTTTCTAAGTTAAACTTAAGTCATATGTAAATTAACATATATTGTGATACTTTATAGCTAATTAATCCTTATACAGATAAATAAAGGCATCAAAAATAGTTTACAATGCAACTAAATTTCACTATTTGAACAATGAATTCGTTTCACTATCTTCAAGTACTTACCAAATGAAAAAAAATAACTCCGCCAGTAGAAACCTTCGGGTCTACTGCCGGTCCCAAGCCCGGGTAAAGGAGGAGGGTTGGACATGGGGTTGACGACCCCATTCCGTCAAAAACTAACTAGCCAAAAAAATGCTAACCAGAAAAACTAATTCAAACCATTTAAACTCTGCCCTGGGAGTTGGAAGAATAATTATGACGTCGCGTGATCAAAACCGAGTTCCCTCGGAAGTCACAGGGCCGATGCCTCTTCTGACAACCAGAGCAACCGTTCTTTTAGGTACATGGAACGTTCGTACACTGTGGGAGACTGGAAGACTATTTCAAGTTGCGGCAGAAATGAAAAGATACAACCTAGAGGTGCTCGGCATCAGTGAAACGCATTGGACACAGGTAGGACAACTGAGACTAGCTTCAGGGGAACTGCTGTTATACTCTGGTCATGAAGAGGAAAATGCTTCACATACACAAGGAGTTGCACTGATACTGTGCAAACAAGCGCAACAGGCACTGATAGGTTGGGAATCTCATGGACCTAGGATCATTAAAGCATCCTTCAAAACAAAGAAAGAGGACATTACAATGAACGTCATCCAATGTTATGCACCTACCAATGACTACAATGACGACGTTAAAGATCAATTCTACGAAAGGCTACAGTCAATCGTCGAGAAATGCTCAACAAAGGATTTGACGATTCTTATGGGAGACCTGAATGCCAAGGTTGTCATGGACAGCACTGGATATGAAGACATCATGGGACGACATGGACTGGGAGAAAGGAACGAAAACGGTGAGAGATTTGCAAACCTATATGCCTTCAACAAATTGGCCATCGGTGGCACAATATTCCCGCACAAACGCATTCACAAAGCCACATGGATTTCACCGGATCACACTACTCAAAACCAAATTGACCATATATGTATCAACAAAAAGTTCAGAAGGACCATGGAGGATGTGAGAACCAAGAGAGAAGCTGATATAGCTTTAGACCACCACTTGCTGATCGCCAAAATGAAACTGAAACTAAAGAAGCACTGGACAACGGGACAGACAACATCACACAAGTTTAATACGGCCTTTCTTCGGGATACCGTAAAACTCAACGAATTCAAGATAGCCCTCACCAATAGGTTCCAGGCCTTTCAGGTACTACACAATGGAGAGGACGCAACATTGGAGAACAATTGGAAAGGGGTTAAGGAGGCAATCACTTCAACATGTCAGGAGGTCCTTGGTCGCAAGAAGTACCATCACAAGGAATGGATCTCTGTTGGTACTCTTGCAAAAATTGAAGGAAGGAGGAACAAGATGACAGCAATCAATGTCAGCCGAACAAGAGCAGAGAAAGTTACCGCACAAGCTGCATACACAGAAGCAAACAGGGAAGTGATGAAGAGCATCAGAGTTGACAAACGAAAATATGTAGAAGATCTAGCAATGACGGCGGAAAAGGCTGCAAGAGACGGAAACTTGAGACAATTGTACGAAACAACAAAGAAACTGGCCGGAAACTATCGTAAACCAGAACGACCAGTGAAAAGCAAGGAAGGGAAAATAATCAGCAACACTGAAGAACAGCGAAATAGGTGGGTAGAGCACTTTCAGGAACTCCTGAATCTACCAACTCCACTGAACCCACCCAACATCGAAGCAGCATCCACGAACCTCCCAATTAATATTGGCGCACCTACAATTGAGGAGATCAGTATGGCCATCAGACAAATCAAGAGCGGCAAAGCAGCAGGACCAGACAACATTCCAGTAGAGGCAATGAAAGCAGATGTAGAAGCAACTGCGAAAATATTTCACAACCTCTTCGAGAAGATTTGGGATGAGGAACAAGTACCATCAGATTGGAAAGAAGGATACCTGATCAAAATACCAACGAAAGGCGATCTCAGCAAGTGTGAGAACTACACAGGCATCACTCTTCTTCCAATACCAGGCAAATTCTTCAACAGGGCATTGTTAAACAGAATGAAGGACTTCGTAGACATCGGTGCAACTTCGAGATCAACAGGCCGGATTTCGTAAGGATCGATCGTGTACTGACCAAATCGCTACATTACGGATCATTGTGAAACAATCAATTGAATGGAACTCACCATTCTACATCAACTTCAACGACTACGAGAAAGCATTCGATAGCGTGGATAGGAAAACACTGTGGAGGCTTCTTCGACACTACGGTGTGCCTGAGAAGAGAGTTAACATCATACGGAATTCTTATGATGGATTCAACTGCAAAATCGTGCACGGAGGTCAGCTGAAAAACTCTTTTGAGGTGAAGACTGGTGTCAGACAAGGTTGCTTACTCTCACCCTTTCTCTTTCTCCTGGGGATCGACTGGATTATGAAGACGTCGACATCTGGAGGGAAGCACGGTATCAACTGGACAGTTAGGACGCAGCTGGACGATCTGGACTTCGCAGATGACCTGGCTCTTCTATCGCACACGCAGCAACAAATGCAAGAGAAGACGGCCAGTGTAGCAGCGGCCTCTACAGCAGTAGGTCTCAACATACATAAAGGAAAAAGCGAAATTCTCCGATGCAACACAACATGCACCAACCAAATCTCTCTTGATGGAAATGCCTTGGAGGACGTTAACACCTTTACATATCTGGGTAGCATCATCGACGAGAAAGGTGGATCCGATGCAGATATGAGGGCGCGGATCAGCAAAGCAGGGGCTGCATTTCTACAGTTGAAAAATATCTGGAACTCCAAACACCTTTCAATCAACACCAAAATCAGGATTTTCAATACAAATGTGAAGACAGTTCTACTGTATGGAGCGGAAACATGGAGAACTACAAAAGGCATCATTCAGAAGATACAAGTGTTTATTAACAGTTGTCTACGCAAAATACTTCGGATTCGTTGGCCAGACACCATCAGCAACAACGAACTGTGGGAGAGAACAAGTCAGATTCCAGTGGAGGAGGAAATCAGGAGGAAGCGTGTGAAGTGGATAGGACACATATTGCGGAAAGCACCTAACTGCGTCACGAGACAAGCCCTCACATGGAACCCTCAAGGCAAAAGGAAAAGAGGAAGGCCAATGAACACACTACGCCGAGAAATAGAGAAAGATATGAGAGGAATGAACAAACATTGGACAGAACTGGAGAGGGAAGCCCAGGACAGAGTTGGTTGGAGAAAACTGGTGGGCGGCCTATGCTCCGTTGGGGGTAACAGGCGTAAGTAAGTAAGTAAGTACCTTTTCAAAATAAAGAAGCAGCTCGATTTACTTTTCGTGTACCTGGAAGCCTTGATGCTGCTTCCAGGAGTCTCGATGGCGTAGGCATAGCAGTGAGTCGTAGAGCTGAACAATCTCTCCTAGACTGGATCCCAGTAGACAGCTGCTTGTGCGTAGTCCGACTAAACGGGACAGTAAGGACTCATGAAGACAAGAAAACTCGCCGTTGCCTCTTGGTGGTCTCTGCCTACTATCTCACTGACTGCAGCTCAGAGGAGATAAAAGATGAGTTTTACAGAAATCTTCCGGACCTCCTCCAAAACCTTAGGCACTCTGATATAGTTATAATGGCTGGTGACTTTACTGCTCAGTGACAAGGAAAGAGGCCTGAGTGGATGTTATGGTGTCGCGGCTCAAAGAACAGATAATGGCTACCGTCTATTTCAACTGTGCTCACATAACCGCTTATTCATAGCCAACACTAACTCTAAGCATAAGGAAAAGCATCTGTTGACCTGGCGACCCCAAAATTCGTCACAACGCTGGACCTAACTAGATCACATTGCCACCAGCTACCGATGGAGGGGTTCGTTAGAGGACTGTCGCTCGTTCTGCGGCACATGTTTAGATTCAGATCATGCTCTAGTGCGAGTGCGTATTTGTTTGCGGCTTGCTGGACGTAGGAAAGACACTGCAAGGAAACCTCTTCGGGTTCTACCTAATGATAGCAGAGCTATGAATATATTTCAGGAAGAACTAGAAAAACAGTTAGGCGACCATGTAAGCGATTGCGATCCGGAGGCAGCTTGGAACGACACTCAAAAATCTGTGGGAACGGCAGTGATATATGCTAGTAAGGTAAACCATTAGTCTAGGAAGAAGCCGCGGATCTCATTGACATCCACCGAGCTGATAGACGCTCGTATACTCATACCACGTGGCTGTGAACATTGAAAAGCGAAGTCAGCTTAAGTGCAGGCTGATACAAAGCCTTCGCAATGATTGCGAACAGTGGTGAGCAGAGAAAGCGAGAGAGATGGAAAAGGCAGCGATAATCGGCAACAGTAGACAACTGTTCGGACTTATCAAAGAAACCGGTATTAGGAATCCGACTGTAAGTGAGACTATCTCTGAAAAGGATATGCTTAATATTCATTGTCAATGCACGAGATTGGATCGCTGCGCATGGCACTTCAGGGATCAGCTCAACTGGCCTTCAGCCACACTTTGGTTGCCCACGATCTCGAGTCATCCTGAATGACAAATCGATGTCAGTCCTCTGACCCTTAATGAAGCTGAAATGAGTATAGGAAATGTAGGCCGTGAGAGTCTAGGAAGAAGCCATGGATTTCTGTATCATCGACCAAAATAAAAGATACTCAAAAAGTGCAGTCTTCTGATTACCCTAAGCAACAATGCTAGCATGTTTGAGATGTGATTCTCCTCGTCCAAATGCAAACTGTTGCTTCAAGAGAGGGTTGCATCAGTACCTGAACTAGTGATGGGTAGTGAAACGGTTGAGCGTGTAGACCGCTTCACTTATCTGGGGAGTTTCATCAGTGCTGATGGCCTGGTTTGTGACGAAATCTCAGCACGGATACAGAAGGCTCGATTGGCTTTTGCCATACTGCGTCACTTATGGCGTTAGCGAGATATCCGTTTGCTAACCAAAGGACGAGTGTACTGCGCAGCAATTCGCTCTGTCCTACTACAAGGATAAGAAACATAGCCGTTAAGAGTAGAGGACATTCGTAGGTTAATAGTCTTCGATCATAGGTGTATCCGAAGCATTGGTCGTGTATCCTGGGACGACCGAGTAAGCAATGCTATAGTTAGGAAACGAGTTCTAGGTAGAGATGGCATATCAATAGATGAAGCATTGAAACTTCATCAGTTAAGGTGGTTAGGACATGTGTTACGTATGCCTGACTACCGAATGCCGCGACGAGCTATTTTTTGTGGTGTAGGAGTAGGTTGGATGAAAGTTAGGGGCTGCAAGATTGCATTTCGTCAGGGTCTTCTCCAAACAGAACTATGTTGTTGACATTTTCTAAGTTAACAAGTGAGTCTCCTGGTAGAAGGTCCACTCCTGAAAAGTCTGACGAACATAATGTTAACTCTAAAAGCATGTCTATGACAAAGTTAAACAAGAATGGAGGGTGGACAGCCCTGACGTTTTAGACACTATATTAGTTAAACTGATTCATCTGTGACTGCCACAAGAGGACTTCTGTCCCTCTTTGTGGACTGGAACAGTCAGTGATTGAGACCAGTCAGATGGGATTACACCCAGTTTTTAAATTCTACCCACATCGTGGAAGGGTTCTGCTTGTCAGAAGGGTCATCGGCCTCGTGACTTCCAAAGGAACTCAGCTTTATCATGAGACGTTATATTTCTTCAAAATGAAGACCTTCTAACTTACATGGTCTGAATTACTTTTTCTTGTTAGTCTTTTTTATCGAGTCAGTTTTCTACGGGATGGGGTCGTCAACCCTTAGCCCAACGCTCCCCTTCATCCGGGCTTGGGACTGGCAGTAGCCCCGGAGAGGATCAAAGCGGAATCGCAAAAATGGATCAGCCTTTTTTCATGTAATTATGATGTAAATTTTTCAGAAACAATTATTTAATATACGTAGCTGATTAATAAACAATCTTTAATTACTAGTACTTTATCATTAATGGCATACGAAGAGAGTGAAAACTTTTAAGTGTCCGATTTTATATTAGACTAATAGAGGTTGAACTGTTTTTGCAAATATAAGCAATATGTTATTCAAATAAACCAAAGAAAAAAAACGACGATTTAAATCTTTTTAACGAGTTCATTTCAGGTCATTTTTACAACCTGAATTACTCACATAATCACAATCTACAATTAACTGATTGAGCAAATAACTCAGATATTACTTGAAATAATTACATATTAAATGATTATTTTGTTGACTATAAAATAATACTAATTAAAGAACTGATAGTCGAACAAAAATGGAATCGACAGCTATGTTCAGGTAATTTGGCAGTGGAATCCAGGACGAGCGTTTCGCCCTGTTTGGGATTCGTCAGTTAAATGTACCTGCATCTCAAAGTTGATATTGAATCCGGGACTCAAAACTTAGAACGTTGATCTTCCAATGCCATCGCGTTAACCACTTACCTATAGAATCAAGTTAGCTACTCGCTTATGCAATAAGATGAAGATTAATTTATTTGTAATAGTTAAATGAATCTCCTGACTGATGTTAAGGTATGCGATTGATCAGTTCCAAATAGGATGAAACACGCTTCCTAGATTCCACTGCTAGTTACTGTCCACCCCCATTAATATATACGTATTTGTTCAAAAATACGGTTTAATAAGTATACATACATATATTAATTACATCAACTTATCCATAGCTGAAGAAAACATACAACAGCATATCAATCACTGATTACCTACAAAATGTAAAAATGCATTGGTTATGGGTTGTTTTTCGATTTGGAAAACTCCTGATGAGAGCCACATATGCAACAAAGATTCAAGTCACGAAGTTTACCTCTGAAAATAGATCGCTTTACTTTTTGTTGTGTTTACTTGTTTGAAAGTACATGCGTAAGTAGATACTTTTGGAGAACACATATTGTATTATCTGAAAGAACATGTGTCAAACAGTTTGATCATAAATGGTTCAAACTATGCAGTAGTACCATAGAATATACAAGATAGACGTAAGTTATTCTGTAGAATGTAATACTAGTTTTCGAGTGATATATTGGTCGAAAAACAACACACTTTTAACTGATACAAAAGGAGCTGATATTCATCATCTTAATCCCGATTTGTGTGTACAATAAAAATTTATCATGATCACTTTACTAATGTGTTGTTCGGAATCAATAAAAATTTTATTGCTTTATCTATCATAATCATAACGATTTCCAAATGTTTCTCGTACTCACTTATGTTACGGTCTCCTTGTTGTTTATTCCAGAGGTCAATAAATCAAATTGAACAAGAACTTTATATTGATCAGAAAGTAGAATCAGGTATTGTAAGTACCACTGATAATTACAATAAGAGGGCCAAAAGAAGAGTAAACATTTGACATATATCTAATTATAATTTATATTTGTACAAACAATATATTATATATTATATATTATATATATATATATATATAAAATTACAGAGTTACTCAGTAAAATCGTTCATTTGCAAATTATCAGTCCATCCTATCGAACTGGACTGTTCCTGTTGCCAAACATCAATTCATTGTCACTATTCATGCGTTTCATACAAATTCCATTGTTTTCTAACCCTTCCTTTCTTGATCTCTCCCCATCTTCCGCTGCCAGACATTACGTTGATACTCACGTCATATACTACTTATAAGTAGCTCACACTACATATATAAATACATTTATATTTATATAATAAATATTATATATATATATATATATATATATATATATATATATATATATATATATATATATATATATATAAGAAAGGACAAAAGTCTTCTGGTGACAAGCACAAGGGAATCAGTCTAACTAATATAGTTTCTAAATTGTTAGCCTCGATTATGCTTAGACGCCCAACTAGTGTTCGTGAAGAGATGACTCGAGAAAACCAGTCTGGTTTCAGACCCGGTAGCGGATGTATAGACCACATTTTCACACTACGATAAATCCTCAAACACAGACATATACTTAGGCATCCTACAATAGTTGTCTTTCTGGACCTTAAGACGGCATTCGACTCGGTGGATCGTGAGGATCTGTGGTAGTGTCTGTCATTGAAAAGTGTACCAAAGAAGTACATTAACTTTATACAAGCTCTCTGCTCTAAGACTACTGGTCGAGTGTGAGCTTCTGGCGAACTGTTATCAAAATTCTTTACCTCAAGTGGTGTCCGTCAGGGATGTCCACTCGCTCCATTCTTGCTTAGTTTTGTCATAGACATGCTGTTGGTATAACCTTATCCTCGTCCGACATTTCAGGAAACGACTTTCTACCAGGAAAATCGCTTGCTAACTTAGAATATACCGATGATATAGTCCTACTTGGTGAAGACGCTGACAAAATGCAGAGTCTTCTGACTACCATAAGCAACAATGCTAGCATGTTCGTGATGCGGTTTTCCCCATCGAAATGCAAAATATTGCTTCCAGAGAGGGTCACATCGGCACCTGAAATAGTGTTAGGGAGTGAAGTAGTCGAGCGTGTAGACCGCTTCACTTATCTGGGGAGTTTCATCAGTGCTGATGGCCTGGTTTGTGACGAAATCTCAGCACGGATACAGAAGGCTCGATTGGCTTTTGCCATACTGCGTCACTTATGGCGTTAGCGAGATATCCGTTTGCTAACCAAAGGACGAGTGTACTGCGCAGCAATTCGCTCTGTCCTACTACAAGGATAAGAAACATAGCCGTTAAGAGTAGAGGACATTCGTAGGTTAATAGTCTTCGATCATAGGTGTATCCGAAGCATTGGTCGTGTATCCTGGGACGACCGAGTAAGCAATGCCATCGTTAGGATGGCATATCAATAGATGAAGCATTGAAACTTCATCAGTTGAGGTGGTTGGGATATGTGTTACGCATGCCTAACCACTGACTGCCTCGAGCGATGTTTTGTAGTGTAGGAGTAGGTCGGAAGAAAGTTAGGGGCGGCCAAACCAAAACATGGCAGGAATCCATGAAGGCTATCTGTTAGGCTATCTGGTTGGGGTCCGCGTGACCTTGAACGACATGGCTCAGAATCGTTTGCAACGGCGCAGGTGCATCCACTCTTTGTGTGCTTTTTAATTCTAACCTTCTGAATTCCTCATAATCTCTATATTTCTCCTTCTAAATTTATCTCACTGAATAATACTTTTCGAATCATATCTTCGCTCCCTAATCTTCTGCATTGCTGCTGATGATTCTACTGTCACTATCACTCTTGGATTTGAACTGACATTTACGTCTCTGTGTTGACGTGGTATGGTAACCTGAACTGATGTACTTATGTACGAAGTTCTGCGTTGTATCTGTCTGTCTATATTTATATTTGGATTGTACTCATTTCAAAGATCTCATCACAAGTAATCTCGTTATAAACAACAATCTGTAGATTTAGAAACATATAAAGTTGATTATTGCCTGGATTCACAATTTCATACCTCTAAATAAAAGCTCACACTAACAGGCTCGATTCAGTAAGTGCATTCATTTATGAATTTTTCTGGTTCATTCTTACCATGTTTAAGGTGCTCTAAAACTTATATGAATTGCTCACTCTTATTCGACAAAAAATCCATCAATGTTCCTACATGGAATTCCAAAGCAGCTCTCTCTTTAGATATCCACTCGTGACCCTGTCTCGTGGTTTAATTAATTGGAAAGATTTTCCTGGGCACACATAATCAAAAATCCAGCCTCCATCAAGCTACTAACCAATGTGTAGATAGGCAACATGTTGTTGCAACTGGAAAAGTATCTGGTGAGTATCCTAGGGAATATGCATTCTGACAAACGATTATTTTACCAATGTGGCTCAGGCGCCTACCACAAAAAGTACAGCAAATAGTGATTAGAACAACACATATAAGCAAACAATATTGTTTTCATTTAGATCGTCGTCGGGCTTTACTCTAATTACCATGAATATTTATACGAAAATGTTAAACCCACCAAGACAATTTGAGTCAATAATCACAACGAAATAGATTACGTCACTACATATACTAGGTAAAAGTACAAGTTGATAGCAGGAAGACAACTGCTCCTGTGGAGATAGCTATATCAGGCATGCTACCAGGCGACTTAACCAACGAATGAGTGAACATCTCCCGGCGTAATTTATGAAGGGCCAGATAAAAACAGTACTTATTCTATCTTGACACATATGGCTGATAGTGGTCATATTGTAGATAAGTCTAGATCTTTTTGAGTGATCTATTGTATACCTCCATCATTTCCTTCGACCCCATCTCCTACATATAGCAGAAGCCATAGAAATCCGTACATTGAACCCCAATTTATGTGTTCAGAAGAAATTCATGACACTCCTATCCCTTCCATGGCCGGATATAACTTAACCAACGTTTTAAATAAATTCTTGTATTGCTATTTTTGTTATTATTAGCATTATTTTCACATCCTGAATTCGTTTTTAATTATTTGTCTCTTTCCGTTTATAGTCTTCACTATCTAATTATTTACATACTTCTTACTATGTAACGGTTTTATTGTTTGGTAATGATTATTCTAAGTCTATTTATCCACGTTTGACCTACTACTATCTCCAATGCTGAACAATTGATAAAACTGTTGTTATCATATCTTATTTTCTTACTGCTATCAGTACACCTGTCTTCCTGCTATCAACTTGTACTTTTACCTAGTATATGTAGTGACGTAATCTATTTCGTTGTGATTATTGACTCAAATTGTCTTGGTGGGTTTAACATTTTCGTATAAATATTCATGGTAATTAGAATAAAGCCCGACGACGATCTAAATGAAAACAATATTGTTCGTTTATATGTGTAGTTCTAATTTTCACAATTGGAATCTTTAATATTCTTAGATAGTGATTAAGACGCTGATACTTTGAAGCTTGAATAGACAGCTGATTAGATATTTTAAAAAAATGAAGCACAAACGAAATAACGCTATATTGAAGTTGTAGAGGCAGATCGAAAAGTAGATCTAGATGCCCTATATATAACCACCAGTACTACAGAAAGTTTGATTCAGCAGCCAAATACTCTCTGAACATGCGAACTTAAAAAGTCAGCATTGAAACGGAAAAGTCAGCGATTGGTGACGGCTGCCGCTATTACCAAAGTTACTCGGACCAGTACTCAATTATATATCAACTGACAAAAAGATAGAAGTTCCCAAATAATCCAACCCCATAGTCACACTCTAGGTTACTAGCAAACCTTATGTCAGTATCTGCTGTAAGCAATAACTGACACTGAACTTCAGGAAAGGCGCCATATCCTTTTAAAATTTCATTATCCTCGATGTTCTCTTTCCAACATTCGGAACTGATGTTTGACGATTTCACGCAGTATCAGTCGACCACACAAATAACAAAATCATACAAACATATCATACTGCCTCTATCAAAGGAGCAATATCTGATGCAGCTTCCAAAAACTTACGTACGTACAATGATTTACTAAATTGATTTCCTAGTCTACTACAACTAACATATAAGCTCAGTAACCTGAAACATAATGTGGTATTTTGCATTGCGATTAAAAGATTACCTGATTTTGCTAGTCCCAGACATCTTGAGCTTAACAATCTTATCTATCCCAAAAATGAATTCAGTCATGATAAGCCTTTTTCACAGTTCTTGGGCATCACCACTGCAATTGGTCCCCCAGGGAAACTCTATAAATATCAGACCTTATGATGATTAATATAAGAAGATTTAACAGATGAAAAAGACCGAGTAGGTATCCTTTTTCACACGCACTTCACAAGTAATTTAATTGATGCAAACATTTTCTTGCGAATAGAACTTAAAAGAGAGTATTATCATCTACTATAATTGGTAAAGACGAGACACTGAATCTAACTCATTTAAAAAGACTATTTGAAAGCCTGAATGACTTAGCACTCACTAGTTTTGGAAGAATGTGAGCCCAGAAAGCAGTCTCATACTTTCTTGGTTTATGTACTTGAGAACCAGAATATCAAACTGATTCCATATGAGATATTATCAATCATAAAAAATCATGCTTGACTCGAATATTTTAAAAAATTGCATCGATTTCTGTGGCTTGTCAAGTTTTATAGCCAATCTATCCCTAATTGCACAGCTATTGTTTGACTGTTGAAGGGTGGTAGTCTGTAAAGCATTACACCCTAAGTCATCCAATCATTTTAAAATAAGATATATATATATATTTGATTTTATTAAGAAATAGTAGTTCTGTACAAATTTGCTATGCACGTATGCAAAATAAAGGTGAATTAATGATCAGTGGAATTAGTGATTTAATGATATCTCATAAATTAAAACAACATACAATAAATATTTATTCAAGAAATAAATCGACAGTATAAACAATATAGTTTTTTTTTAAAAAAAAAATATTCAAGTGTCAGTACTAGATTACCAATAATTAGTTTACGAATAAAACTTTAAATGCTTCATGAAAAAATAAATAATAGTGATAATGATAATGATAATAATAATAATATTTACAACTTAAGATAAGCAATATGACTTTTTGTTTTAAATAATTAGATGCACAACAAATTGTTTAATAGTATATACTGTTCTAGTGATTGGTGTTACACAAAACAAGTATGATAATACAACAGTAAAACCAGTAAAATCAAAAGTCATGTGAACTAAAGCCAAAGAGAACAGGTCAGAGAATAAGCAAAACAATGTCAAGTTTGAAGAAATTAGTCGTGACCAATTTCATGGAATGAATTGTCTTGATTTATATTACGCACGTGATGATAACTCAGATGAGAATAATAATAATAATAATTAATAACTTATAGTGAGTATTAATTAATTAATTAATTAATTAATTAATTAATTAATTAATTATTATTCTCATCTGAGATATCATCACGTGCGTAATATAAATCAAGACAATTCATTCCATGAAATTGGTCACGACTAATTTCTTCAATTGACATGTGTGAATCTAACAACTGATAGGTATTTGTACTTTCATGATAACTGTATAGGATGAATCGAACATTTTCATCTGAAAAAAAAGAGAATAACAAAAGTCAGTGCTTTAACAAACCCACAAGCGGAAACTATAAATTATAGGCAGAGAGAGATGATAGATAGCAGTAAAATCCAGGATACACATTCCGTCCTATTTGGAGCTTGCTATCTGGATGTACTTACATCCCAGAGTTAATGTTTACTCTGCAATTCTGCTTATAATGTTTGTGAGGCAATCCTCACATGAAGCACATATGCCAAAAAAGGTTGATTGACTGCAAACTTAGACATCAAAAGAGAAATTCAAACAACCAATACAAATGGATAAGGATATTATTAACGTACATTTGATGATATATTTGTATTATTAAATTGTGATTCAGTGAACTAATGAAAGCAAATTTTAATGTCAGTCAGTCAGTCAGTTACAACGTAGGACTTCGTACGAAAGTACATCAGTTCAGGTTGCCATACAGCATTAGGACAAACACGCAATTGTCAAATCAAATCCCATAGTGGTAGAGATAGTAGAAGATTTTGGTTACAAGATATTATTCGAGAAGTATAATTCAGTGACATACGTTTAGAAAGACAAAAAAAGAAGTGTCAACGAATCCAGAAGATTAGGATTTGAGAGAGCTCAACGAATGGATGCACTTGAGCCACTGAAAACAATTTCCAGCCATGTCATTCAAGGTCTCTAACCATTGGTGACTTTCGTCTCGCTAACCACGACCACGTGGCCTACATCTGCCAACACGACTCAGTCCACTTGTCAGCGACTTCATGGATTTCTGTCATGTTTTGGTCTGGCCGCCCCTAGCTTTCTTCCAACTTGCTGCTACACCACAAAACAGAGCTAGTCGAGCCAGTCTTGGCATTTGCAACACATGTCCCAACCACTTCAACTGATGAAGTTTCGATACTTCATCAATTGATCTGCTATCCTTGCCTAGTACTCGTTTCCTAATGCCAGCATTGCTTACTCGGGTGTCTCACGATACACGAGCAATGCTTCAGAGACACTTGTGATTGAATACTAATAGCCTAAAAATGTCTTCTACTCTCACCGGCCGTGTTTCACAACCGGTTTGGCCTCGTGTGCGGTTACGGGTATGAGGGGGGATGTCACTTCCCGGTCGCCCACACACACACGACCTGGGAGCGTGATCGATCAACAGAGAATTGTAATTTTCGTACTTAATTATTCCCTCCATAACTATAATAAAATGAAAAATGTACCTAATGCATAGATATATACCATTTTATATGAACAGTTGCTGAACCATTAAAAAAAATAGTTAGTCATTAGGTAGTGGCCAATTTCACGTTTGTTTAGTCATTCAGTACGGGTCGTATTATATCGGCCAACCTTCAATATGACAGCTAGTGTACTATGCTTTGATTTTAGATGATTGGAGGTAATATGCAGAAAACCTTGAATCTTGGTTTAGTGAGGTTAGCACTCGTTACAATAATTTGTACTTCTAATCCTGAAGGAGCTTATGATTCCTCGTGAATTTGAACTTTACATGAAGTCAGTCACAGACCGAAAACTCAGCAGTAACACACTTCAAAAAGTGAAATCAATTGATCTACGTTAGAATCCACCAGGAAGCATTAGTTCCTTTAAAACTAAAGGTACGCGTGACTGAGGAGTACCAGCTAACATCAAATCGAGGTTCAGAGAGTCCTCGAGACAAGCTCAGATCACGTAATATTAACGACTAAGTATTTAGGAAACATAGACGACCTGATCGTATATTTGAGCTACCGATTTCCTAAAATCAAAATATTTCAACAAGTTACTTCTCTTTGTTTTAATGTGTCAACAATGTTTATTATTCGCATAATCTATTCAAGTGGGTATATAAAAAGTTTGCAAGCTACTATCACTACAATACAATCCGAAATATTTTGGTCGCTGGCGGGCGACTCTCTGAGAGAAAAATGAGTGCTAAAGTCCAATAGCCGATCACAAATCGTTTTGTAAAGTAAACTTGTTGAATTCCATATTGTACAAAGTATATAATATTTATTATTATTATTATTATTATTGTAAGATGTAAAGTATATATCTAACTGTTAATTTTAAGTAGAACTGTTGACATGAAATAAAATCACATAACCATCAGTAATATACTAGATCAAGGTAGAATAGAAAGTTTAAATTATATTTAAAATTAATTACTACAGTAAATGATTTTATTTATGCAGTGGTAAATTAACATAAGTAAATTTATACTTACCAGTTACTTCTCTGTTTATTCTTTGAAGATTAATACGTACAGTTAAATATCTACATAAATGATCAACTGAATTAGAAAGAAAAATAAAAACAATGGGAAAAAAAATATTCTTTAGCTAAAAAAGCATCATAGTGTAAAAATATAATACCTAACTTATAGATTTCAGGTTAATTTAAATGTAATAGTATTGTAGGATACAAATAGAGATTTTGTGTCTAAAGCAGAAGAAAGTATTATAAGCAATAATTCACTCCCGGTTATTGTTTGACTGTAAAAACAAGTATTTCAAGGTATACGATCAACAAGTTTTCAAAAAAGCGCTAATATTTGATGAAATCACTGAAAAACATACACCTAAACCAATAATAAAGCTAACGCGCTATGCTAGTCAACGTAAAATTTGATTACGCAAAAGTTGCGAAACACCACATCATAATTCTATAACAACTGTGTATGTGAGTAGTGTTCAGAATTGATTACATTTCAGCAGAGATTTATGAATTAAAAACTAATGTGACGTAGCTTAAAACCGATTGCAATAGAGCTGCCGTTAGTGAGTTAGAAACAAAAGAGAACTTCGTATGTACATACATCAGCTAAGGTTACACCATATCAACACAAAAAGACAATAAACAGTGCAAACCCCGTAATAATAGAAGTAGTAAAAGTATTTGGAGTAGTTGAACAGATTAGGGTGTGAGTTATTCAAAAAAAGAATCTGGTGAAATAAGACTGAAGAGAAAAAGATGAGAGTGATGAAGATTTCAGAAAATTAGGATTTGACAGAACACAAAGAATGGATGCACTTGCTCCATGACAAACGATTATGAGCCAACCAGGTAGTCAACACCTACTAACAGTAGTTCGCTCCGTCCTAATTTATGGTTGTGAAACATGGCCAGTGAGAGTAGAAGATATTAGTAGGTTACCGGTTTTCAATCATAGGTGTATCTGAAGCATTGTTCGTGTATCCTGGGACAACCGGGTGAGCAACGCTGTTATTAGGAAACGGGTGCTAGGTAAGAATGGCAGATCAATAGATGAAATATTGAAACTTCATCAATGGAGGTGGTTGGGACATGTGTTGCGTATGCCTAACCACCGACTGCCTCGACGAGCTTTATTTTGCAGTGTAGGAATAGGTTGGACGAAAGCTAAGGGCGACCAGACCAAAACATGGCAGCAATCCATGAAGTCACTGACAACTGGATTCAGTCATTTTGGTAAGTGTAGACTACCTGGTTGGGGTCCGCGAGATGTTAGTAGTCGATGGTTAGAGACCCTGAATGACATGGCTAAAAACCGTTTCCAATGGCGCAGGTGCATTCATTCTTTGTGTTCTATCAAATCTTAAACTTCTTAATTCTTCGCCACTTTATCTTTATCTTTTTAAGTCTACTTCACTAGATTCTACTTCCTGAATAATATCTCCTAATCCTAACCTCTCCGACTACTGCTAATACCTTTACTACCTCTACTACTATTGGATTTGAATTAACAATTACATTTCTGTGCTAATGTGGAATGGCAACATGAACTGACGTACGTACGTACGAAATTCTACGTTGCTGTTGATTGATTTGGACGAGGAGAATCAAATCCCAAACATGCTTGCGTTGTTGCTTAGTGTAATCACAAGACTGCATTTCGTCAGGGTCTTCTCCAAACAGAACTATGTTGTTGACATTTTCTAAGTTAACAAGTGAGTCTCCTGGTAGAAGGTCCTCTCCTGAAAAGTCTGACGAACATAATGTTAACTCTAAAAGCATGTCTATGACAAAGTTAAACAAGAATGGAGGGTGGACAGCCCTGACGAGCACTACCTGAAGTAAAGAATTCCGATGACAGTTCGCCATAGGCTCTAACTCGACCAGTGGTGTTCGAGTAGAGAGAGAGAGCTTGTATAAGGTCAATGTACTTCTCTGGTACACCTTTCCGTCACAGACACTGCAACAGAACCTCACGATCAACAGAGTAAAATGCCGCCTTAAGGTCGAGAAATACTACTATTGTGGGACGTCTGACCTGACGTATTGTGGATATATATGGTCTATACAGCCACGTCGAGGTCTGAAACCAGCCTGGTTTTCTCGAGTCTGATCTTCACGAGCTCTAGTTAAACATCGAAGTATCATCGAAACTGACGTTTTAGACACTATATTAGTCAAACTGATTCATCTGTGACTGCCACAAGAGGACTTCTGTCCCTCTTTGTGGACTGGAACAATCAGTGATTGAGACCAATCAGATGGGATTACACCCTGTTCCCAAATTCTACTTAAGATCTCAGTCAACCTAACTGCTAAAACTGGACCACCATCCTTAAAAATATCAGTGGTAAGCCTGCTGCTCTCCCTCCCTCTACATTTCCTACAGCCTTTTCAGCTTCATTAATGGTCAGAGGACTGACATCGATTTGTCATTCAGGATGACTCGAGATCGTGGGCAACCAAAGTGTGGCTGAAGGCCAGTTGAGCTGATCCCTGAAGTGCCATGCGCAGCGATCCAATCTCGTGCATTGACAATGAATATTAAGCATATCCTTTTCAGAGATAGTCTCACTTACAGTCGGATTCCTAATACCGGTTTCTTTGATAAGTCCGAACAGTTGTCTACTGTTGCCGATTATCGCTGCCTTTTCCATCTCTCTCGCTTTCTCTGCTCACTACTGTTCGCAATCATTGCGAAGGCTTTGTATCAGCCTGCACTTAAGCTGACTTCGCTTTTCAATGTTCACAGCCACGTGGTATGAGTATACGAGCGTCTATCAGCTCGGGGGATGTCAATGAGATCCACGGCTTCTTCCTAGCATATATCACTGCCGTTCCCACAGCTTTTTGAGTGTCGTTCCAAGCTGCCTCCGGATCGCAATCGCTTACATGGTCGCCTAACTGTTTTTCTAGTTCTTCCTGAAATATATTCATAGCTCTGCTATCATTAGGTAGAACCCGAAGAGGTTTCCTTGCAGTGTCTTTCCTACGTCCAGCAAGCCGCAAACAAATACGCACTCGCACTAGAGCATGATCTGAATCTAAACATGTGCCGCAGAACGAGCGACAGTCCTCTAACGAACCCCTCCATCGGTAGCTGGTGGCAATGTGATCTAGTTAGGTCCAGCGTTGTGACGAATTTTGGGGTCGCCAGGTCAACAGATGCTTTTCCTTATGCTTAGAGTTAGTGTTGGCTATGAATAAGCGGTTATGTGAGCACAGTTGAAATAGACGGTAGCCATTATCTGTTCTTTGAGCCGCGACACCATAACATCCACTCAGGCCTCTTTCCTTGTCACTGAGCAGTAAAGTCACCAGCCATTATAACTATATCAGAGTGCCTAAGGTTTTGGAGGAGGTCCGGAAGATTTCTGTAAAACTCATCTTTTATCTTCTCTGAGCTGCAGTCAGTGAGATAGTAGGCAGAGACCACCAAGAGGCAACGGCGAGTTTTCTTGTCTTCATGAGTCCTTACTGTCCCGTTTAGTCGGACTACGCACAAGCAGCTGTCTACTGGGGTCCAGTCCATGGGTCCAGCAGATGGAAGTTCTACTTCATCCAACAGTACATATATACAAAACCCCACCAAAAAGAAATCATCAATTTGGTATTAATCAACCGAAAATGTACTGTTTTCTTTTCATTCACCCTTAGTAATAACTTTTAATTAGGAAGTCACTAAGTTGTGGATTAACAACAGAGATGATATTATTCTTCATGCTACAGGTTATGTAAATTTCTATCACAGCAAAAAGTGACTAAAATATAAATTATTGATGTTCTTTTGCAATATACAATGTACAGATTCGTTTACTTTGCTTCAAGTCACGACATGACACGATTAAGCAAACCTAGGTTGGTAGATTGGGGTTGGAATCTATGACCTAGTATCGAAAATCGACCACCTAGCGATTACTTAGGTTTGAGTGACAAAACTTTGTTATTACCATCATTATTAATATCTCTCAGTGAAAAGTGTAACTCAGTGTTGGGCACATAAGTCTGCACTAGATAGATAAATTATAAAAACAGACAGAAATAATAACTGAATGAATGTAAAAGAAAACTGCAAAGTAAGCTGACCTGTAGTTATTGTTGGGGCTTTAAGATATTTGATTAAACTATTTCCTTGATCGTTGTAATTACTACTAAAATTATTATTGTTATTACTATTACTATTATTAGCATTATTGTTATTACGATGTCCTATTGATGTAGATGGACTACACGAAGAAGATAACGTCATAGCAGTGGATGCAGTATACTGTGAAGAATAACGTGGATGTGGTTTTAATAAGACTTCAATTTCAGGAAATACTGATGGTGATAACATAGACGATGTTGAACTATTATGCAAAATACTACTACTGTTATTAGTAGTGTTACGATCCATGTATTGAATATGATGATGATTTGAATCAGCAGCACCGCTAGCAGTTGTAGTAGACATAGAGGAAGTAGTTGATGCACTAGTACGATAATGTACAACTGGTAAATCAGATACAGAACTATTTTCACCAACTGAATTGGTATCCATTCCACTTTCTGTATCCGAATTATTAGTTAATTGATTATGATGTGATGTAGAAGAGATACGTCGTGTTGAACAAGCACCATTACTGATAAACTAAAGAAAGAAAGATAAACAGAATTGTCAATAAAAAATGGAGAATAAGAATCAAAACACAAAATAGATAGTAACATTATGATATTAAAAAAAGTTAAATTATTTTCTTTATTACTATTGTAGAATATTTATTAATTTGAAATGATGAAAAAGATGTATAACTGAAGTGTATAAGTTTTGGTAATATTCATATTCTCCTAGTTGGATGACTTTATTGTAAAGTTTTTACTATTATCCTGAACAATATTATTACCGCCTAACTCATATAGAAGTGAAATAGTGTTCATACCAGGGATAAACTTAGATTAGCATTTATTCAAAGATTTACACTTCGTATTCTCGGGAGTAATATTTTATTTTACTTAAACATAGAATTATTGGTACAAAGAGGCATCTAAATATTTATGTGACACATTAATAAACTAGTTTGTTTGTGGGCTGAAATACTATCCGACTGCCTAAACCGAAGTGAGTGATCTTCTTAGGAGGCCACTCC
The DNA here is from genome assembly GCA_944470395.2 of Schistosoma turkestanicum. Classification (NCBI taxonomy): domain Eukaryota; kingdom Metazoa; phylum Platyhelminthes; class Trematoda; order Strigeidida; family Schistosomatidae; genus Schistosoma; species Schistosoma turkestanicum. The sequence continues at coordinate 7,552,314 of OX103974.1, read as the reverse complement.
CCAAGCCTTTGACCTAAAGTTCTAATCCACAAGACAGTAAAGAGCAGGGTTAGGAGATGCATGCTCATGGTAGCCAGTGACCAAAGTAGGTTCATACATCATTCGCTTCTTCAAGATGCTGGAGCTCATGTGCAACAATGGTCTGTAATGATAAAGGTTTTAGAATTCCCATAGATGGATCCTTCGTACAAACTAACTCGGCCAGAAATTCGCTTTTGGTCGCTTCAGTTTCTTAAACAACACCCCTGCTACAAGAAGGCAGTGAAAACTTTCCTGAAAGTAGCTAAACATGCGTGGCCATATGAGAGTATTTAAGGAAAGAAACTGAACTTTACCCACTTTTGGCCGTACCTGGTTGTATGGAAGTAATTGTATTTTAAACTACAAACTCAGATACATTCAGTTACGAATAAATCCCTTATGGAAATGGAGATAAACTAAATTTTTTGAAAATGCTAATTAAACTACCACATCTACTGATGCAATTCAATGTGTAAAATCATTCAGTTATGGAGTTTGTAACTCTCTAACATAGTAAATTTCTTTATTTTTATTGTCATTTCATGCTCTGTGTTTCTGTTTTATTTTTTATAGTTGTTAGATGATTATAATTACACAGTGTCAGCATGGAAATTCATCTCTGATACACTATTTATACTTCTACACGACATCCTAGTTAACTTACAAGAAAAATACTGGCTCCCAACTTCTATTTCACTATATTATCATTTTTATGACAAATATTCTTTCAAAATAATTTATGAACCGCCTTTTTCCAAATATTTTACTCACCTATCTACTTAACACGTCATATTATTCCCTGTACTAACTTGATCATACATGCCCGTAAACTGATATACTTTCTGTAATCACTTTTTATTCCACTTGTAGTATATGATGCATTTTTATTAATTGTTAGAAGACTACAGGGAAATGATTTTCGCTAAACTCTTTTACAAAATAAACACAGTTCAATCCAAATACTTAGGAGATATTCAATTACTGGAATTCATTGATCTGTATGGCGTATAAATATTTAATTGCCCCCTTTTTACCAATAATTATGTATATAAATAAAAACAAAATAATACTTTAATATACTCTTGAAGTTCTAGTGATTAGTTATGACTGGCAGAATTTAGACATATTCGAATTTAAACAGTTGTTAGTAACAAAATTGGATTGCCATATTATTATGTTGTAAGTTGATTTAATTCAAAATCCTACCACTGAGCACATACCCAGTGGTTGTAATAGTTTAGATCTGAAAGCCTTGGAGGTAATCTTTGATACGATCGTCGGTACGTACTTCTAGGGAGTCTCATACTGAGATGAAACATTTAGTACTCCTAGTGCTTCCTGATTCACAGTAGTTCGCCGAGAGAGATCGATCTATGACAATTACTATCTACAAATTAAATCAATCTCCACAAAGCCCTCTCAAAAAACAAAACTTACATTTGATGGCGTTTCTTCTTCACTTATTCCAGCATCTGTATGTACTTCACTTGTTCCGCCATTACCAGTATTATTGATGACTGATGTTTGATTACGTCCAGTGTTGATGGAGTTTCTTGATCTATTGCTGCTATTATCATTATTAGCAGCAGTACTGTTGCAGCCATTTAAGCCTAACTGTTGTTCTAGTGATCTCGTCAATGCGGCACTTAAATGTTGACGATTTAAACGTGCTAAGATTTTATCTTGATGTGCTTCATATTCCTTCATTTTTTATAAATGATAAAAAATTTTTAAAAATGAAATAAGAATTATTAGTGAGATGAACTTACGAAAAGTCGATTTGTACATATTGATTGAATTAGTAAAGAATAAAAAAAGATTCTTGCACCATATTAATACACGTAAACAGATAAGCAAATGAAATCATATGTTCTGATAAATTCTCAACAGGCGCTACAACATATAAAAATGAATTTAAGTTAACGATTAAAAATGGATAGCTAATTTGAGGTAAATTCATTTCCATCAAAGTTAGATAGTGGTCAGTAGTGGAATCAAACATATTTCCAGTTACATAACTTTCCATTACTGAAGAAATTTAGTAAACGCAGCAACTCATTATGAAGCAATCGACAACTTACACAGCCTATTATAAACATAATTCTTTGAAAATAAGGGCACAAATCATCAATTTATGGTTACAGTTTAGACGTGACGTCCTCAGTAAACTAGTAATTCATATTTTACGCCAAGCAGCTGAAAGAATATTCAGTGCAGAATAACGACAACTGATGATTTTTATGCGTTTGGTGGTAGAAGTGAAATGAAAAGATGAATGACACAGACTAGTTGATTTTTATGACATCTATTTAGCAACCACCTTATATAAGAGCTTAGAATGGTCAATATCTTAGAGATATATTTTCCCTGCTCACGAACATTTATGTTATTAAATTCACCAAAAATTTGGGAAAACTGGGTACTAAAAGTGCGCCACAAAAATATTTTTTGTCGGCTGAGATATAACTTGCGTACCCGAATCAAGACAGATGGTTTCCTTAGGAAACCACTTCTCAAGTCTTTGACCTAAAGGTTTTATTGGCACGGCAGTGAGTCAGCGTCTTCAACAAACTGGTCATCGGTGGCACAATATTCCCGCACAAACGCATTCACAAAGCCACATGGATTTCACCGGATCACACTACTCAAAACCAAATTGACCATATATGTATCAACAAAAAGTTCAGAAGGACCATGGAGGATGTGAGAACCAAGAGAGAAGCTGATATAGCTTTAGACCACCACTTGCTGATCGCCAAAATGAAACTGAAACTAAAGAAGCACTGGACAACGGGACAGACAACATCACACAAGTTTAATACGGCCTTTCTTCGGGATACCGTAAAACTCAACGAATTCAAGATAGCCCTCACCAATAGGTTCCAGGCCTTTCAGGTACTACACAATGGAGAGGACGCAACATTGGAGAACAATTGGAAAGGGGTTAAGGAGGCAATCACTTCAACATGTCAGGAGGTCCTTGGTCGCAAGAAGCACCATCACAAGGAATGGATCTCTGTTGGTACTCTTGCAAAAATTGAAGGAAGGAGGAACAAGATGGCAGCAATCAATGTCAGCCGAACAAGAGCAGAGAAAGTTACCGCACAAGCTGCATACACAGAAGCAAACAGGGAAGTGAAGAAGAGCATCAGAGCTGACAAACGAAAATATGTGGAAGATCTAGCAATGACGGCGGAAAAGGCTGCAAGAGACGGAAACTTGAGACAATTGTACGAAACAACAAAGAAACTGGCCGGAAACTATCGTAAACCAGAACGACCAGTGAAAAGCAAGGAAGGGAAAATAATCAGCAACACTGAACAACAGCGAAATAGGTGGGTAGAGCACTTTCAGGAACTCCTGAATCTACCAACTCCACTGAACCCACCCAACATCGAAGCAGCATCCACGAACCTCCCAATTAATATTGGCGCACCTACAATTGAGGGGATCAGTATGGCCATCAGACAAATCAAGAGCAGCAAAGCAGCAGGACCAGACAACATTCCAGCAGAGGCAATGAAAGCAGATGTAGAAGCAACTGCGAAAATATTTCACAACCTCTTCGAGAAGATTTGGGATGAGGAACAAGTTCCATCAGATTGGAAAGAAGGATACCTGATCAAAATACCAACGAAAGGCGATCTCAGCAAGTGTGAGAACTACACAGGCATCACTCTTCTTCCAATACCAGGCAAATTCTTCAACAGGGCATTGTTAAACAGAATGAAGGACTTCGTAGACATCGGTGCAACTTCGAGATCAACAGGCCGGATTTCGTAAGGATCGATCGTGTACTGACCAAATCGCTACATTACGGATCATTGTGAAACAATCAATTGAATGGAACTCACCATTCTACATCAACTTCAACGACTACGAGAAAGCATTCGATAGCGTGGATAGGAAAACACTGTGGAGGCTTCTTCGACACTACGGTGTGCCTGAGAAGAGAGTTAACATCATACGGAATTCTTATGATGGATTCAACTGCAAAATCGTGCACGGAGGTCAGCTGACAGACTCTTTCGAGGTGAAGACCCGTGTCAGGCAAGGTTGCTTACTCTCACTCTTTCTCTTTCTCCTGGTCATCGACTGGATTATGAAGACGTCGACGTCTGGAGGGAAGCACGGTGTCAACTGGACAGTTAGGACGCAGCTGGACGATCTGGACTTCGCAGATGACCTGGCTCTTCTATCGCACACGCAACAACAAATGCAAGAGAAGACGGCCAGTGTAGCAGCGGCCTCTACAGCAGTAGGTCTCAACATACATAAAGGAAAAAGCAAAATTCTCCGATGCAACACAACATGCACCAACCAAATCTCTCTTGATGGAAATGCCTTGGAGGACGTTAACACCTTTACATATCTGGGTAGCATCATCGACGAGAAAGGTGAATCCGATGCAGATGTGAGGGCGCGGATTGGCAAAGCGAGGGCTGCATTTCTACAGTTGAAAAATATCTGGAACTCCAAACAACTTTCAATCAACACCAAAATCAGGATTTTCAATACAAATGTGAAGACAGTTCTACTGTATGGAGCGGAAACTTGGAGAACTACGACAACCATCATCCAGAAGATACAAGTACTTATGAACAGTTGTCTACGCAAAATACTTCATATTCGTTGACCAGACACCGTCAGCAACAACATACTGTGGGAGAGAACAGATTCCAGTGGAGGAGGAAATCAGGAGGAAGCGTGTGAAGTGGATAGGACACATATTGCGGAAAGCACCTAACTGCGTCACGAGACAAGCCCTCACATGGAACCCTCAAGGCAAAAGGAAAAGAGGAGGGCCAATGAACACACTACGCCGAGAAATAGAGAAAGATATGAGAGGAGTGAACAAACATTGGACAGAACTGGAGAGGGAAGCCCAGGACAGAGTTGGTTTGAGAAAACTGGTGGGTGGCCTATGCTCCATTGGGGGTAACAGGCGAAAGTAAGTAAGTGAGTCAGCGTCAGGAGCTGAGATATCATGGTAGTCTGTACACAATGCATTCTCTTAAGATTCTGAAGCTAATATAAACTATTGATTTGTAATATGGGTTTTTCAGCCCCTCAAGTGATTTACCAGTTTCCACCATCGAATATTCACTTTCCGTGTTGTCTGTCCCCTCTGTAAACAAAACCCCTCCTACATAAGGATAGTGAGAACTTCCTTGGCAGGTGCTATAGACGTATGGCATTGGAGAGAGTGAGCTCTTCCCACCCTTAGGGTGTACAAGGGCATTTAGATGATAAAAAACTTGCAGCATAGTTAGTTAGAGAGATAGTTAAAGCCATCTAGTTCAAACAGAACATACAATAAACATTATTTACCCCTATTCAATAAACTATTTTAAAAGTAAACCTCACATAAATAACTAAGCTTTTAGATCTTCAAACACCGAAACATAACCATCCAGATCAAAAACATTAAAGATCTTAGCCTACGATAGTCACAAATAACGTATACTGCATTGAAATTTTAAAACCATTCTGGGTGGATCATCCGTATTTAACAACCTGATTTAGGTGCTAGAAATCCGTATTCATTGCATGGTCTGAAACATTATCTATAATTTTGCGTGAAAAAATTTAACCATCTACAAGAAGCCAGTCTATCCCGTAAAATGTTTACGTAACTGCACAACCTTTTAAATGAAATATGCTAGCAATATTACCATTTTGATCTTCTCTGTAATATGTTGTCACTTGGGAATAAATAATCATTACTACTACTCTATTTCACCTCCGTAAACAACTTCCTTTCAGGGGAAAGGCAGTCAATAGGTCTCTGCCAGTACCAGCTAACGTATGTATGCAACAAATTCACTTCTGATCTATGCAAACCACCCAACAACCCTATTTGTATCCACTTATTGAAAATTTGGTTGTATCAAACCGTTCCTGTCAGTGAAATGGTGTAAATATACTATCAGAAACAGACTCTTATACTTAATCCAGCTGCGATAACTTTTGCAGTAAATGTATTTTTCGATCTCAGCAGGACGTCTATCTTCCCCGTGCTATGAGAATTTCGGATGCGCATGTTGTGCATTTGCGAAATCCTTGTTCATCTTCATGGAGAATTTATTTCTAATTCGTGTTCTCCTTCACCAGCCCTTCCATTGCCTTTGTAATTAGGCGTGCGTGGGGTACTGTGTCAAATGCTTCCGCGAAGTCAGGAAGCATTACGTGCACCGGTACTTTCCGGTCCAAGCAGGATGTTCAAATGTTCCATGCTCTGAGAAGATTAGATGTGCACGACCTGCCTTTCCGAAACCCGTTTTGAGCATCATGGAGTATTTTATTCTTTCCTGTGTACTCAATCATTTGTTCGTTTACCAGTCCTCCGATTACCTTTGATAATATTGGTAGTAATGCGATCGGTCTGTAACATACTGTGTCCTTTCTATCTCCTCCTTTGAAGATTGGAGAGAGAGTAGCTTGTTTCTATTCAACGAGCAGTTGGAAGGGACTTCAGTGAATGCCTGAACAGGTCACATATCTGTGAAGCGAGGGCTTCTGCTTAATGTAACAAGACTATGGGACGAATATTGTCACAACCTGGTGACTTTCCTGGGTGTAAGCGTTTTAGTTTCCTTAGTACTAAGTCAGGAGTAATACAGATATTTCCTAAGTCTTCATCTGGCACTGGATTTGCGTAGTACTCTGAACATGTAGATACCTGAGTTAACTGATCGCTGAAGTTTGCGTTGAAGATCTCAGACATCTATATGTTGTTAAAATCTTTGCCATTCGCTCCTGTGAAGGCAAAAATACCAGGGATCGTAGGTTTTTTCTTGGTCACGAACCTGAAAAGGTATTTCGGGTTTGCCTGAATTTTGGAAAGAAGCTTGATAAGGCAGTTCCTACTGTCACTTCGTACTTTGGCAGTATATCTGTTTCTCAATGCTAGGCAGGACCTTCCACCTGTGCCAGACTCCCCGTCAGTGCCGCACCTGACTCATGTCCTTCTATTTCGCGAAATGTGATGTGGATGTGGCAAACTGTCTAGGACAGCATTCTGGATGGTGTCTCTCACTGTTTACAAGTAATCATCTGCTGTGAGCCTCCGATATTCCTGCAAAAATGAGGCATGTAGAAGTTTCTCTCGCACCCGTGAGCAACTTGCACATCAAATAACGACTTTTCTGATATAATGAAGATTATGAATATAAAAGACCGCGATATTGTCCGTGTTCTGTAGAACTACATAAAATAATATTTCCCGGCAGAGAATTTTACATGACAAGACAGAAACTAAAATTATTTGTAGTGACATAAATATAGTCGTCCTAACATTAAATTCTAAGGGGAACAATTAGATGCAAGTAGCCATTTTATGTTGATTAGTATTCACCTACTATTAGTTGCGCTTAAACAAAAACCAAATAAGATTTCTAACGAAACACTTCACAGAAAGAATGGACTTGTCAATCATAGATCCCATTAGGAAAGCAGACAGCTAGATAAAGTGGATGTAGAATCTTTTTTGAATGTTTTGTTTTTTGGAAAATCCCTCCATGTTTATATATTTTTGTTATGACATGACGGACTCTTTCTGTTGGCATTTTGGTATTTTATTTGATTCCAACTTGCGATTTTATCATTGTATATTGTTATTATTTTTATGTTTTGTACTTATATTGAAGTCTTTATGTTTGCTTCTGAACTGTATATATGTTGTTTAAATTTGATCTTTAATATGGCTACAGCAATACTTGGATTGATACTGTGGCGGTTGGATTTAATATCACTTCGTCCCTTCTAATCTCGGACACTCCTCGGAGTAATTGTGACTTGGAAAATGCATCAAAATTCAGGTATTGAATTGTATTTGCGCTTAATTGTAGTTGCGCCTAAACAAAAACCAAATAAGTTTTCTAACGAAACACTTCACAGAAAGAATGGACTTGTCAATCATAGATCCCATTAGGAAAGCAGACAGCTAGATAAAGTGGATAACATCTATATGGGAGTATCTAAGATTAGTATCAACAGCATTTTGCAGGGAACAACGTAAATATTCAAAACCTTCTTTACAGATGTTACTTATCTTGTATCTGTTTAGAAATGAAGTTAATAACTCTTAACATTAGGAATTAGTTGATTTTTGGTACGTCTGATGAATTTCATTTAGTTGGCAAGACCAATATTAGCTTTTTTAGGATTAGAACAAGATATTGCTAACTTTAGGCCTAGCAGATAGAAGTTGCGACACCAAGGTAGTACAATGAGATGAAACTGATGTAATGACAATAATAGAAAGAGCTAAAGCCTGAATAAGATTTAATGTGTAGAGGCATAAATTTTTAAAGAAACTGAAGACTAAAAGTTCATATGTGGAATTGTAACTTATTATGAGGCATGTGTCAGTCATCAACCGTAGGATGCAGCACGCAGTCAAGTTACTCGAGATCTATCAACCTGGTTGAAACAATCAGGTGATTCCTTGAACTTAGGCTATGCCTTGATTTGAATGCTTCTAACGACCTTACTCACTTATACACAATATTTAACCATTGCTATCAATAAGTAGATTTCCAAATAGATTAACTATAGAAATTGAAATAATTCCAAGTAATTGTGAACTGTGATAAAACAGTTGAACATTTCAGTTGTCTGGAGTCAGAGCTCTTTGTAAGTACCTCAGTCATTTGTAGGTAATGACAGATTTTTGCAAGTCGTTCAAAAAGGCCAGCTTTGAGATGCGGGATTACGCTTCCATAGGACTGCACACATTCGAAAAATACCTGGCTGTAAGTATCGAGCTATTAAAATTCTGTGTGAAGTAAACCAGTTGCAAATTTTATTCAAGACACGACAATAAACTGTTTAGAGAGTAATTATTATATGACTCTACGCTTGATATAATAAGGTTAAATCAGCAATGGACCTTTTCTTCTACATAATCGCTTATTTAACACCTTTTCTAGATTTAAAACCGATAGAATCATATCAGTTGGTATAGTATATTTTCGCAACGTATGTACATTGTGATTAGTAAGATTTACTCGTCTGGCTTAAACTTCTTCGATTTGGGTTGACTGTCTTCTTGTTTTAATTCTCGCTTAACTCCAGATAGCTTCGGGTTAAACTAAAAAAATATAAGTTATTCAAGTTCAACTTACAGTTCCAGCCTCTAACTGTCGAAGTCTTTTTTCTAAATATGCCCTTGCACGGATCCCCATTTCTGTATCAGCACCCTCTTCACCGAGAGCGTCCAGACGTGCAGATAATGACGTTTTAGCAGCTAGCATACGCGACATCTTACCTTTAAAATGGTTTTCGGACTGTGTCACCAGTGTTGCATGGTACAGAAGACCGTATTTGGGAGTGTTATGTCGCGTCTTTAATGCCCGAAACAATGCTTTTTCAGCTCCTAGTATCTGCACAGTTGAAGCAGGATGTTTAGCTAGATTTACAAGTGTTCCTGCCCGGGCTATCAGCCTTGCACCTAAAAGTTCACCAACGAGAGCTGTCAAATTCGGAGCTACTGCCACCATTCGCTTGATAAGATAATCATGGAGTTGGGTACGAGAGGCAGAAGCTTCAAGCACCTGATCGCAAAGTTCATTGATCATAGTAATATCTTCATCGATTACTTCTGTTCCTAACGAAACTATAGAAGCTTCTCTTATTTGACTAGCTATTTCATCTGGCACAAGATCTGATAGGTCAACACTGGAATTAGTTCTATGACCTGGGGAAATAATTAAAAGCAGATGACTTACCGATGCGTTTAACAACTTTGATGTAGGTCACATTATCCAAAACAATCTTCGATAATTCGGGAAAATGCCACCCATACATCTCTTTTGCACGCATTATATAGTTGTTTATTTCTTTGTCTAGCTCGTCCATAAGGCCTAACTTTATTAGAACTAAAAGCGAATTTACCGACTGCCTGAACTATCATGGTATCAATTTTGTCTGGGTTACATTTCAGTTTGTATCGATCAAGACTGTGAGCCAAACCCAAACGCATTCTCGTCATGTGACCATCTTCAACGACTGGGAGAAGACTATCCAAGTGCGTTCGGATCCCCCTCATTAGGTTTTGCACAAGAGAATCACTAAGTGTTGGTATATTCATTTTCGTCTGAAAAAGTCACAACCAGTAATCTTAACATACATTTATATCAACTGATAACTTCTTATCAGCTACTGCAAGTACATCATCTCTCAGCTCCTTGATATACAACTTCTTCAGAAGCTTTTTTAACTTTTTAGACAGTTTCCCTTCCACAATATCGGAAGCAGCTGAAAAACAAATGAGGAATTAGTTTGGTTTACAGATGTACTATTAACCAAAATGAAGGAAAGAATGAGTTAAACTAGAGTCTAGGATTTCCCGGTACAGAAAACAACGCTCTACTTTATATCTTACCTACTAATGCGTCTTTCGTATCTCTGAACTGAACAAAGCGCTCAAGCTGGATTCTTACTGGAGCATGAAGTATTCTCGATATAAATACTTACAGCTGATTCATTGTTGCAGTATCTTCAAATGCTTTAGCCAAATCGTCGATTTCACGAACACCTTTCTCGTCATGGACTTTAAATACAGCATAACCTGCAGCGGTCTCGAAAAGAACTAACATGTTCACGCTTAGTTTCAAATTGACCACTATAGACGGTTGGGTCGATTACCTACTTAAACAATATCTACCGTTTTATGTTGAGATGGATTAAAGGTTAGTTCCAGAGTTTCCAAGTATGTGTATGATGTTTTCGAAATACTCCCATTAGCCTTATTTTTGCGATGTGGAGACAACTCGTTGGGCTGTCGTAATGTTCAGTTTTACTGGTTCAGCTGATGACTCTTATAGTTGAGTGGTTCTCAAGGCTAAGGATAATGCTTCACTCCATTTTGTCACATCAGCTTAAGCAATTAGCGTACTTTGTAAGTAATGGTTCGACCAAGCCATTTACTTCCGGGTGGTAGGAAGTTGCTGTTAAGTGGTCCACTCCCTGGAGTCTGGCGACTTCATAGAAAACAACAGATTGATATCTGTAATGCTATGTAGTTGAACACCATGTTTTGGTAGCCAACGGTCAAGGAATACCGATACCATAGATTCCACAGATGTATTTTTTTATGAGAAATGCGACTGCTCAGTGGGAAAATGTCTGTTTGACTAGGTGGGCTCTGTGCTCCACTTGATATGTGATTAACGGGATTAACAACTAAAGCCTCATGATTGCAATATATAAACAGGAAGTAAATATTTACCGAACAATTGTTACGTCCAGTTTTTTGCTCGTTGATCTTACGAAGCACGGTTGTCGAACTATTTGTAATTCACGGTCCCCAAATGTTTAAACGAAGAACGAAACTCCAAAGTAGATACCAAAGTTTATTCCAAATCACAAATTCCACCAAAATACTTTATTACAAATAGACGACCAATGTCGTTCTAACAACAATAATTATAATAATTACAATTACCTTCTAATTTATTAGCTCTTGGAGCAAAAAACTGCAAACGAACAACAAAGAGAAACGGGAGTCCAAAATGTCCGCAAAAAATAACTCAAACAAGTTCACAAGTTAAGTAAAACAAATGTACCCAAAAACAGTGAAATTAATTATATTTATACATGAAGGTTTTGATCAGCAAAATGTCTTCGTTTCTCCCGTAACAACAATTGCGAAGGACTAGCTTTCTGATAAATTAGTTTTACGTTCTCTTCGACATAATTATGAAAAGTTTTTACCTCATATCGTTAGTGTTAAATTTATTTCTACCGTGAATATCTGGTCATGATGTTCGGCATATATCATAAAAAACAGATTTGACATAGGATGAAGTTCGATAAAATAGTCATCAGCAGTAGACATCATTGTGACTACGAAATCTAAACTCTCAGGATCTAATTATGGTGACCCTAAGTTATGGTTTATTCAATCCGATCACTTCTTTGCGAGGCACAACAAGAAATATGAGTTCGCGACTTGATTTTGAACTTCTCGACGTCCCGAGAAGAAAGCAATTTATCTGGGTAAGAAACCGTTGCATTATTAATTACTTATTATAAATAATTACCTAAACAATATTACACTGTTCTTTAACAAATTTAACACAATTTGTTTCCAATTCTGGAAGAATGCTTCTGTATAAGTACATAATTGCACCGTTGCAGTACAGATTCAAAAGTAACCACCCAGGGTGTCAAATCCAATATCGCTGACGCCATAATTAAGTATCCATATAAATAGAATAATGCAGTTCAGCAGAAAACATCGAAACCCTAATATGGGTGTAGAATCTATTTTGAAGGCTTTGTTTTTGGAAAATCCCTTCATGTATATATACTTGTGTTATGATATGACTGACTCTTCTGTTGATATTTTAGCACTCTATTTGATTCCATATTAAGATTTTATCATTTGTATTCTGTTATTATTTCCATATCTTGTACTTATATTGAAGTTTTTATGTTTCCTTCTGAACTGTACATATGTTGTTTAAAATTTATACTTAATATGGCTACATCCATATTTGGATTTGATTCTGGGTGTTACGTCAAGTTTCTTGCTTTTTGATCCTTTGAAGCACGGTTGTCGATCTATTTGCAATTCACGATCCCAAATATTAAATAAGAACGAAACTCCAAAGTAGATACCAAAGTTTATTCCAAATCACAAAATCGACCAAAATATGTTATTACAAATAGACGACCAATGTCGTTCTAACAACAATAATTATAATAATTACAATTACCTTCTATTTTATTGGTTCTTGGAGCAAAAAACTGCAAACGAACAACCAAGAGAAACAGGAGTCCAAAAATGGCCTAAAATAATTATTCAAACAAGTTCATAAATTAAGTAAAACAAATGTACCCAAAAAACACAGTGAAATTAATGATATTTATATAAAGGTTTTGATCAGCAAAATGTCTTCGTTTCTCCCGTAACACTGGGAGACAACGCGTATGAACCTGCACTTTTCGAGTTCAAGGTGAACTGCAAGAGTAACAACTCCGTTACAGTTCAAAAACAATATTACACCCCCGAGTTTCCAATTACCATAATAGGTTCCGTCGCTGGAAGATTAAGTGCTTCCAGTCAGTTACTGCTAGAGTATCAAATCCAAATATGGCTGTAGCCATATTAAATATAAATTTTAAACAACATATGCACAGTTCAGAAGGAAACATAAAAACTTCAATATAAGTAGAAGATATGAACATGGATGGTTTAGAACACAAGCTTCGTTCCATTCATTCAAACTTGTTCCATCCCTATTTATATTCACGGCATCCATTAACCTCTGTTTGCTCAAATCCAAATAACCATTCCTTGCCAAACAAGTGAAACTCATATTTCGAGCAGTTAGGGGACGTCTATCATCACATTCGCCGGATGCTTCTTGATGCTTAACCCCTCAGCTTTTTTCCTTCTTCGTTATCCTCGAAAAAGCCACCTTATCCTCTACAGATGCTGACTTCTCACTAGGATAGACTTCAACAAGCTCTGCTTCGTAAGGCCTACATATTCGGTTTTCAGAAGATTGTACTTAAATAACACGATTAACAACTTTTCTAAGTTCCTGGCGTGATGTAGGTTCGAAAACATACGAAGAATTCTCATGTCCCGATCGCAGATGACTATTCACCTTCGTATCATGTCCTGTTTTTGGGCGATTGGCTAATCATCTATATCTACTACTGTCTATCCTTGCATGGGACGATATGAGTTCGGCAAATGTTGGCTCCCTATCCTCATCACTCCATCTAAATGCCAGCTCCGCCCACTGGACTTGAATGCGGTGAGGTGAGAGCTTCAATATTCGTTCCAATGTTGCTAAGGCATCCAACTCAGTGGTGCAATTCATTTGCTCCAACACCATGGTGCATTGTTCCATTTTGATACTTAGGTTCGATAGTTGTTCGGCATTATTATAATCAACGTTCCTGGGATGGAACAGCTCTTCCAACGTTTCTCTAGCTTTAACGTGAGATTGTCCGAATAGCTTTTCGAGTATCTTTTTAGCCCTTTTATATCCCACAGACGCTTCTAACATCAAGCAACCTTCGATGGCTGTTTTAGACTTACCCTTGCAGCAGTGAATCAAATAAAGTAAACGCAAGCTATCGTCATCGACTCGAGATTAGACATAAGTTTCAAATTGACGCATAAATTTCCAGTATCCACTAGGTTGTCCATCAAAGTAGCTTAACTCAACCTTTGGTAACTTTAAGCCTACAACCGGAGCTAAAGACATCAGGTTTTTTTCAGGTACTCTACGATTACCATTCAAACTACAATTTTTAGTGCCCTCTAACAACGGCTTACTATAAGATATGCTACTATTATGATCTTCCCTATCTGAGAGTAAACCAAATAAATTCAGGGAAGAAAAAGGCACTTGCTTTGTAACAAAGGATTCGTAGTTCTGTCTGACTTCATAGCTTACAACCAGACTTGAACTTGACTTCTTCTTACGAGAATTCATTGTAATACCTGCAGTTTAGAAAAGAGAAACTCCAAATTAGTGATATTGCATAGGGTTTTAAACTCCGATCTGCCAATACTGATCAGGATTTAGAATTCACTGGTTCTGTTTTCTTGATTTATTGTTGAGCTGAGATAATCAAAAAAATTCTTCTTCGAATACTATTTAGAACTGCAAGTTTTAGAGTGACTTCTGAATTCGGAAGAACAGTTATAGAAGTTTAGATACGAGCCTTGCCTAGTTAATCCCAAAAGAAAGCAATTTATCCGTTCTAAACAGTATTACACTGTTTTCCCTTTAAAACTAACGCAATGTGTTTCCGATTCTGGAAGAATGCTTCCTTATAGGTCTGAAATTGCACCCTTCCAGTCCGGATGCACTTTTCACCCGCCACAGTAACGAATCAGATATGGCTGAAGCCATAATTAAGTAGCAATTTAAACAACATAACACTGTTCAGAAGGAAACGTAGAAAACTCCAATAAAGGTAGAAAGATAGAAACTTTAACAAAATACAAATAATAAGATCACAAAATGGGATTAATTAGAGTACCAAAATGTAGCACAAAAAGAGGTAATAAGAACATATTAGAATTATGTACACTGAGGGAATGACATGGCTCAAAATCGTTTGCAATAGCGCAGGTGCGTTTACTCTTTGTATTCTATAAAATTATAATCTGAATTCCCCATCACCTCCATCTTTCTCTTTGTAAATTTACCTCACTGAACTATGCTTCTTGAATAATTTCTTGAAACCCTAATCTTCTCCATTATTTCCAATACTCCTACTTTTTCTACCACAATGAGATTCGAACAGAAAGTTGCGTCTCTGTGCTAATTAGGTATGGCGACCTGTACTTATGTACTCATGTGCGAAGTTACAAGTTATAACTGACTGACTGACTGACTGATTATTGTCAGAATTAAGTACAATAATAAATGATTATATTTCAGTAATAGTGATTTCTTCGCAAAATGTATACAACTACAGTCTCTCGTGTTCACTTCTTTCTGTCAGCCATTTTTCCGAAATAATCATGTATGCATCACCATCGCCACAAGCGAGGATCTGCTGAACATTCAGATGTAGTCAACTGAGCAACAGCTGATAAAATATACTGCTGTCTAGCTTCCTTATTAGACTTCTCACGCAAATTTTTAGCTGCAATGGAGTTTTATCTCCTATTTTCACTTTTTTGTAAAGCTCCTCAACGGCTTGTTTGTCAGTTAATGAATCGGCTTTAATATATTGTATGGCTTTTCAGTACTCTCACATGTTAACTTTTACTTCGTCCGGAAGCAGTGAGCATGCGTGGCCGAGTTTCTCTCGTCATGAAAGGATATGGTTAACCAGATAGTAATTTTAAAGTTTAATGAACCACAGTTGTACGTCAGTGAACCTAATCGGAGGTGTGGAAATATTAAGGGATCTGACGGACAGTGATCAGTAAGGACTCGAAGCATCAGTATCCGAAGAAATGAATAAATCGATTTATTGAAGTACAAAGTAGTTATGTAGTTATGTACTTATAATCCTAAGAACAAACGATACAATGTTATAACAAAGAGCAGAATAATTAAACCGCGGCAGTATAACAGCTGTATGTAGTATTTCGTTATTTTTAATCTGTAATATTGTTCGCATGGCTCATCAATGTTTATGAAATTATTTGCGTTTCATAAATACACAGCAATAATTTGAAATAAGACGGAGCAAGTTAGTTTTTGTATTTCGATGGAATCGCAGAAAACTGTATTGCTTTCGTTATTGAGTCTCACCATTAGCTTTGTTCATTCCTATTCCAGAATATCTCACGCCGCTCCTCACATTCCTCCAGCATACAAGGAACCTTCCTGCTAAACGTAGAATGACTGAAGGCTAAAGATACATATTCAGTCAGAATCGCATCACAAAGCAAATTTCCGACCCCATCTAAGTCAACACAGTGGCCAGTTAAATTGACGTAACCCTTTAGCCTCATCAACTATCCCCAGGAATACTGAACACGGGTACTGCCAGCAATATGGAAAGTGCATTTTCACAATGAGGAACAGCCTAACGAATACCATACCTTACTACAGCAACTTCAAGTTTCAATCAACAGTTTGTCTTGATCTGAAGCTTCCGTTATTTCTTATTGTTATATTGAATGTCTGCTTACTGAATCGTCGCTCACCTGATCGCTTGTTCATTCCTCTTGCACATTACCTCAAACACTGCTCTTAACATTTCACAGGTACACTAGGCGCTGAAGTTTCCAGTAATTTCCGTCAGTTAACTAACTCAAATGTTCACGCTCGGAGTATTTTTATAGAAGAAACCTTGATGTTCATTGTTTCCTGAGACAAAAAAGACACTTCATCTCCGCCGACTGTCTTAGAGCCGGAGAAGGCGTAAAACGCTTCACACAGACAGAGGACAAATGTAGAAACACAGTTCATACAGAGCAAGAAAATGATTTTTATACACAAAAATTATCCGTACGTGTGGTGAAGAAAGTATTTCGCGTTTCGATGCACATGAAATAATGCTCAATAGTGTCAATAACAATGACATGACATTCATATCCTACGAGGTTCTGAAAAACATGCGATCGTATTTGGTTGCCGTCTGAAACTACGTACAAATTTTACTGATATTTGTGTGAAACAGGATGAAAAATGCTTCATGAAAATACAAAGAATTGAGCATAAGTGATATTTATATCATGGATTAGTCACCAATCATACCAAGGGAGATTATGCGTCCTTTGTTTAAATGGATCAGAAAACAAATAGTTCCGGAATTGACACCCAGGGAACACAAGTACATGCAGGCTGAGTTGTTGTTGACGTACGCTAACATGGTGAGTCTCCCAGCTTGTTTTTACTTACTGATGATACTGTGGACTAGAGTCTCATATATCAGTGTGACTGTCAAAATCCCAGCTGATTGCCTTTAATATGCTTCTGCAGATTTAAGTGTCATGTGATATAATTTTTAGTTTGTAGATCCGGCGTCACTCGTAGGCTGATTCATGCTTACATTCGCACACAAACGGATGGCGTCGTTCAAAGTTTCGGCCAGTTCTCACAGTGACGCCTAGCGGAGGTGTACACTGACGGTTGATGGTCCGCACTGCCCAAACGTTACCAGCTGGCAGTTTCGCATTGTATTCATACTCCCACGGTATATAGTGAAAATCGAACTCACCACGACTGTGTCAGAGATTTGTACATGTTGTGACAATAAAGTTGTTTCTTAAATTTTGATCTCTTTTCCTAAATTAACTTCTGTTTGGGATAATTTCTTGAGAGATGGGCTCGATGCATGTAGAAGACTGCGAAACAAAATTCTTCATCCCTGCTAAACTAATCTAGATACCAGCTTCGTTGATTGGCAACCTGGTACGGATAAAAGTGTGTGATTCACCAGTCGATCGTCCCTTCAGGTCGAGTCTTCAAGAAGTAGGGGATTGCGTTTCTGAATGACAGCACCCCAAACACGTTTGCATTGTTGCGTAGGCTAGTTAGAAAACTGCATTTCGTCGGCGTCTTCACCAAAGTAGAACTATGACATCATCCTACTCCATATCAGCATGCGTGTCTCCTGGTAGAAGGTTCACCCCTGAAAAGTCAGACGAAGACAATGTCTAGAAGCATATTTTCGAAAAAAGTAAACAAGGATGGAGAGAGTGGACAGCCCTGACGAACACTACTTGAAGTAAAGAATTCCGATGACAGTTCGCCATAGGCTCTAACTCGACCAGTGGCGTTCGGTTAAAGAGAGAGATTGTATAAGGTTAATGTACTTCTTTGGTACACGTTTCAGTCAGTCAGATGCAACGTAGAACTTTGTACATAAGTACATCAGTTCATGTTGCCATACCACATCAGCACAGAGAAGTAATCGTCAATTCAAATCCAATAGTAGAAGAGGTAGTAAGGGAATTAGAAATAATCGGAGAGGTTAGGATTAGAAGATACTATTCAAGAAGTATGATTCAGTGAGATAAGTTTAGAGAGTCGAAACTAGAGGGGTTGATGAGTCCAGAAGATTAGGATTTGAGAGAACACAGAGAATAAATGCACCGGCGCCATTGCGAACGATTTTGAGCCATGTCATTCAAGGTCTCTAACCATCGATTATTATCATCTCGCGGACCCCAACCAGGTAGTCGACAATTACCAACATGGCTCAGTCCACTAGTCAATGACTTCATGGATTTCTGCCATGTTTTCGTTTGGCCGCCCCTAACTTTCTTCCAACCTATTCCTACACTACAAAACAAGGCTCGACGAGGCAGCCGGTGGTTGGGCATACGCAACACATGTCCCAACCACCTCAACTGGTGAAGTTTCAATACTTCATCGATTGATCTGCCATTCTTACCTAGCACCCGATTCCTAATAACAGCGTTGCTCACTCGGGTGTCCCACGATATACGAGCAATGCTTCGAAGACACCTATGATCGAAAACCATTAACCTACGAATATCTTCTACTCTCACTGGCCATGTTTCACAGCCATAAAGTAAGACGGAGCGAACTACTGCGCAGTACACTCGTCCTTTAGTCAGCAAACGGATATCTCGCCTACGCCATAAGTGACGCAGGTTGGCAAAAGCCAATCGAGCCTTCTGTATCCGTGCTGAGATTTCGTCAGTCACCAGGCCATCGGCACTGATGAGACTCCCCAGATAAGTGAAGCGGTCTACACGTTCGACTACTTCACTCCCTATCACTAGTTCAGGTGCCGATGCAACCCAGTCTTGAATCAACATTTTGCATTTCGAGGGGGAAAACCGCATCCCGAACATGCTTGCATTGTTGCTTAGGGTAGTCAGAAGACTCTGCATTTTTTCAGCGTCTTCACCAAGTAGGACAATGTCATCGGCATATTCTAAGTCAATAAGCGAGCCACCTGGTAGAAGGTCTACTCCTGAAAATTCAGACGAGGATAATGTTATGTCTAGGAGCATGTCTATGATAAAATTAAACAAGAATGGAGAAAGTGGACATCCCTGACGGACACCACTTGATGTAGAGAATTCCGGTGACAGTTCGCCATAAGCTCTCACTCGACCAGTGGTGTTTGAGTAAAGAGCTTGTATGAGTTTAATGTACTTCTGTGGTACACCTTTCAATGACAGACACTCCCACAGAACCTCACGATCCACAGAGTCAAATGCCGCCTTAATGTCTAGGAAAACAACTACTGTAGGACGCCTAAATGTGTGTCTATGTTCCAGGACCTGTCTGAGCGTGAAAATGTGGTCTATACAACCACGTTCAGGTCGAAAACCAGCCTGGTTTTCTCGAGTCTGCTCTTCACGAGCTTTCGTTAAGCGTCGAAGTATTATTGAGGCCAGTATTTTAGATACTATATTAGTTAGACTTATTCCCCTGTGATTGTCACAAGAAGACTTTTGTCCTTTCTTATAGATTGGGACAATCAAGGATTGAGACCAGTCGGATGGGATTACGTCCAGTTCCCAGATTCTACCTAAGATCTCAGTCAACCTAGCTGCTAAAACTGGACCACCATCCTTAAATATCTCAGGGATCAGTCTATCAGGACCTGCAGCTCGCCGTCGCTTCAGATTTCCTAACGCTTTCTCAACGTCATTAAGACTAGGGGGACTTAGGTCGATTTGCCATTCAGGATGACTGGAGATCGTGGGCAACCGAAGTGTGGCTGAAGGCCAGTTGAACTGATCCCTAAAGTGTTCTGCCCATCGATCCAGTCTCCTGGATTGAGAATGGATAATAAGACCATCCTTTTCCGAGATAGTCTCACTCACATTCGGGTTCTTAATACCAGTTTCCTTGATAAGTCGGAAAAGTTGTCTAGTGTTGCCGATCGCCGCTGCCTTTTCTATCGCTTTTGCTTTTGCCACCCACCACTGTTCGCGGTCGTTACGCAGACTTTTTATAAGTCTGCGCCTAAGCTGACTACGCTCTTCATCATGCTCAGAGTCAGGTGGGATGCGTTTTCGAGCATCCATCAGTTCGGTGGATGCGACTGAAATCCACGGCTTCATCCTAGCCTCATGGTTTACCTTACTAGCAGATATCACTGCTGTTTCCACAGCTTTTTTGATATCATACCAACCTGTTTCTGGATGGGAATCGCTTGCATGGTTGCTTAACTCTCTTTCTAGTTGCTCCTGAAATATTTTCTTGGTTTGATTATCATTAAGTAAAACCCTAAGAGGCTTCCTTACGGTGTCTTTCCTACGTCCAGTAAGCCTTAAACAGATACGAGCTCGCACTAGAGCATGATCTGAATCCAAACATGTGCTCCAGAACGAGCGACAGTCTTCTATCGAACCCCTCCATCGGTGGCTGATGGCGATATGATCTAGTTGAGTCCAACGTTGAGATGACTTTGGAGGTCGCCAGGTCAACAGATGCTTTTCCTTATGCCTAAAGTTGGTGTTTGCTAAGAATAGGCGGTTATCTGAGCATAGTTGCAACAGACGGTCGCCATTGTCTGTTCTCTCAGTCGCTACACCATAACATCCACCAAGATGTCTTTCCTTTTCACCTAGTCTACCTACTTGAGCATTAAAGTCACCAGCCATTATAACTATATCAGAGCGCTTAACTTTTTGGAGGAGGTCCGAAAGCTTTCTGTAAAACTCATCTTTAACCTCGTCTGCACTGCAGTCAGTGGGGGCATAGGCAGATATGACGAAGAGGCAACGGCGAGTGTCCCTATCCTTACGAGTCCTTACTGTCCCGTTTAGTCGGACAGCGCACAAACGACTATCTATTGGGATCCAGTCAAGGAGAGATAATTCTGCCCTAGGACTCAACGCTATGCCTACGCCAGCAAGACCCCTGGAAGCAGCATCAGGGCTACCGGATACACGAAGAGTAAATCGAGCTGCTTCTTTATTTTGACAAGGTGAAATCAGGTTAATAATTTTACTAGGATCCTGTATGCGCGTTTCCGAGACGCAGCATACATCGATGGCACGAGATTCTAAAGTCCTAGCTAATGATGCCTGTTGCCCTATTTGACACAATGTCCGTACATTAAAAGCTCCAATATGTAGTCTAGAACGGGGTTTCAAGAGACCAGGAACGACGTTTCGTGATCTCGCTTCGTCTGCATTAGCGGTGCAGTGAGAAAAGGGAGTGTGAGTACAGTTAGTCGTAGAGATAAGAGAGACATTAGGGGGTGTAGGAAGGATTTGATTTTGAACAATTTGGCCTCGCATGCTGGTACGGGTATGAGGGCGGTTGTCACTTCCCGGCTGCCCACACCGTGGAAGGTTGTTTCTTGAGGGACCTGAAAAGGAAGATGGATTAGTGTTGGTGCGTGACCGCAGAGTCCAAGGGACAACTGCTTCAGGCCGGTCACGCACGGCCTTTTTATGTGAGGTATTTAGAGGATTAGCTCCGTTCTTAAAGGCCCAGTGGGCACCCTTACCCAGGGAGACGAAAATCCGTGAGTTAGGGGAGGTGTGACATTTTTAGGGCCGACCTTTTCTAACCCTTCCTTCCTTGTGAGAAGGCAGCATCGCTGCAGATGCTGGTTGTCCGAGGGAAACACCTTACTGCTGTCACACCCCTCTGCAGTCAGCAGTACGACTTCGCCCTCAGACCTTGGGTAGCTGCTTTTAGTCACATCGTTTTCCAATCGACCTGCCTGGCATGGTAGAACCTTGAGGAACATATGTTCCAGCCAGTATAGCTCGGTTGGGTCATCACGATAGGCAAGCCCGACCACCACGTCAAGGTAGCAGCTTCGGTCGGGACACGTTTCAGTGACAGACACTGCACTAGAACCTCACGATCAATAGAGTTAAATGACGCCTTAAGGTAAAGAAATACTCAATGCGACATCAGAGCTGACGTTTTAGACACTATATTAGTCAAACTGATTCATCTGTGATTGCCACAAGAGGACTTCTGTCCCTCTTAGTGGACCGGAACAATGAGTAATTGAGACCAATCAGATGGGATTACACCCTGTTCCCAGATTCTACTTGAGATCTCAGTCAAAGTAACAACTAACCCGTAATGCTCAAAAACGGCGTGACCTAACATTTTTCATCTACCTGCGCTGCTAGTGCAAACGATGCGAACGTTGGACCTAAGTAGATCACACCGCTATAGGCCGTCGGTGAAGAGGCACTATTGACGGCTGCAGCTCATTCTGGACCATGCTCCAGTGCGAGTGATTATTTGTTTGTGCCTTACTGGACGCAAGGAAACCTGTTAGGGCTCTGCTTAATGGTGGCAAAGCTAAAATATATTTCAGAAACAACTAGAAAAACAGTTAGGCAGCCATGTAGTAAGTCAAGCCCACTCCCTAGAGTAAATCAGTCTGGTTTCCGACCTGGGCGTGGCTGTATAGACCACACTTCGACAGACGCTTGATGACGCATTGAGTATTTCTTTACCTTAAGGCGCCATTTTACTCTGTTGATCGTGAGATTCTGTGTTAGTGTCTGTCATTGAGAGGTGTACCGAAGAAGTACAATAACCTTATACAAGCTCTCTACTCAAACACCACTGGTCGGCTGAGAGCTTATGGTGAACTATCATCGGAATTCCTTACTTCAAGTGGTGTCCGTCAGGGATGTCTACTCTCTCCATTCTTGTTCAATTCAGTCGTAGACATGCTGCTAGATGCAACATTATCCGCCACTGAATTTTCAGTAGACCTTCTACCAGGGAAATCGCTTGATGACTTAGAATATGCCGATAACATAATCCTACTCGGTGAGGATGCTGACAAAATGCAGTCTTCTGACCACCCTAAGCAACAATGCTAGTATGTTCGGGATGCGGTTCTCCCCGTCGAAATGCGAAATGTTACTTCAAGACTGGGTTGTATCGGTACCTGAACTAGTGATAGGGAGTGAAGTAGTTGAGCGTGTTGACCGCTTCACTTGTATGGGGAGTCTCATCAGTGCTGATGTCCTGGTGTGTGACGAAGTCTCAGAACGGATACAGAAGGCTCGATTAGCTTTTGCCAACCTGCGTCACTTATGGCGTAGGCGAGATATCCGTTTGCTGACTAAAGGACGAGTGTACTGTGCAGTAGTTCGCTCCGCCTTACGTTTTCGCTATGAAACTGGTATTCTATCATAGGTGTCTCCGAAGCATACTTGTATGCAATGCTGTTATTAGGAAACGTGTACTATGTAAGGATGGCAGACCAATAGGTGAAGTAATGAAACTTCATCAGTTGAGGTGGTTGGGACATGTGTTACGAATGCCTCGTCAAGCTCTGTTTTGTGATGTAGGAATAGGTTGGACAGAAGCTAGGAGCGACCAGACCAAAACATGGCAGAAATCCATGAAATCACTGACAAGTGGATTGTGTCATGTCGGTAGGTGTCGACTACCTGGTTGGGGTCCGCGAGATGTTAGTAACCGATGGTTCGAGACCCTGAATGACATGGCTCAAAACCGTTTGCAATGGCACAGGTGCATTCATTCTTCGTGTTCTCTCAGATTCTAACCTGAATTCCTCATCATTTCTATCGTTCTCTTTCTAAAGTTATCTCACTGAATTATATTTCTTGAATCATATCTTGGAACCCTAATCTTCATTATTGCTAATACTTCTACTATCCCTATTACTATTGGGTTTGAACTGACAGTTGGGTCTATGTGTTAATGCGGTATGGCAACCTGAACTGATGTACATACTGACGAAGTTCTGCATCGAATCTAAATGGGATTATCAATTGAGATCGATCAGATGGGATTACGCCTGGTTCCTAAATTGTACTCTAGATCTTAGTCAATCAAACTGTCTGAGGACTGATATCGATTCGCCATTCATGATGACTCGATGTCGTGGGCAACCTAAGTATGGCTTAAGGCCAGTTGAGCTGATCCCTGGAGTGTTTTGCCCATCGATCCAATCTCGTGTATTGACATTGAATAATAAGCATATCCTTTCGGACATAGTCTCACTTAAAGTCGAATTCCTAATACCGGTTTCTTTGATAAGTCCGAACAGTTGTCTACTGTTGCCTATTATTGCTGCCTTTTCCATCTCTCTCGCTTTCTGTACTCACCACTGCTTGAGTGTAGAGTTTTACAACCTACTGATACCTTCAGATGCATAACCTACGAACTAAACCTGTTCATGATACTGCACCAGCTCTCAGTTACTTTAGAGTAATGAATCAATAGTATATTTAGAGATCAAATTTTTCGCTGGAACTCAAGCAATAGCGTCTGTACTTGTTATTCTAATTTATCCCTGGAAATTCTGCCTACGATATAACAGATGCATTTTTTATAAAGGATGAGGTTGTAGTAACAGTAGCATCGCAGTACAATCCTCTGATCAATTACTTATTCATCCACCTGGACTAGAGCCGTGTATGTTGTGTGAATAGCAGTGAGGTGTTTTTTCAACAAAGTCTGTTTATGGGCTGAATACGTAGTCGCTGTTGTTTGTTACTTGAACCTTATCTATGAGAACTAATTTGAATCTAAAGCTTGGTCATATCGCACTAAGTCAAGAAGTCTGTTTGCAAACAAGGTAAATTGCGTTTTCTGGAGAAACATCTAAGTTCAATGCAACCAGAAATGCACCAGTTGACTTATCCTATTCGGAAGCGGCTTTGTCATATCTGCACCATTACATATTAATTAATTCGGACCACCGAAAACAGGCAACATCTTGAAGTGGACAGGATTTTCACCACATTACGGTGATGAATTAATACTATTATTCTTACTCCTAAATACCATAAGGATTCTCTTCACTAAATAGGTATGGAATAGACACATCCGTCTTTGAATTTTCATCACCACTGTCGGTGTATGTGATATACAGAGATAAACGAGCAGTCAACTGTTTCACTAAATGTCAGGCATCTAATCTGCAAGTGGTAAGTTAGATAATGTATAACGAACTTAGGTTCGCAATAAGATAATGGTTTGGGCATTGTTATACTTATTTACTAGTACAAAAATGCTTATCGACTGGAATACAGAGCTTAAAGAAAAGACTGATGTGGTAGACGTTTCTATAGAGAACAATGCAGAGCAATTGTATGCGGGGATACTAACCCATCAAATAACGACTTTTCTGATATAATGAAGATTATGAATATAAAAGACCGCGATATTGTCCGTGTTCTGTAGAACTACATAAAATAATATTTCCCGGCAGAGAATTTTACATGACAAGACAGAAACTAAAATTATTTGTAGTGACATATATATAGTCGTCCTAACATTAAATTCTAAGGGGAACAATTAGATGCAAGTAGCCATTTTATGTTGATTAGCATTCACCTACTATTAGTTGCGCTTAAACAAAAACCAAATAAGTTTTCTAACGAAACACTTCACAGAAAGAATGGACTTGTCAATCATAGATCCCATTAGGAAAGCAGACAGCTAGATAAAGTGGATAACATCTATATGGGAGTATCTAAGATTAGTATCAACAGCATTTTGCAGGGAACAACGTAAATATTCAAAACCTTCTTTACAGATGTTACTTATCTTGTATCTGTTTAGAAATGAAGTTAATAACTCTTAACATTAGGAATTAGTTGATTTTTGGTACATCTGATGAATTTCATTTAGTTGGCAAGACCAATATTAGCTTTTTTAGGATTAGAACAAGATATTGCTAACTTTAGGCCTAGCAGATAGAAGTTGCGACACCAAGGTAGTACAATGAGATGAAACTGATGTAATGACAATAATAGAAAGAGCTAAAGCCTGAATAAGATTTAATGTGTAGAGGCATAAATTTTTAAAGAAACTGAAGACTAAAAGTTCATATGTGGAATTGTAACTTATTATGAGGCATGTGTCAGTCATCAACCGTAGGATGCAGCACGCAGTCAAGTTACTCGAGATCTATCAACCTGGTTGAAACAATCAGGTGATTCCTTGAACTTAGGCTATGCCTTGATTTGAATGCTTCTAACGACCTTACTCACTTATACACAATATTTAACCATTGCTATCAATAAGTAGATTTCCAAATAGATTAACTATAGAAATTGAAATAATTCCAAGTAATTGTGAACTGTGATAAAACAGTTGAACATTTCAGTTGTCTGGAGTCAGAGCTCTTTGTAAGTACCTCAGTCATTTGTAGGTAATGACAGATTTTTGCAAGTCGTTCAAAAAGGCCAGCTTTGAGATGCGGGATTACGCTTCCATAGGACTGCACACATTCGAAAAATACCTGGCTGTAAGTATCGAGCTATTAAAATTCTGTGTGAAGTAAACCAGTTGCAAATTTTATTCAAGACACGACAATAAACTGTTTAGAGAGTAATTATTATATGACTCTACGCTTGATATAATAAGGTTAAATCAGCAATGGACCTTTTCTTCTACATAATCGCTTATTTAACACCTTTTCTAGATTTAAAACCGATAGAATCATATCAGTTGGTATAGTATATTTTCGCAACGTATGTACATTGTGATTAGTAAGATTTACTCGTCTGGCTTAAACTTCTTCGATTTGGGTTGACTGTCTTCTTGTTTTAATTCTCGCTTAACTCCAGATAGCTTCGGGTTAAACTAAAAAAATATAAGTTATTCAAGTTCAACTTACAGTTCCAGCCTCTAACTGTCGAAGTCTTTTTTCTAAATATGCCCTTGCACGGATCCCCATTTCTGTATCAGCACCCTCTTCACCGAGAGCGTCCAGACGTGCAGATAATGACGTTTTAGCAGCTAGCATACGCGACATCTTACCTTTAAAATGGTTTTCGGACTGTGTCACCAGTGTTGCATGGTACAGAAGACCGTATTTGGGAGTGTTATGTCGCGTCTTTAATGCCCGAAACAATGCTTTTTCAGCTCCTAGTATCTGCACAGTTGAAGCAGGATGTTTAGCTAGATTTACAAGTGTTCCTGCCCGGGCTATCAGCCTTGCACCTAAAAGTTCACCAACGAGAGCTGTCAAATTCGGAGCTACTGCCACCATTCGCTTGATAAGATAATCATGGAGTTGGGTACGAGAGGCAGAAGCTTCAAGCACCTGATCGCAAAGTTCATTGATCATAGTAATATCTTCATCGATTACTTCTGTTCCTAACGAAACTATAGAAGCTTCTCTTATTTGACTAGCTATTTCATCTGGCACAAGATCTGATAGGTCAACACTGGAATTAGTTCTATGACCTGGGGAAATAATTAAAAGCAGATGACTTACCGATGCGTTTAACAACTTTGATGTAGGTCACATTATCCAAAACAATCTTCGATAATTCGGGAAAATGCCACCCATACATCTCTTTTGCACGCATTATATAGTTGTTTATTTCTTTGTCTAGCTCGTCCATAAGGCCTAACTTTATTAGAACTAAAAGCGAATTTACCGACTGCCTGAACTATCATGGTATCAATTTTGTCTGGGTTACATTTCAGTTTGTATCGATCAAGACTGTGAGCCAAACCCAAACGCATTCTCGTCATGTGACCATCTTCAACGACTGGGAGAAGACTATCCAAGTGCGTTCGGATCCCCCTCATTAGGTTTTGCACAAGAGAATCACTAAGTGTTGGTATATTCATTTTCGTCTGAAAAAGTCACAACCAGTAATCTTAACATACATTTATATCAACTGATAACTTCTTATCAGCTACTGCAAGTACATCATCTCTCAGCTCCTTGATATACAACTTCTTCAGAAGCTTTTTTAACTTTTTAGACAGTTTCCCTTCCACAATATCGGAAGCAGCTGAAAAACAAATGAGGAATTAGTTTGGTTTACAGATGTACTATTAACCAAAATGAAGGAAAGAATGAGTTAAACTAGAGTCTAGGATTTCCCGGTACAGAAAACAACGCTCTACTTTATATCTTACCTACTAATGCGTCTTTCGTATCTCTGAACTGAACAAAGCGCTCAAGCTGGATTCTTACTGGAGCATGAAGTATTCTCGATATAAATACTTACAGCTGATTCATTGTTGCAGTATCTTCAAATGCTTTAGCCAAATCGTCGATTTCACGAACACCTTTCTCGTCATGGACTTTAAATACAGCATAACCTGCAGCGGTCTCGAAAAGAACTAACATGTTCACGCTTAGTTTCAAATTGACCACTATAGACGGTTGGGTCGATTACCTACTTAAACAATATCTACCGTTTTATGTTGAGATGGATTAAAGGTTAGTTCCAGAGTTTCCAAGTATGTGTATGATGTTTTCGAAATACTCCCATTAGCCTTATTTTTGCGATGTGGAGACAACTCGTTGGGCTGTCGTAATGTTCAGTTTTACTGGTTCAGCTGATGACTCTTATAGTTGAGTGGTTCTCAAGGCTAAGGATAATGCTTCACTCCATTTTGTCACATCAGCTTAAGCAATTAGCGTACTTTGTAAGTAATGGTTCGACCAAGCCATTTACTTCCGGGTGGTAGGAAGTTGCTGTTAAGTGGTCCACTCCCTGGAGTCTGGCGACTTCATAGAAAACAACAGATTGATATCTGTAATGCTATGTAGTTGAACACCATGTTTTGGTAGCCAACGGTCAAGGAATACCGATACCATAGATTCCACAGATGTATTTTTTTATGAGAAATGCGACTGCTCAGTGGGAAAATGTCTGTTTGACTAGGTGGGCTCTGTGCTCCACTTGATATGTGATTAACAGGATTAACAACTAAAGCCTCATGATTGCAATATATAAACAGGAAGTAAATATTTACCGAACAATTGCGAAGGACTAGCTTTCTGATAAATTAGTTTTACGTTCTCTTCGACATAATTATGAAAAGTTTTTACCTCATATCGTTAGTGTTAAATTTATTTCTACCGTGAATATCTGGTCATGATGTTCGGCATATATCATAAAAAACAGATTTGACATAGGATGAAGTTCGATAAAATAGTCATCAGCAGTAGACATCATTGTGACTACGAAATCTAAACTCTCAGGATCTAATTATGGTGACCCTAAGTTATGGTTTATTCAATCCGATCACTTCTTTGCGAGGCACAACAAGAAATATGAGTTCGCGACTTGATTTTGAACTTCTCGACGTCACAACCGTATATAACTACCAAACGTGGGAAAAGGAACCATGGTGCTTGATCAAACAGTTAAAGAACCTAATGACATTTTCAAGGGACATAAGGTAACAGCTCATCATTTCAATTCTTAGATCGCCCTTAAGTTTTGATCGGCCGAAATATCGCAAGCAGGGCAGACCTAAAACAAGGATTTATTAAGTCTCTCTCATAGTGCTTTCCACACTTTTTGAATGCAGAAAACACGGACACCACCTCAACTTAGTATATATTGCAAATAAGATTATGAGAAGTCCCAGACCCAGGTTGCACACGTACATTACACGCTAAGTAGAACCATCAAAAGACCTAGCCATAGCAAGAATCACTACAAGTGTCAAAAGTCTCGTATTTGCTGCTAGACAAATGTAGAGAGATGACAAGGAGCGGGACAGGTCACCTCAGCGACAAAGACCAAGGTTGCAGAGCAGGCCTCAACAGCTCAGAAACCAGGCGGTTATTGCTGGTACCAGAGGAAGCTTTGATGTTGAACCAACTGCTGTATCCTTAATCTCCAGTTAATACTACTAACGGTCAGCTTCAAATAACTACTCAAGCCTTTTAGTCTGGGAGTTCGTAAGCCAACCTGCACGAAATTCGTTATATTTCAAACAGAAATGGTTTATATACCGAACATATCAGACCACATCACACAATAAAAAAGGAATTACGTTTATACATTAGTGAGCTAAAAGTGACTGTGAATAATAAATTAGCAACAGATGAGGAACAGTAAAGCATGTATCATCAGTTAGTGAGTATATTGAGAGCATCTGATCCAGTTAGCTATTAACTATACAATGAGGATATAAACCATAACAATACATCAGTCATAGTAGATATCATTTCCCGAATCTTTCTCCGCATAAAGCACCAACCATACCCTTAACATAAACGGGCTCACAAAGATGTAAGAGAAGAAAAATCAATTCACATGTCCTAACAACTGCACAGAAATATTTGAAGTTACTTGTTTTACATCAGACAGAAGAACTGTCATAAATTCTAAACTGGATACGGTGCTCAGTATCATTCCCAAAAATGCGACGACACAAACAGCGTTAGAGGCAGATGCTACTGAACTGAAGTACTGGAGTGAACTTGAACTCCGAGATGAGCCAAACAAATCAATCAGTCAATCAATCAATAGCAACATAGAACTTAGTACGTATGTACATCAGTTCAGGTTGCCATACCGCATTAACACATAGACCCAACTGTCAGTTCAAACCCAATAGTAATAGGGATAGTAGAAGTATTAGCAATAATGAAGATTAGGGTTCCAAGATATGATTCAAGAAATATAATTCAGTGAGATAACTTTAGAAAGAGAACGATAGAAATGATGAGGAATTCAGGTTAGAATCTGAGAGAACACGAAGAATGAATGCACCTGTGCCATTGCAAACGGTTTTGAGCCATGTCATTCAGGGTCTCGAACCATCGGTTACTAACATCTCGCGGACCCCAACCAGGTAGTCGACACCTACCGACATGACACAATCCACTTGTCAGTGATTTCATGGATTTCTGCCATGTTTTGGTCTGGTCGCTCCTAGCTTCTGTCCAACCTATTCCTACATCACAAAACAGAGCTTGACGAGGCATTCGTAACACATGTCCCAACCACCTCAACTGATGAAGTTTCATTACTTCACCTATTGGTCTGCCATCCTTACATAGTACACGTTTCCTAATAACAGCATTGCATACAAGTATGCTTCGGAGACACCTATGATAGAATACCAGTTTCATAGCGAAAACGTAAGGCGGAGCGAACTACTGCACAGTACACTCGTCCTTTAGTCAGCAAACGGATATCTCGCCTACGCCATAAGTGACGCAGGTTGGCAAAAGCTAATCGAGCCTTCTGTATCCGTTCTGAGACTTCGTCACACACCAGGACATCAGCACTGATGAGACTCCCCATACAAGTGAAGCGGTCAACACGCTCAACTACTTCACTCCCTATCACTAGTTCAGGTACCGATACAACCCAGTCTTGAAGTAACATTTCGCATTTCGACGGGGAGAACCGCATCCCAAACATACTAGCATTGTTGCTTAGGGTGGTCAGAAGACTGCATTTTGTCAGCATCCTCACCGAGTAGGATTATGTTATCGGCATATTCTAAGTCATCAAGCGATTTCCCTGGTAGAAGGTCTACTGAAAATTCAGTGGCGGATAATGTTGCATCTAGCAGCATGTCTACGACTGAATTGAACAAGAATGGAGAGAGTAGACATCCCTGACGGACACCACTTGAAGTAAGGAATTCCGATGATAGTTCACCATAAGCTCTCAGCCGACCAGTGGTGTTTGAGTAGAGAGCTTGTATAAGGTTATTGTACTTCTTCGGTACACCTCTCAATGACAGACACTAACACAGAATCTCACGATCAACAGAGTAAAATGGCGCCTTAAGGTAAAGAAATACTCAATGCGTCATCAAGCGTCTGTCGAAGTGTGGTCTATACAGCCACGCCCAGGTCGGAAACCAGACTGATTTACTCTAGGGAGTGGGCTTGACTTACTACATGGCTGCCTAACTGTTTTTCTAGTTGTTTCTGAAATATATTTTAGCTTTGCCACCATTAAGCAGAGCCCTAACAGGTTTCCTTGCGTCCAGTAAGGCACAAACAAATAATCACTCGCACTGGAGCATGGTCCAGAATGAGCTGCAGCCGTCAATAGTGCCTCTTCACCGACGGCCTATAGCGGTGTGATCTACTTAGGTCCAACGTTCGCATCGTTTGCACTAGCAGCGCAGGTAGATGAAAAATGTTAGGTCACGCCGTTTTTGAGCATTACGGGTTAGTTGTTACTTTGACTGAGATCTCAAGTAGAATCTGGGAACAGGGTGTAATCCCATCTGATTGGTCTCAATTACTCATTGTTCCGGTCCACTAAGAGGGACAGAAGTCCTCTTGTGGCAATCACAGATGAATCAGTTTGACTAATATAGTGTCTAAAACGTCAGCTCTGATGTCGCATTGAGTATTTCTTTACCTTAAGGCGCCATTTAACTCTATTGATCGTGAGGTTCTAGTGCAGTGTCTGTCATTGAAACGTGTACCAAAGAAGTACATTAACCTTATACAATCTCTCTCTTTAACCGAACGCCACTGGTCG
This sequence comes from Schistosoma turkestanicum, assembly GCA_944470395.2. NCBI lineage: Eukaryota > Metazoa > Platyhelminthes > Trematoda > Strigeidida > Schistosomatidae > Schistosoma > Schistosoma turkestanicum. The sequence goes on along the minus strand of OX103974.1, from coordinate 7,519,679 downwards.
AGTTAGAGCCTATGGTGAACTGTCATCGGAATTCTTTACTTCAAGTAGTGTTCGTCAGGGCTGTCCACTCTCTCCATTCTTGTTTACTTTTTTCGAAAATATGCTTCTAGACATTGTCTTCGTCTGACTTTTCAGGGGTGAACCTTCTACCAGGAGACACGCATGCTGATATGGAGTAGGATGATGTCATAGTTCTACTTTGGTGAAGACGCCGACGAAATGCAGTTTTCTAACTAGCCTACGCAACAATGCAAACGTGTTTGGGGTGCTGTCATTCAGAAACGCAATCCCCTACTTCTTGAAGACTCGACCTGAAGGGACGATCGACTGGTGAATCACACACTTTTATCCGTACCAGGTTGCCAATCAACGAAGCTGGTATCTAGATTAGTTTAGCAGGGATGAAGAATTTTGTTTCGCAGTCTTCTACATGCATCGAGCCCATCTCTCAAGAAATTATCCCAAACAGAAGTTAATTTAGGAAAAGAGATCAAAATTTAAGAAACAACTTTATTGTCACAACATGTACAAATCTCTGACACAGAGTCGTGGTGAGTTCGATTTTCACTATATACCGTGGGAGTATGAATACAATGCGAAACTGCCAGCTGGTAACGTTTGGGCAGTGCGGACCATCAACCGTCAGTGTACACCTCCGCTAGGCGTCACTGTGAGAACTGGCCGAAACTTTGAACGACGCCATCCGTTTGTGTGCGAATGTAAGCATGAATCAGCCTACGAGTGACGCCGGATCTACAAACTAAAAATTATATCACATGACACTTAAATCTGCAGAAGCATATTAAAGGCAATCAGCTGGGATTTTGACAGTCACACTGATATATGAGACTCTAGTCCACAGTATCATCAGTAAGTAAAAACAAGCTGGGAGACTCACCATGTTAGCGTACGTCAACAACAACTCAGCCTGCATGTACTTGTGAACTACAGCGTATCATCCGCGGATAAACGTGCTTACATAGAGAAACAGCCGGACGTTAAAGGAATGGTTAGCATCTGAAGGAGGAGATTGGGAGAAAGAGTTACCATTGATTTTGCTGATCCCAAAGTGTGAAGGACCGTACGTTATCACGGAGAGACGCGGCACGGTTTACACGATCCGGAGAGGAGACAAGCAGAAGCGCGTAAATGCTAGTTAACTGCAGAGATGGTTTCAAGATTATCAAGTGTATGAGTCACGAATAGCACCAAAGATGACAACGGTACGGCAATCAGTAGGACTATGACGTCAGCTTATTAAAAGGGGGGACGAGTGTAGTGCGCGCTACTTATAAGTAGTATATGACGCAAGTGTAAACGTCAGATCAAGAAAGGAAGAGTGGGAACACAATGGAATTTGTATGAAACGCATGATTAGTGAAATGTCAGACAATGGATTGAAGATTTGCAAACTAACGGTTACGATATGGTTTTCCTATTTTACTGATTAACTCTGCAAATTTCGTTAAATACAATTCGGATGCCCTCACCTGTGTTCTCCTTCACTACACCAGGGGTCTTGCTGGCGTAGGCATAGCAATGAGTCGTACAGCTGAACAATCTCTCCTTGACTGGGTCCCAGTAGATAGTCGATTGTGCGCTGTCCGACTAAACGGGACAGTAAGGACTCGGAAAGATAGGGACAATCGCCGTTGCCTCTTCGTCGTATCTGCCTATGCCCCCACTGACTGTAGTTCAGACTAGGTTAAAGATGAGTTTTACAGAAAGCTTTCGGACCTCCTCCAAAAAGCTAGGCGCTCTGATATAGTAATAATGGCTGGTGACTTTAATGCTCAAGTAGGTAGACTAAGTGAGCAGGAAAGACACCTAGGTGGATGTTATGGTCTCGCGGCTCAGAGGACAGACAATGGTGACCGTCTGTTGCAAGTATGCTCAGACAACCGCCTATTCTTAGCAAACACTAACTTTAGGCATAAGGAAAAACATCTGTTGATCTGGCGACCCCCGAAGTCGTCTCAACGTTGGACGCAACTAGATCAGATCGCCATCAGCCACCGATGGAGGGGTTCGATAGAGGACTGCCACTCGTTCTGGTGCACATATTTAGATTCAGATCATGCACTAGTGCGAGCGCGTATTTGTCTGCGCCTTACTGGACGCCTGAAAAATATCGCTTTACTTAATGATAATTTAGCTAAGAAAATATTTCAGGAGAAACTAGAAAAACAGTTAGGCGACCATGCAAGTGATTCCCATCCGGAGGCAGGTTGGAATGATATCAAAAAGGCTGTGGAAACAGCAGTGATATCTGCTAGCAAGGTAAACCATAAGGCTAGGATGAAGCCGTGGATCTCAGTAGCATCCACCGAATTGATGGATACTCAAAAACGCATTCCACCAAGCTCTGAACATGATAAAGAGCGAAGTCAGCTTAGGCGCAGACTGATAAAAAGCCTGCGTAACGACCGCGAACAGTGCTGCATGGCGAAAGCAAAAGCGATGAAAAAGGCAGCGGCGATAGGCGACACTAGACAACTTTTCCGCCTGTATAAGGAACCCGAATGTGGGTGAGACTGTCTCAGAAAAGGATGACTGTGTCATTTATTCTCAATCCAGGAGATTGGACCGATGGTCAGGACAGTTTAGGGATCAGTTCAACTGGTCTTCATTCACACTTCGGTTGCCCACGATCCCCAGTCATCCTGAATGGCCAATCGATTTAAGTCCTCTCAGTCTACACGAAGTTGAGAAAGCTATAGGAAATATAAAGGGAGGTAGAGCAGCAAGTCCTAATATGCTTACCCCTGAGATGTTTAGGGATGGTGGTCCAGTTTTAACAGTTAGACTGACCGAGATCTTAGGTAGAATCTGGGAACTGGAAGTAATTCCATCTGACTGGTCTCAGTTGCTAATTGTCCCAATCTACAAGAAAGGACAAAAGTCTTCTTGTGACAATCACAAGGGAATCAGTCTAACTAATATAGTATCTAAAATATTGGCCTCAATAATACTTCGACGCTAAACAAAAGCTCGTGAAGAGCAGACTAGAGAAAACCAGGCTGGTTTTCGACCTGGACGTAGCTGTATAGACCACATCTTCACACTACGACAAGTCCTGGAACACAGACACACATTTAGGCATCCTACAATAGTTGTCTTCCTGGAACTTAAGGCGGCATTCGACTCGGTGGATCGTGAGATTCTGTGGCAGTGTCTGTCATTAAAAGGTGTACCAAAGAAGTACATTAACTTCATACAAGCTCTCCACTCGAGTGAGAGCCGATTGCGAACTGTCATCTGGATTCTCTACATCAAGTGGTGTCCGTCAGGGCTGTCCACTCTCTCCATTCTTGTTTACCTTTGTTGTAGACATCCTCTTAGAGTTGACATCAAGCTTGTCAGATTTTTCAGTAGACCTTCTATCAGAAAAATCGCTTACTGACTTAGAATATGCCGATGACATAGTTCTATTCGGTGAAGACGCTGACGAAATGCAGTCTTCTGACCACTCTAAGGAACAATGCAAGCATATTCGGGATGCGGTTCTCACTCTCGAGATGCGAAATGTTGATTCAAGATTGGGTTGCATCGGAACCTGAACTAGTGATAGGGAGTAAAGCATTTGAGCGTGTTGATCACTTCACTTATCTTGGGAGTCTCATCAGCGCTGATAGCCTGGCGACTGACAAAATCTCAGAACGGATACAGAAAGCTCGATTTGCTTTTGCCAATTTACGCTGTTTACGGCGTAGGCGAGATATCCGTTCGCTATCTAAAGGACGGGTGTACCGTTCAGCAGTTCGATCCGTTCTCCTATATGGATGCGAAACATGGCCGTTAACAGTAGATGTTCGTAGGTTACTAGTATTCGATCATAGATGTCCTAGAATTATTGCTCGTATATCGTGGGACAACAGATTAAGCAATGCTGTTGTTAGGAAACGAGTGAGGTAAGGTGTGACATTTTTAGGGTCGACCTTTCCTAACCCTTCCTTCCTTGTGAGAAGGTAGCATCGCTGCAGATGCTGGTTGTCCGAGGGGAACGCCTTACTGCTGTCATAACCCTCTGCAGTCAGCAGTACGACTTCGCCCTCAGATCTTGAGTAGTTGCTTTTAATCTCATCGTTCTCCAATCGACCTGCCTGGCACGGTAGAACTTTCGGGAACATATGTTCCAGCCAATATAGCTCGGTTGGGTCATCACGACAGGCAAGCGCGACCACCATGTCAAGGTTGCAGCTCCGGTTGGGTTAACCAAATAGGACGAAAAACGCGTACTAGATTCCGATGTTATCCATCATCTATCTCTGCTTATTAAGTGAGAAATAGCCGTATATATGCACGTTTAGCACTTATTATCAAAGTGTTTCTATAAAAAACTAATGTTTACTGCACATATTTGAACATGGATATTCAAGTGTTGTCGTTAAAAATACTAAAACTGCACTAATGCGTATAACGATATAAATCCAATAACAGTACGTAAATTGTACACTAATTAAAACTGTGCTCTTCAATTCTGATTTCAAACAGAATTTAAATTTATTTCACAAATTACCAGTCCTAAGTCTATAACTTCACTATATATGGGCTTCAAGCCAATCAATTTACGGTTCGGTTGAGAAAAAAAGCGTTATGACTAGAGTCTAGATAAGTTTGCTTATTATTCCATCCAATTTTGTCGGTAGGTGTCGCCATTTTCCCTCATTATTTGATTGATAATTCAGGAAAGAGATTATATATGTGTCATGAAGATCAGCGACATCTGTTGAATTCGATAACTGGATACGTATAAGTACGAAAGCCAGTCGGGAAGCGGTTACACCAGAGTAAAATGTCTTTAAACTGCCTAAAATCGAATGCAACATTGTGTACAGAAGTCTTTAAGCACAACCACTGGTACTTAAGGAATGTAATAAAAAGAACCACTCATCCACACTAACCATTTATTTCAAATAAATACCAAACACATCGGCAATAGAAAGTCTAAGCCAATCACAATGAGCACCGATTAGAACAACAATAACTGATAAACTGGAGTAAGTTAAGAGTATTAAAAATTGTATTAAAGATGAAGACCAGCTCAAATCAACATACGTACCCGTGATAACATCTAAATATGTCTTTTCAGGCAAAAACTGCAGTGTATTCAAACAAAATACATTGAGGAAACCAGTTAGTAGATTCGAAATAATAAAATATAACAAACCATTATGATCAATTGTCAAAGATAATGGGGAATAGCTTAAATTCAGGCTGAAAAGTGATTTAAAGTGTATTAATAACGAAATTATTGAAGTGATAAAAACAAAGCCGACAGTTGAGATAAATAGGATTAATAATACATAGTTAGAGTTTCCAAAACGTCTGGATATCATCTCACTGCCACTCAGTGAGTAGAAACAACCTGATGAGCATAGGATTATGATACCACTGAATAAATGTATTTTGAATAACGAAATATTAGGCGGAGATTTCGTTTTCAATGAAATTTTCTCATTTTTATGATCATTATTGGTATCTGTTGACAGGTAGGATAGGGCTAGAAGTGATGAACTTAACTTGAAAAAGTAAATTGATGCATAACCAAATATAGAGATAACACCTTCAAAATTAGCAAACCATAAAGATTTCGAACGATTATCATTTATATAACGTAGTGTTTTTGGATTAAATTGCCATCTTTTTTGAAAATATTCTGGACAAATTATTATTGGGAAAAATTCAGATAGTATTAAACATATACCGGATACAATGTAATAGAATAAAATTTGTCTTTTTAGTGAACATTTTATTAAATAACTACTGATAGGATTTTTAGTGGTCACTATGAATGACATAGCACGTATCAAAGCTACTGTATAAAAGAAATTCCAATGTATACCATATTCTTCAATACTTTGATGATAATTTGACAGTTGAATGAAAAATGTTCTTAACAGTCCCAAAATTAAACATGGAACTACAGAATTCAATATACAATTGAAAAATCGTTTACTACTATTTCGATAAACATTCATATACCAAACTATTTTCGAACCAGATATACCGGATGCAACTATAAATAAACCTGTACCAACATCCATTAAACCAAGACCATTTAATTCAGATTTAGCAAAACGTCTTGGACAAATCGGTAAATCAATTGCATAAATCATAATACACGAAAGCATATATATAGTTGTTCGAAAATAAGCAATTAAAATATTAATTGGTAAAGAATGAAAATTTCCAAAATAATTTAATTGATTACAATTATTTGATTTGAATAACCATAGAAGATAAATTATAAAACTACTGATTACAATAAAAATAATATAAGAAGACAAAATAGTTAATGATAAAAGTAACGGTAGTAAAATCATGAAATAATCAATAATTAAAGCTAAACCTAATCGATTTTTTGATGATACATTAAAATGTATACACACAAGTGATCGTAAACACTGTAACGTTAATGGAAATAAACAAATACAAATAAGTTCTGTTACTGATGTAAAACCTACACGTTTTATAAACTCTGAATGTTCAATTTTATTTACATTAGGCATTCTGTTTATGCGCGTCTGTATGTTTGTGTAGATATTGTAAAGATGAAGTTAATGAAACCTATAGAAAAAGTAGACAAGAATAAAAGAATTTAAAAGTATGATTATAAGAAATAAATACCTACTTACTCTCAAACACATATACACCTGAGTATTGAATAATTTATTCATTGCAAATAGTTTTGTAAAGATCTAATGTCAAGATATCAGTATCACAAAGTTTGATTCATAAACAAATTCACCAATGATAGTGTTCAACTCTCATTCTAATATTAACATTCTTTAACCATATACGACGACTATGCTTTGCTTATTTGCCAATTATAATCTATCATGCATTTTATAAACGATATTGAATTGGTTGACTTATTTTCACCTGTCCTTCAGTTACTTTTCGAAACTCATTAGAGGAAGTAATTCTTACAGATAAAGTTCATCAAACCAAATAGATTGTTTGTTCTAACTTCGGCTAAACTAATACTCTGTATTCAACAAATAAGCAGTAGGCTTAAAATTTCATCTGCATAAATTACTTCTTACAGCATTTTATAAAGACGCTGATAATCGAAAATTTTTCAACAAAATAGTTCAAAATTGATATATACAATATGTACAGAATATTTATCACTATTTGAACGAATCAACTGACAAAGCTTTAGTTGCATTCTTTGTAGAATCATGTTCTCATATAGATAGAAAAAACTCCGCCAGGAACCCCAATGTGGTTACTGCCAGGCCCGAGCCTGAGGTTAGCGATTCCGTCCCGTAGAAGTTCAACTTGCCAGAAAACACTAAGCAGAAAAAAATAATCCAAACCATCTAAACTCTGTCCTGGTAAATTTAAGGTCTTCATTTAAGAGTTATGATGTCTCATAATGAAAGCCGAATTCCTTTCAAAGTTAAGAGGCCGATGCCCCTACTGACAACCAGAGCAACCATTAATTTAGGTACTTTAAATGTCCGTACATTCCGGGAGACTGGAGAAACCATTTTAGTTACTTCGGAAATGAAAAGATATATTCTGGTGAAACTCATTGGACGCAAGCTGGACAAAAAGACTAGCTTCAGGAGAGATGTTTCCCGGTCATGAGGAAGAAAATACTTTCCATACATTAGGGGTTTTACTAATGCTATCCAAAGAAGCCTAAAAAGTACTTGGAGGATGGAAATTTCGTGGACATAGACTCATAAAAGCATCCTTCACAACATAGAAGTGGAGTGTTGCAATGAATATCATTCAGAGCTATGCGCCCACCAACGATAACAAATTAAGGACGATAAAGACCAATTGTATGAGAAGCTGCAGTCAATCGTCAAGAAATATCCTGAAAAAGCTTTGAACATTCTGATGGAAGACCTAAACGACAGGGTTGAAATGAACAACATCGGCAACTCAAAGGAACTGTCAACCAACACCAAAGTCGAAATTTTCAGTACAAACGATAGGACGTTTCTGTCGAATAGGGCCGAAACTTGGAGAACAACAAAGGCTATCATTTAAAAGATGCATGTGTTTGTTAACAGGTGTCTATGCAATATAATTTAAATCCATTGAATCAGAGGTCATAATCAATAACCCACGCTGTCAGAGGAAAAACCAGACTCCCGCTGGGGACGAAATTAGGAAAAGGTGTGTCAAGAGACAAACCCTAACTTGAAATCCTCAAGATCAAACGATAAATTGAGCTGGGAACTGCATAGAAATGAAAAAAATGAATAGTAATTGGGAAAAACTGTAAAGGAGAGTCCAGGACAGAGTTGGTCGGCTGCGCATGCTCCATGAGGGGTGACAGGTGTAAGTAAGCAATTATGGACATGCTGACAATTTTGAAACGTAACAATATGATATTTTAGAGTATGATAGCTCATAGGTTGAATATCTGAGAATAAAAACACTAATTAACAAACCTTTTTATTCTTAGGAAATTTTATCATACTAACAGATCAAACATTCCTTAAAACATATTTAATTACACTGTTATCAATAATTTAAATAAATATAGCTAATATATAAAATAAAAATAGCTGGTAAGTTAAAATGAAATAGTAATGACTGTTCGTTTGTTTGTTTGTCACTTCTTTAAAGAATAATGCGAGATGTCAAGTAAACTAAAAGAAATGCAGTAACTTTGTTGATGGACATGCAACAGGCTCTTCTGAATAGGTTAAACGAAACTTCAATCTTAACAAATAAACTAAAAACACAAAGTATCCAATTAGACATAGTTTAAACATATTGTGTTCATAAAAAATCCATCCACATGAATAATTCCGGGATAAATAACAGGATGATAAGTGTTTATCGTTAACGCTACATAAAATTATGTAAGTTGTTCTATTGACAGTACTGACATTTAGCGTTTGATCCAATATCAGGATGTGTTGTAAGGATTTTAAGCCCAAAAACCAAATAGTCTAGCAGCTCCAAAAATCTGTTTCAGACAGGTATCAAAGAAAGAGTATTAACTCAAGAGTATAGCTGTTTAAGGTGTGATACATATCTTTCGAAATAAGCTATGTCATGTGGAATGCTTGAGATATTTTGTACATAAATTGTTTCCTATCATAAAAGGCCGGAAAAATAATGGCATCAAGCAATCAATAATGATTTAAAAATTGAGGAAAAATGTAGTAAACATAAAAAAACATAATCTGACATTGACACATAATCGTTCATGGTACACTGAAATATTTCAAAGGGAAAAGCGGTAAGAATCAAGGTAATTAAGATGGTGATAGTGAGAAAAACATTAGTGAATAAAATCAGAAGGAGCAAACAAATGACGATAGTATGATATAAGCAATTTTAAACATGCTAAAGAATACACAGGCGCACGGAACAAATATTTAACAGAAAGTACCAAATCAATGATTTCTATTATTTGGTTCATTCAAATCATCAATCTTGAAGTGTCTCGTATAATTTAGGACAATAGATAAGCATTCCAAGAATTGGTACAGTAATTTGGCTCGTAAAAATCGATTCAAGGAAAATGATTAACTAGGATAGTTATATAATTTTATCTCAACTATCGAAACGTTACTAACATTGAAACTACGCCTACAAACGAGACTAAAAACAAAATACATACGAGACAACTAATTGAAAGTTCACTTGAAATCATTCTTCTATTATTTTTTGTTTTATTGTCAACATATAATAATCAGCATGATACAACACAGTAAACAAACTTAGTTTATGTACTCACTCGGGTTTCAGTCAAAGTATGTCTTGAGTAAGAGCTAATCACGCCAACCAACTGCCAGATGGTTGAGGATCGAAAATTATGACTGAACATGTTCTGTCTATTTTCGCTGTTGACAATTAACAAAAAACACAGTGAGTTTTAAAACACGTCTTGTCTATCCTTTAAACTAATACTTTTTTTTTACCGAACAGCTAATTAGAAAAACGTAAGTTTGAGTCTATGATTATGTTACATGACGTCACAGATATTTATGATTTCAAACTAAACTATTTGTAATTAAGGCCATAATCATTAATTTGTGTGATATTACTAGTCAAACAAATAAACCAAAATAATCATTACATAGACTTCTTTTGCTAAACAGAATTCATGAAATTTTTATTATCTTAGATATACTGTGCACCATAGACACAAAGAAGCAGATAAGTGTTGTAAACGCTCGCTTAAATAATTCCCAGCTAATTCCTATTGCCTAGGATTCTCTGACCACAATACACTGGACAAGTTCCAAAGAATCAAAACACGGTGCAACAGGTAAAGATTATATTCCAAATAGCAAGGTTAAATGGAAATAAGAAGCCAAAGGTGATGGCGAAGGCGGAGGCAAAAAAAGATACGTTAGTGTCCTTATAGTTTTTCACATGAGAAGCATCTGGAATGTAATTCACGTGGTTGACTACCACTGACCGAATTGGATTTAGCCAATCAGCATGCAGATAACAACACGAGAATTTTCTAGCCTGTTCTCCAAGTATAGGCCAGGCGCTGATTGGACAGGAAAAATTAGCCAACCAGGGCGCATCTAGTGCAATCATACTTTAATCCATCTATGTCCCACTAACAATAAGTAACACAAAATCCAATGAGATGATGATAAAGGAAATTCGAGTATACGTTTCAATGTGCGTCTACCTCAACGCCTTTCGCTGGGTCCGAGAAATAAGATCTATTTCCACAAGGAAAGAGTGGTTGTTGTGGCTTTATGCACTACCCAATATGGAGACAACCAATGACAGACAGACAAAAAGACACAACACAGGACTTCATACGTATATACATCAGTTCAGGTTGCCATACCACATTAGCGCATAGACCCAACTGTCAGTTCAAATCCAACAGTAATAGAGATAGAAGAAGTATTAGCAAAAATGAAGATTAGGGTTCCAAGATATGATTCAAAAAGTATAATTCAGTGAGATAACTTTAGAAAGAGAACGATAGAAACGATGAAGAATTCAGAAGGTTAGAATCTGAGAGAACACGAAGAGTGGATGCACCTGTGCCACTATAAGAAAGGACACAAGTCTTATTGTGACAATCACAGAGGAGTAAGTCTAACTAATATAGTATCTAAAATATTGGCCTCAATAATACTTCGACGCTTAACGAAAGCTCGTGAAGAGCAGACTAGAGAAAACCAGGCTGGTTTTCGACCTGGACGTGGTTGTATAGACCACATCTTCACACTACGACAGGTCCTGGAACACAGACACACATTTAGACGTCCGACAATAGTCGTGTTCTTGGACCTTAAGGCGGCATTTGACTCAGTGGATCGTGAGGTTCTGTGGCAGTGTCTGTCATTGAAAGGTGTACCAAATAAGTACATTAACCTTATACAAGCACTCTACTCGAACACCACTGGTCGGGTGAGAGCATATGGCGAACTGTCATCTGAATTCTCTACATCAAGTGGTGTCCGTCAGGGATGTCCACTCTCTCCATTCTTGTTTAATTTTATCATAGACATGCTCCTAGAAATAACCTTATCCTCATCTGAATTTTCTGGAGTAGACCTTTTACCAGGTGGCTCGCTTATTGACTTAGAATATGCCGATGACATTGTCCTACTTGGTGAAGACACCGACGAAATGCAGAGTCTTCTGACTACCCTAAGCAACAATGCAAGCATGTTCGGGATGCGGTTTTCCCCCTCGAAATGCAAAATGTTGCTTCAAGATTGGGTTTCATCGGCACCTGAACTAGTGATGGGGAGTGAAGTGGTCGAACGTGTAGACTGCTTCACTTATCTGGGGAGTCTCATCAGTGCTGATGGCCTGATGACTGACGAAATCTCGGCACGGATACAGAAGGCTCGATTGGCTTTTGCCAACCTGCGTCACTTATGGCGTAGGCGAGATATCCGTTTGCTGACTAAAGGACGAGTGTACTGCGCAGTGGTTCGCTCTGTCTTACTTTATGGCTGTGAAACATGGCCAATGAGAGTAGAAGATACTCGACGGTTATTGGTTTTCGATCATAGGTGTCTTCGAAGCATTGCTCGTATATCGTGGGACACCCGAGTGAGCAACGCTGTTATTAGGAAACGGGTACTAGGTAAGAATGGCAGATCAATAGATGAAGTGGTGAAACTTCATCAGTTGACGTGTTTGGGACACATGTTGCGTATGCCTAACCACCGACTGCCTCGTCGAGCTTTGTTTTGTGGTGTAGGAATAGGTTGGAAGAAAGTTAGGGGCGGTCAAACCAAAACATGGCATAAATCCATGAAGTCATTGACGAGTGGACTTAGCCATGTCGGTAATTGTCGACTACCTGGTTGGGGTCCGCGAGATGATAATAATCGATGGTTAGAGACCTTGAACGACATGGCTCAAAATCGTTCGCAATGGCGACAGCGCATTTATTCTTTGTGTTCTCTCAAATCCTAATCTTCTGGATTCTTCAACACCTCTAGTTTTTACTTTCTAAACTTATCTCATTGAATCATACTTCGTGAATAATATCTTCTAATTCTAACGTCTACGATTACTTCTAATACCTTTACTACCTCTTCTACTATTGGATTTGAATTGAAAATTATATCTCTGTGCTGATGTGGTATGGCGACATGAACTGATGTACTTACGTACGAAGTTCTACGTTGCAACTGACTGACTGACTGACTGCAAACGATTTTGAGCCATCTAGTTCAAGGTCTCTAACCATTGGTGACTTTCGTCTCGCGGACCCCAATCAGATAGCCTACATCTACCAACATGACTCAGTTCACTTGTCAGTGATTTCATGGATTTCTGCCATGTTTTGGTCTGGCCGCCCCTAGCTTTTGTCCAAACTATTCCTACACCGCAAAATATAGCTCGACGAGGCAGTCGGTGGTTAGGCATTCGTAACACATGTCCCAACCACTTCAACTGAAGTTTCATTACTTCATCTATTGGTCTGCCATCCTTACATAGTACTCGTTTCCTAACAACAGCATTGCATATTCGATAGTACAAAGATATACAAGTATGCTTCGGAGACACCTATGATCGAATACCAGTAACCTACGCTTAACTTCTACTCTCACTGGCCATGTTTCACAGCGAAAACGTAAGATGGAGAGAACTACTGCAAAGTACACTCGTCCTTTAGTCAGCAAACGGATATCTCGCCTACGCCATAGTCAGTCAGTCAGTTCCTAGGCATAAGCTAATCGAGCCTTCTGTATCCGAGCTGAGATTTCTTCAGTCACTAGGACCATCAGCACTGATGAGACCTCTCCAGATAAGTGAAGCAGTCTACACGGTCAACCACTTCACTCCCTATCACTAGTTTACGTGTTGACGCAAGCCAATCTTGAAACAACATTTTGAATTTCGAGGATCAACAGCGCATCACGAACATACTTGCATAGTTGCTCAAAGTAGTTAAGATTACATTTCGTCGGCGTCTTCACCAAATAGAACTATGACATCATACTCTATGTTAGCATGCGTGTCTCCTGGTAGAAGGTTCACCCCTGAAAAGTCAGACGAAGACAATGTTATAACTAGAAGCATGTCTATGAAAAAAGTAAACAAGAATGGAGAGAGTGGACAGCCCTGACGAGCATTACTTGAAGTAAAGAATTCCGATGACAGTTAGCCATAGGCTCTAACTCGACCAGTGGTGTTCGAGTAGAGAGAGAGCTTGTACTTCTCTGGTACACCTTTCAGTCACAGATACTGCAACGGAAACCTCACGATCGACAGAGTAAATAGCCGCCTTAAGGTCGAGAAATACTTCAGTGTGGGACGTCTGACCTGACAGTATTGTGGATATATATGGTCTATACAGCCACGTCGAGGTCTGAAACCAGCCTGGTTTTCTCGAGTCTAGGATCTTCACGAGCTCTATGTAAACATCGAAGTATCATCGAAACTGACGTTTTAGACCAACTATATTAGTTAAACTGATTCATCTGTGGACTGCCATACGAGTACTTCTGTCCCTCTTTGTGGACTGTAACTAATCAGTGATTGAGACCAATCAGATGGGATTACACCCTGTTCCCAAATTCTACTTAAGATCTTCCGTCAACCTAACTGCTAAAACTGGACCACCATCCTTGAAAATATCAGTGGTAAGCCTGTCAGAGCCTGCTGCTCTCCCTCCCTGTACATTTCCTGTAGCCTTTTCAGCTTCATTATAGTCAGAGGACTGACATCGATTTGCCATTTAGGATGATGGAGATCGTGGCAAACCAAAGTGTGAATGAAGGCCAGTTTGAGCTGATCCCTGAAGTGCTCTCCCCAGCGACTCCAATCTCGTGGATTGACAGTCAATAATAGACCCATTCTTTCCCAATATAGTTCCGCTAACAGATGTTTTTAATACAGGTTTATTTGATAAGTAGGAAAACTGTCCTGCTGTTGCCTAGCATTCGCGATGCTTTGTCTACCCACTACCGTTCGCGATATCACTGAATATGGGTTTTTATCAGCCTGCGCTAAGCTGAATGTCGCTCTTCACCTTCAGAGCCAGGTGGGAATAGAGTTTACGAGCGTCTATCAATTCGGGTGGATGCATACTCAGATTCACAGCTTCCTAGCCCTATGGTCCTACCTTACTAGCAGATATCACTGCTGATTCCATAGCCTTTTTTGATATCATTCCAACCTGCCTCCGAATGGGAATCACTTACATGGCCGCCTAACTGTTTTTGATTTGTTCCTGAAATATATTCTAAGTTTTGTTATCATTAGGTAGAACCCTAACAGGTTTCATCGCAGTGTTTTACCTACGTCCGGTAAGACATCAAACAAAATATGCGCTCGCCATTAGGACATGATCTGAATCTGAATAAGCGACAGTCCTCTATCGAATCCCCTCAATAGTTGGCTGACGGCGAAATTTGATCTACTTGGGTCCAACGTTGAGCCTGCATTATAGGGGGTCGCCGCCAGGTCAATGAAAATGCTTTCTTTATGCTTAAGGTTTAGTCTTTGCCGGAAATAGTAGGCGGTCATCTGGAGCATAGTTGCAACCATTATCTGTACTATTGGCCCGCGACACTACACAGATGTCTTTCATTTTCACCTACCTACTTGAGCATTCAAGTCACCAACCACTACTACTATATCAGAGCGCCCAAAATTTTGGAGTTCTAAAAGCCTTCTGTAACACTTGTATTTTACCTCTTCCGAACTGCAGTCAGTGGGAGCGTAGGCAGAGACGACATAGAGAAAACAGCGAGTGTCCCTATCTTCCCGAATCTCACTGTCCCGTTCAGTCGAACAGCAAACAAGCAACTACCTACTGGGATCCATTCTAGGAGAGCTAGTTCTGCCATACAATTCAATGCTACACCTACACTAGAAAAACCCGGGGGAGCAGCATCAGGGCTTCCAGAAACACGAAGGTTTTTGGCTAGGTAGGTTGCAATGATCGAGAGAACATTACCAAACCGACGACGTCGGGTAGCTCTAAAAACAAATTTGTCGAACTTGAAAAGATAGACAACATATGAATTACTTATTATAGGGAACTAAAATAGGCAGTGTGAGAGTGAATATGTCAGTATCCATTATCTAATTCACGAACTTGTATTAACCTATTTATTTATTTGAGCTCACTTCTTGTTCTGGTAACTGGATAAAAAACACTGAAATTAAGTGTATACCTAGTGCTTTCTTACTGCATAACTTGAAGAGTTATCAAATCATTCTGAAGTTTCATGAATCATGATTGGATCTCAAACAATCCTTTTATTTTGGTTTCATTTCACCTCCCCTAGGAAAATCTAATAATTTTGCTAAGGTCACTTTAAGGATGGCGAAATTCGGACCATATAATCTAATTTTAATTTTCGCCAAGTATATATGTGGAAATAATTCAGATTACAACAAAGTAAAAGCTATTCATCATCATTAGTTACAGTATGTGATGTTTTGAATTTGCCCACAATCCTGAATGTGAAGAAATGGTGGGATTTTCACCAGAGCCATTTGCAAGTCTCCAGTTCTCTTCAGAGATTAGAGAAGTTTTAGGAAAAAACCGAAAAAGCAGTGTAACGCGACTGCGAGAACATAAATTTAAGCCTTTTAGGACATAAGTGGACTAATCGTGATGTCTGTCGACATAAATGTCATGCCTTGAATGGGTGACAAAACAGTTTAGAAAAAACGTTGGAGAAAATTCACCCACTAACCTGAACCAGCAGAGTGCAATCAACTGCCAGAAAAAGCTATAGTTAGGTCAAGAATTATAGTTTGGTTTATCATAACAAACCAAAGAGAATTAGTAGCACACACATTTAAAAATTTACACGCTGACAATATCCAACATGCCATGTATGATATTTTCCCGAGCTGGTAAAAAAGAGGTTGAAGGAGTTACTGCACGGATATTCTCCTTTCAGAACTAATCCACGTGTTTGGTAGTTTCCAATGGATGGTAGTCGCGCCACTCGACTGCATTAGTTCTAGTCAGCTGGCAATCGTTTGTGAGTTTGTATGTCCGTGATTTTCACAGAAGTTTAATACAGCCTTTCTTCGGGATACCATAAAACTCAAGGAATTCAAGATAGCCCTCACCAATAGGTTCCAGGCCTTTCAGGATCTACTCAATGGAGAGGACGCAACATTGGAGAACAATTGGGAAGGGATTAAGGAAGCAATCATTTCAACATGTCACGAAGTTCTGGGTCACAAGAAGTACCATCACAAGGAATGGATCTCTGTTGGTACTCTTGCAAAAATTGAAGGAAGGAGGAACAAGATAGCAGAAAACAATGTCAGCCGAACAAGAGCAGAGAAAGTTACCGCACAAGCTGCATACACAGAAGCAAACAGGGAAGTGATGAAGAGCATCAGAGTTGACAAACGAAAATATGTAGAAGATCTAGCAATGACGGCGGAAAAGGCTGCAAGAGACGGAAACTTGAGACAATTGTACGAAACAACAAAGAAACTGGCCGGAAACTATCGTAAACCAGAACGACCAGTGAAAAGCAAGGAAGGGAAAATAATCAGCAACACTGACGAACAGCGAAATAGGTGGGTAGAGCACTTTAAGGAACTATTGAATCTACCAACTCCACTGAACCCACCCAACATCGAAGCAGCATCCATGAACCTCCCAATTAATATTGGCGCACCTACAATTGAGGAGATCAGTATGGCCATCAGACAAATCAAGAGTGGCAAAGCAGCAGGACCAGACAACATTCCAGTAGAGGCAATGAAGGCAGATGTAGAAGCAACTGCGAAAATATTTCACAACCTCTTCAAGAAGATTTGGGATGAGGAACAAGTACCATCAGATTGGAAAAAAGGATACCTGATGAAAATACCAAAGAAAGGCGATCTCAGCAAGTGTGAGAACTACACAGGCATCACTCTTCTTCCAATACCAAGCAAATTCTTCAACAGGGCATTGTTAAACAGAATGAAGGACTTCGTAGACATCGGTGCAACTTCGAGATCAACAGGCCGGATTTCGTAAGGATCGATCGTGTACTGACCAAATCGCTACATTACGGATCATTGTGAAACAATCAATTGAATGGAACTCACCACTCTACATCAACTTCAACGACTACGAGAAAGCAATCGATAGCGTGGATAGGAAAACACTGTGGAGGCTTCTTCGACACTACGGTGTGCCTGAGAAGAGAGTTAACATCATACGGAACTCTTATGATGGATTCAACTGCAAAATCGTGCACGGAGGTCAGCTGACAGACTCTTTCGAGGTGAAGACCCGTGTCAGGCAAGGTTGCTTACTCTCACTCTTTCTCTTTCTCGTGGTCATCGACTGGATTATGAAGACGTCGACGTCTGGAGGGAAGCACGGTGTCAACTGGACAGTTAGGACGCAGCTGGACGATCTGGACTTCGCAAATGACCTGACTCTTCTATCGCACACGCAACAACAAATGCAAGAGAAGACGACCAGTGTAGCAGCAGCCTCTACAGCAGTAGGTCTCAACATACATAAAGGAAAAAGCGAAATTCTCCGATGCAACACAACATGCAC
Source organism: Schistosoma turkestanicum (assembly GCA_944470395.2). Classification (NCBI taxonomy): domain Eukaryota; kingdom Metazoa; phylum Platyhelminthes; class Trematoda; order Strigeidida; family Schistosomatidae; genus Schistosoma; species Schistosoma turkestanicum. Next base: position 7,501,717 of record OX103974.1, on the reverse strand, counting down.
CAACCAAATCACTCTTGATGGAGATGCCTTGGAGGACGTTAACACCTTTACACATCTGGGTAGCATCATCGACGAGAAAGGTGGATCGGATGCAGATGTGAGGGCGCGGATTGGCAAAGCGAGGGCTGCATTTCTACAGTTGAAAAATATCTGGAACTCCAAACAAATATCAACCAAAACCAAAATCAGGATTTTCAATACAAATGTCAAGACAGTTCTACTGTATGGAGCGGAAACTTGGAGAACAACGAAAGCCATCATCCAGAAGATACAAGTGTTTATTAACAGTTGTCTACGCAAAATACTTCATATTCGTTGGCCAGACACCATCAGCAACATCATACTGTGGGAGAGAACAAACCAAATTCCAGTGGAGGAGGAAATGAGGAAGAAGCGGTGGAAGTGGATAGGACACACACTACGAAAAGCAGCTAACTGCGTCACCAGACAAGCCCTCACATGGAACCCTCAAGGCAAAAGGAAAAGAGGAAGGCCAAGGAACACACTACGCCGAGAAATAGAGATAGATATGAGAGGAGTGAACAAACATTGGACAGAACTGGAGAGGGAAGCCCAAGACAGAGTTGGTTGGAGAAAACTGGTTGGCGGCCTACGCTCCATTGGGGGTAACAGGCGTAAGTACGTAAGCAATTAACGTCTCCAACATACTTTCCTGGAACTGTTCATATCGTTTTCCTTGACGTTCCAGTAAAGATTCTATCTGTTCAAGGGTAGTTGACATTGTGGATTGCAAACCTCGTCGACTCTGTAAGGGTTGTCTGCTTGAGTAACGACAACACCGGACGTTAGACTCCCACCGTTCAAAAAATAAGAAGACGGAAGACGTTGGAGAGCACTTATTAACGGAATCAAAAGTATACTATAAAAAATGCGTATTTATACAGTTATTTATATAATCGACATTGTCCTTGAATTATTGAAACATTTAATCGATAAGTTCAGTGATCGACTGCCCTTGAAATATCTAAGCATTTAATCGATAAGTTCGTCGATCGACTACGTGCGTAGGTGGCTTCCCGATGGCTATCCCAACACATTGATCAACAAGGTGGATTTGATGCAGATGGGAATGCGTGGTTTGGCAAAGCAAGGATAGCACTTCCACAATTGTAGAACATCGGCAACTTAAAGGAACTGTCAACCAACACCAAAGTCGAAATTTTCAGTACAAACGATAGGACGTTTCTGTCGAATAGGGCCGAAACTTGGAGAACAACAAAGGCTATCATTTAAAAGATGCATGTGTTTGTTAACAGGTGTCTATGCAATATAATTTAAATCCATTGAATCAGAGGTCATAATCAATAACCCACGCTGTCAGAGGAAAAACCAGACTTCCGCTGGGGACGAAATCAGGAAAAGGTGCTTGGGGTGGATAGTAAACATATTGCATTAATCACCCAACTGCGTTAATACGCTACACATATCTTGGATTTCTCATGACCAAAGGAAAAGTAGTCGATAAAATAACACGCTTGCTTAGAATCATATGCAAACATGGAACGAATGAATGGTGTTTGGGAATAACATCAAAGTGGAGCTCAGGTTACAGTTGATTTCAGCAGCCTTTACACTCGAGGGAGTAACAGTCGTGGTTAAGTAGGCAACTAACTACAATGTTTTCCAAATACTTTTGAAAGTCTAAACTGCAATCGAATTCGCGCGCTGTGGTCGACAAATCGCCGTCTTGAGGTTAATCATCTAGTACAGCAACCCTGTCGTATTCCGAAATAATGAAATTCTCGAATGTTTGCTCTGTTTATTTGCTTACTTGTAGGTTGTTTAGTACATAGGAATTCTTTGACATTTATTATATTGCGTTTGCGTATTCTTTTAAAATGAGTCAATCATTACTCGTGTCATAATTCCTGCGTTTCCTTATGCCCTTAAAGCCTTCGTTGATGAAACCCTCAAAGGCTTTCAAGGCTTTCCGCTGAACGTAGAAAAAGGATAGCTTAAAGGAACTATAGGTGTTTTACTGCATCATCTAAGTTCCCGCAGCTTTACGATATACTTCCAACATCCATTTCATTTACAACTACCAAGAATAAACTAAATGATTTTGTTAGAGAAGTTAGGTCCCCAGAACTCACTTGGAAATGGTCCTAATACAGGATTTTTTATGTCTTCGCGCATACGTTGCTTAGTTGACCTTAAGCTTACAGTTCCCACTCGGAAAATCTCCGACTGTCATTGGTTAATGGAGTATTTTTGTGCGACGACCTAGATCTTTTTAAGTTGTAACACCAACTATACACCTGCTCTTTTGTAAATTAATGAAGACAGTTCTCTAGTAAGATAACGAATGTGCAATAGTATAAATAGAGGAAATTCAGAAGAAATAAACTGTTGGAAATAAAACTGATTTACAGAATATAATGATGAAGCGCAGCGATCTGATGATTCTGTGACATTTTACTTATCCTTTTCCTTTTTAATGCTGTAGCTGAAGATGCCAAGAGTGGGCTCTTTTATACCATAATTTTCTACATCTGCTTGCAATAGGACTTCTTGGTAGAGACAAAAACCAGTTCAATGTTACAAACGTCAGTCGTAGACGAGATTAACAAGGAAAAGCAACACCAATATCATTGACTTGTTAATGACATCAAACCATTCATATCTATTCACCAACTTATCACTTCAATCCGTCTCTTGTTTATTAACCTGTTTAGTGATAACGGTTACATAAACTTCTGGTCAAATGATGAAGGCGTTCAAATTTGCGATTTTTCATGCAGAAACGAGCCAGTCTCGTAAAACATAATGAGACATAATTGTTATAATAATTTTAATACTCTTTAACAAATGCCCTCATGTACAATGAATAAATACCAACCACAGATTAACTGATAAATTCATTAAGAGTATCGTTTTCAGATGATTAAGCTATCACACTCTGTATGGCATTGCAATCTTGGAACTGTAACGAAGCGTCAGAAAGAGAGCAAAGATACCCAAATTAGTATACATTGATAAGTCAGAATGCTGTCGAATACTGAAGGCGCAACTATAATAAATGGAGGCCTTGGAGTTTAGCACAAACCTCACGGGTATAACGGCATGTGGTCTATGCAGGCAGTCAATGGAGTTTCAGTAACTCCCAGTTGAATGAAACAACCAGACGCGCAATCTAATTGGTGAGGGTTTATGAATAAAGTTTACGAAGATAGACTCTAGCCTCTGGAATTTTTCCCACAGAGTTATAGGTAAATAGGAAGTAATTTGATAATATATTTATTCTCAAATAACTACGTTACAAGAGTCACGCCAGTTTACAGTCTAGATCAAATTGTCACAAATGCTTTCACAATTACTGTAAAGTTATAGCAGTTAAATTAAGTATAAGAGTCAGTTTCTGATAGCATATTTACACCATGTCGCTGACAGAAACAGTATTATACAGCCACATCTTCAATAGTAGAGTACAAATAAGGAAGGTGCACAATAGGTATCATGCCAAAACATCACACAAGGCCCGTCAAAAAATATTACAAAAAAAATTCATAGCAATTTGGAATGTTCGCCCGGTTCAGTTGACCGAAGCCCTGTAGTGGGATGCTTTTATAAAGAGGACGCAAAGTACGATAAAGTACGTATAATCATGGAGTACACTGTACCGTCCTCACTCAAGGAGCTGAAGGCTTGTATCGGTTTGGTTAACTTTTACTGACGTTTCACTCCTCACGCGGCAGAACAGTTACGACCGTTAACCGACTCGCTTCACGGTAAACCACGTAAATTAGAATTGAACGATGTCGCGAGTACTGCATTTTCAGAGATCAAGCCACGCTCCTCGCCCATCCTGACCCATCAGCCACGCTTAGTATAGCGATTGATGCATCAGAGTTTGCTATAGGAACCGATATGCAACAGAACATCTCTGGAAGTTGTCATCCTCTCGAACTCCTCTCACGACGCCTCACTCCCACGGTGACGTGATATAGCGCTTTTGGTCTGGAACTGCTAGCAGCCTACTGTGCTATCAAACATTTTCGGCTTTATCCTCTTCACTGACCATAAGCCTCTAACGTATGCTCTGCATACCAAATATGACCGCTACTCACCACGAAAGTGCAGACCTTTAGACTACATCTTTCAGTCCACGACAGACATTCGTCATATTAAATGCGAGTCCAACTATGTTGTCGACGCTCTGTCACGTATTCAAGTGAATCCAGTTACTTTGCCAGTGCTTGATCTTGCTGCTATGGCCGCTGCCCACGTAAATGATACCTCCTTTACAGAAGCCCCACAATCTATATCCTTGAGTGCCCCTAGTCACTAGCTCACGTGCCAGTGGTTTACCCCGACCCGTCTTACCCTCTGTTTATTGAGAAGGTCGTGTATCTGGCTGGTATTCATGATGGTGGGGCGATAACCTCAGTCTACCCATGTCTGTGGGGCAGAACATTTTGTTTGCTTACGGCTCCTCATGATATATCAGGATGTAACTAATCAGTGATATTTATGTTAATTTTGCTTGTTAATCTCGTCTACGACTCACGTTTGTAACATTGAACTGGTTTTTGTCTCTACCAAGAAATCCTATTTCAAGCGGATGTAGAAAATTATGGTGTAAAAGAGCTCGCTCTTTGCATCTTCAGCTACAGAGTTAAAAAGAAAAGGAATTAATACAATATCACTAAAGCATCAGATCACAGTGCCTCATTGGTCCTCAAATCAACATAATTGCTAACAATTTGGTTCATCTGAATTGACTCAGTTCGTACGAATAATTTGCGATTCTTTATCTTGCTATTGAACTGTCTCCATTAACCTGCATAAGTTCAGGTGTACAGTTACTATTGTAACTTGAAAAAGTATCCGCTGAATCATTGTTCAGCTTTAAACAATAGTATTTTCTGTTCTGCTCCTCGCCCCGTTCTCTTCATTGATCTTTTTCAGCATCTTATTCCAATCATTAAATATTAGTCTGAATATTTGCCGAAACTTGGTTATTTACACAGGAGCCTGCAAATTTATTATCTGGTGAAAATCTTAGAACATTTACCTCACCAATTCTTGTTATATACAGACCTGGCTCCACCTTGCATTGTTTTGCAGTCATTAGTAGTTCTTCGTTATGCAGCCATTGCAACGCGCGCCGGCTGTTCGCATTGTACGTTGCAGAGTCTGAAAAATTATCTGTAATATTATGTGGAAAATTTTAGCCGTCTATATGAAGCCAATATATCTTGTGAAATATCTGAGAACTGAACGACGTTTTATAAAACATATGTAAGCAATTTTAACATTTTGATCTTGCTTGAGAATCGGCATGACTCTTTGTACATGTTATTTGAGAAAAAATTAATATTATTAATATTACCGTCGTCTCGTCTTCGACGCGACATTACGTCTCATCACTGCACGATATGTCTGGCCGTCCATTAATAAAGATGTTCGTATGTGGGTGAAGCAATGCTTAGAATGTCAACGACCAAAAGTGCACATTCACGTTACTGCTCCGGTCGGCACATTCTCTACGCCTGATGCTCGCTTTGATCATGTTCATATTGACACCGTAGGACCATTGCCACCATCTCGTAGGCATGATCTCATACTCACGAGCATCGATTGTTTCACAGGATGGTCTGAAGCTATTTCCATCACTTCTATTACGGCGGAGAATGTTGCTCACCGCTTCGTAGAACGATGGATAGCGCTTTACGGTTGTCCCTCCATTGTCAAGACTGATCGAGGGCAACAATTCGAGTTAGAATTGTTCTCCTCGCTAACCCGGCTTATTGGTACAGAACGCATACGCACCACCCAACATCGAATGGTTTAGGTGGACGGTTTTTATCGCTAACTTAAAAGTGCTGTTCGAGCACACGAAAACAACAATTGATACAAAGCCTTACCGCTCGTCCTCTTAGTTATCTGAACGACCTTAAAGGTAGATATTTAATGTTCCGCCACTGAGTTAGTACACGGCACGACATTGCATCTGCCTGGTAAATTTTTGGCCCCCCCGGGGCGGTGATAAATTCGATAGGTCAGACTACGTCCAACAATTGTCCGAATATTCGAAAACGCTGCATCCGGTGTGAACTCTAATACAGCATTGACAGGTCGCTCACCCTCGAGAGTTATCCACCTGTTTGCATGTTTTCATACGAGTCGATTCGGTACACAAACCTTTGTAACATCCTTACTGTAGAATCTATTTTGAAGGCTTTGTTTTTTGAAAATCCCTCCGTGTGTATATATTTGTGTTATGATCTGACTGAATCTTTCTGTTCGATATTTTGGTACTCTATTTGATCCCATTTTGGGATTTTATCATTTGTATCTTGTTATTATTTCATGACGGTGGGGCGATAACCTCAATCTACCCATGTCTGTGTGGCAGAACATTTTGTTTGCTTACGGCTCCTTACGATATGGCAGGATGTAACAAATCAGTGATATTGATGTTACTTTTCCTTGTTAACCTCGTCTACAACTCATGTCTGTAACCTTGCACTGGTTTTTACTTCCTACCGAGAAATCCTATTACAAGCTGGTCTGGATAACTATACTAAAAAAGAGCTCATTCATAATTTCTTGAGCTGCAGAGTTAAAAATAAAAAGAATATATAAAACAAAAAATTATATCACTGAGCCTCTTTATTATATTTTGTAAATCAACATTATTACTAACAACTTGGTACTTCTGAATTTCCTCTATTCTTTCGACTAACTTCCCAATAGTTATCTCACCAATAATTTGTCTTCATTAACCTACATAAGTGCAGGTGTACAGTAATGACATTAAGAAAGTCTGAGTAAACATACCTTTGTTTTATCTATAAACGTATTTTCTGTTCCGCTCCTCGTCCCGTCTTCTTTATTCCTCTTTTTTTTCAGAACCTTATTCCACTCCTCATATATTAGTCTGGATATTTGCAGTAGACTTGGTTACCCTACCCAAGAACATGTAAAATCATTAGCTGATGAATATCAACCATACCTTTGTACATTTACCGCATCAATTCTTGTTATATGCAAACCTATCTCTACCATGAATCGTTTCTCAGTCCATAAGATGATTGTCGTAACGCAACCTTCGTAACTTGCGCCAATTATTCGCATTGAACATTCCATCTTTAAGAACACAATGAATCTTGTGAAATGTTTCAGTTAATGTATACCCTTTTCAAAGAAATATGTTGTTAATCTTAACATTTTGATCTTGCCTGTAAATTGGCATGTCTCTTGTAACATGTTTGTTATTTGAGAATAAATTATTATTATTATTATTATTATATTGAAGTTTCTATGTTCCCTTCTGAACTATATATGTGTTGTTTAAAATTGATACTTATTATTGCTACAGCCGTTTTGGGTTTGATACTCTAGCAGCAGCTCGTTGCAACTAACTGCAAGCACTTATTCTTCCAGTATCGGAACTTATTGTTGTGATTAGAAACTCGGTGTAATATTGTTTTGGTAATTGCCTGTAATTCCCTTTTTGGTTAAAAATAGGACCGTTCTTTCCCAGATTTGTCATTTTTGGATTTGGATTGAGCGAGACGCGTGTGAACCTACACCTTTTGGATTCAGAGCTCACTGCGAGAGTAATAAATATTTCTATACTTACGAAGGAACTTTTCACGTGATTTCTCGTCACGAAAAGACTTTCAAGGTTGCTCGACATGGCTGCGTCAAGAAAGTCAGCATTGATCGTCTGAAGCCAGCACACGTCGATGACAGTGCTTTAATTGCTAATCTGAGACCCGATGCCAGACATGTCACACCTACTATTGGGATCCCCACATCACCTTCGGACCCCAAGCTAGATACATCGGAGGTCTCACGTCCCAGTCAACAGCACGCGTCATTTGCACTATCTATGGATGAGACTCTGGTCTCACGTCCAGATCTGCAGACTACGCCGCCCTTGACTTCGAATGAGGTTGCTGGCTCGCGACCTACTCACGAGACCGCCATCTCGCATTCCGGTCATCGCCTACGCCTACCTGTGTGCTTTCGCGACTAACCACTCAATCAAAAACGGATACAGTAAAGGACCTTATCCTCATACTACATGCATACTACAACTTTCTCTTTCCCTGGCTTTTTCATCCTGAGTCCACGTCAACGACCATATCCTTGTTGGTACCGCGTACTTCAGTCAATCTTGGCAAAAGCTTGCCTGGTCACCAAAGCTCTTGTCACTGCAAACAGTCCCGACTACTCGTGGCATATGGTTTCGAATTTGGTCGTTATGGTCGTCTCTGGTTCCCTTCGCTCAATCTAGTCCCATCCTACGTCTGCGGCTTTTTCTGGTCCCAACAGCTACGAACGCAATCTTCAGATTATGGATATGAGCAATGCTGGTGTGGCATGCCAACTGGAGCAGCAAACATGGCACATTACCGCCGGTACAGTTTCCTGTTAACTACATTCGATGACAATTCGAGCTTCATGGGTCGCTTCCTGTTCGTCAACCCTTCCGCCCTACACTCATTCGTTGACCGAACAACCCCACCCCCCGAACGAAAACGCAAAGTAGCAGGTGTAAATCCTTTCTAAGTGGCTGCTATAGTTGAATGCTTTTACGTAGAGAACGCAACCCAACTGCATAAATGACTATTTTATTGTACTCCTTTTGTTTAACTGTACTCAAAACCACTAATTTTGCGCGTCACGTGACGCAATCATCACTCTGTCGCCTCTGTGGTTTTTATCTGAGGTCGTTTCACTATCTCGATAAATTTTCGCCATCAGGAGATCGTCAGTCGACACACCTCGTCTTTCGGTCACAGCTGGTCTTCTGATTTTCGGCCTAAACGGGACTTAATAATAATAATAATAATAATAATAATAATAATAATTTATTCTCAAATAACAAACATGTTACAAGAGATAACCGGTATCATTTAGCTACAGCTCTCTAAGTGTATAGCTTCAAGAATACACTTGGTAAACACATATTCACATATAGATTGACATCTCTTGCTTACAACAGATGTGCCTCATTCATGTTTGGAAACTTCCTAGTTGTTAGATTGTCATTTCATCAGATAACTAAATTATTATCTCTTCATCATGGTCACCGATAACTGTGAACTGGGTACAAACAATCAAATTAACAGATATCTAGCAAGGAATTCAGAAACAACCTAGTATCAAGGAATCCTTCTGCAACGAGGCTAACGCACAAAAAAGATGGCAAAATGAAATTCATGAAAGACGACAAAAATGATAAGAATTAGTGCAGTTGAGTAGCTAGACTATCATCCACTTAACACTAACAAACACCTAGAACAGTATCGAAAGAACAAGAATCCAGCGCAAAGTAACCAAGCAAACTCAAGGAAAAGTATATATAATATTGGCTTGGAGACTACCTTGAGGATAAAAAGTTTCGCAGCAACTCAGAACATCGGGAATTTGACAGGGGTTCATCTCACGTCTACTCCTCTTCCTTATATTTATTGGTGACCTGTTAGACAAAGTTAGCTCAGCTGCAATAATTTACGCAGATAATGCGAATACTTGGAGGTTCATTAGAAGCGACGAGGACTCAACTGAGCTTCGAAAAGACCTTAATCTATTGAGGAGCGGGCGGTGAAACACTGTTCGAAACTAAGCCAGCTGAAGTGTCACGTCACGATTATTCTGCCGAACGCGACACAAACGACTTACACCGTCAACGGAAGTCCGTCTCCTAATATCTCCTCAGAGCGCGATCTCGGTCTAATAACCACTGAGAGTCTGGACACCAGTTTGAACTATATAGGGGACGCAGCCAAGGCTAATGCGGATCTCCACTTTATATGAATACTAATTAGTACTGTCACCCTTGGAGTACTCTTAACATACGCGCACCCACACCTTGAGCATCACAAAGTCGTCGCACCACGTCTACTTAAAAGAGACATAAATCTCTTGGATCGAGTGCAACGAAATGGGTGATAGTGTTGAAGAATAAAGCTCACGAAAATAGACTCCAGCATTTTGGCTTATTCCCTCTGAGTTACAGAAAAAACCAGAGGTGATCTTATAATGGCGTACATCATACTAAGCACGCCATATCATCCCAACGTGAACTTCCTATCGAAGCATCACCACCACACCCCTCGAGATAATCCTCGAACAATTGCGCATCAAAGAGCGAACAGTCAGGTTCTTTCACACATTTTTTCATTAAGAGTCGTTGCAACGTGGAATACTCCGCCAGCCAAAGAGACCGCAGCCCCCTCAGTGGACAGCTTTAAGATGAGACTTGATAAACAGGTACTCCCATACGGATTACCCTCTCTAGCTTAGGTAACATGATAGCTGCTACTATCCAGAAACACTACTTTCCTGAAACAAAGTACTCATTCAAATCACGAACATTACTTACATACCTACGTCTGTTACCCCCAATGGAGCATAGGCCGCCAACCAGTTTTCTCCAACCAACTCTGTCTTGGGCTTCCCTCTCCAGTTCTGTCCAATGTTTGTTCACTCCTCTCATATCTATCTCTATTTCTCGGCGTAGTGTGTTCCTTGGCCTTCCTCTTTACCTTTTGCCTTGAGGGTTCCATGTGAGGGCTTGTCTGGTGACGCAGTTAGCTGCTTTTCGTAGTGTGTATCCTATCCACTTCCACCGCTTCTTCCTCATTTCCTCCTCCACTGGAATTTGGTTTGTTCTCTCCCACAGTATGTTGTTGCTGATGGTGTCTGGCCAACGAATATGAAGTATTTTGCGTAGACAACTGTTAATAAACACTTGTATCTTCTGGATGATGGCTTTCGTTGTTCTCCAAGTTTCCGCTCCATACAGTAGAACTGTCTTGACATTTGTATTGAAAATCCTGATTTTGGTTTTGGTTGATATTTGTTTGGAGTTCCAGATATTTTTCAACTGTAGAAATGCAGCCCTCGCTTTGCCAATCCGCGCCCTCACATCTGCATCCGATCCACCTTTCTCGTCGATGATGCTACCCAGATATGTAAAGGTGTTAACGTCCTCCAAGGCATCTCCATCAAGAGTGATTTGGTTGGTGCATGTTGTGTTGCATCGGAGAATTTCGCTTTTTCCTTTATGTATGTTGAGACCTACTGCTGTAGAGGCTGCTGCTACACTGGTCGTCTTCTCTTGCATTTGTTGTTGCGTGTGCGATAGAAGAGTCAGGTCATTTGCGAAGTCCAGATCGTCCAGCTGCGTCCTAACTGTCCAGTTGACACCGTGCTTCCCTCCAGACGTCGACGTCTTCATAATCCAGTCGATGACCACGAGAAAGAGAAAGAGTGAGAGTAAGCAACCTTGCCTGACACGGGTCTTCACCTCGAAAGAGTCTGTCAGCTGACCTCCGTGCACGATTTTGCAGTTGAATCCATCATAAGAGTTCCGTATGATGTTAACTCTCTTCTCAGGCACACCGTAGTGTCGAAGAAGCCTCCACAGTGTTTTCCTATCCACGCTATCGATTGCTTTCTCGTAGTCGTTGAAGTTGATGTAGAGTGGTGAGTTCCATTCAATTGATTGTTTCACAATGATCCGTAATGTAGCGATTTGGTCAGTACACGATCGATCCTTACGAAATCCGGCCTGTTGATCTCGAAGTTGCACCGATGTCTACGAAGTCCTTCATTCTGTTTAACAATGCCCTGTTGAATAATTTGCTTGGTATTGGAAGAAGAGTGATGCCTGTGTAGTACTCACACTTTCTGAGATCGCCTTTCTTTGGTATTTTCATCAGGTATCCTTCTTTCCAATCTGATGGTACTTGTTCCTCATCCCAAATCTTCTTGAAGAGGTTGTGAAATATTTTCGCAGTTGCTTCTACATCTGCCTTCATTGCCTCTACTGGAATGTTGTCTGGTCCTGCTGCTTTGCCACTCTTGATTTGTCTGATGGCCATACTGATCTCCTCAATTGTAGGTGCGCCAATATTAATTGGGAGGTTCATGGATGCTGCTTCGATGTTGGGTGGGTTCAGTGGAGTTGGTAGATTCAATAGTTCCTTAAAGTGCTCTACCCACCTATTTCGCTGTTCGTCAGTGTTGCTGATTATTTTCCCTTCCTTGCTTTTCACTGGTCGTTCTGGTTTACGATAGTTTCCGGCCAGTTTCTTTGTTGTTTCGTACAATTGTCTCAAGTTTCCGTCTCTTGCAGCCTTTTCCGCCGTCATTGCTAGATCTTCCACATATTTTCGTTTGTCAGCTCTGATGCTCTTCTTCACTTCCCTGTTTGCTTCTGTGTATGCAGCTTGTGCGGTAACTTTCTCTGCTCTTGTTCGGCTGACATTGTTTTCTGCTATCTTGTTCCTCCTTCCTTCAATTTTTGCAAGAGTACCAACAGAGATCCATTCCTTGTGATGGTACTTCTTGTGACCCAGAACTTCGTGACATGTTGAAATGATTGCTTCCTTAATCCCTTCCCAATTGTTCTCCAATGTTGCGTCCTCTCCATTGAGTAGATCCTGAAAGGCCTGGAACCTATTGGTGAGGGCTATCTTGAATTCCTTGAGTTTTATGGTATCCCGAAGAAAGGCCGTGTTAAACTTGTGTGATGTTGTCTGCCCCGTTGTCCAGTGCTTCTTTAGTTTCAGTTTCATTTTGTGGACCGGCAAATGGTGATCTGAGGCTATGTCAGCTCCTCTCTTGGTTCTCACATCCTCCGTGGTCCTTCTGAACGTTTTGTTGATACAGATGTGTTCAATTTGGTTTTGAGTAATGTGGTCCGGTGAAATCCATGTGGCTTTGTGTATGCGTTTGTGTGGGAATATTGTGCCACCGATGACCAGTTTGTTGAAGGCACATAGGTTTGCAAATCTCTCACCGGTTTCGTTCCTTTCTCCCAGTCCATGTCGTCCCATGATGTCTTCATATCCAGTGTTGTCCATGACAACCTTGGCATTCAGGTCTCCCATAAGAATCGTCAAATGCTTTTTGGTGAACATTTCTCGATGACTGACTGCAGCCTTTTGTAGAACTGATCTTTAACGTCATCATTGTAGTCATAGGTATGTCACGGGAGGAATGAAGACATTTGTCTAATTAAAACCTTTAAATAAATATCATTAATGTCACTGTGTTTTTTGGGTATATTTTTTTTACTTAACTTATGAACTTGTTTGAATTATTATTATTTTCGGCCATTTTGGTTTACTGTGTGTCTTGGTTTGTTAGTTTGCAGATTTTGCTCCAGGAACCTACAAAATTGAAGGTAATTGTAATTATTATAATTATTGTTGTTAGAATGACATTGGTCGTCTAACTGCAATTGACGAACGACATTTTGGTCGATTATTTGTGAATTAACAATAAACTTTGGTATCTACTTTGGAGTTTCGTTTTGTTATAAATTGGGGTTCGTGGATTGCAAATAGATCGACACACCGTACTTCAGAAACGGAAGGAGCAAAAATTGGACGTAACAGGTAGGTGCATAACATAGGATGACGTTCATTGTAATGTCCTCTTTCTTTTTGTTGAAGGATGCTTTAATGATCCTCGGTCCATGAGATTCCAATCCTGTCAGTGCATTTTGTGCATGTTTGGACAGCATCAGTATAACTCCTTGTGTATGTGAAGCGTTTTCCTCATGTCTTCATGTCCCCATGTCCAACCCTGCTCCTTTACCCGGGCTTGGGACCGGCAGTAGCCCCTAAGGTTCTACTGGCGGAGTTGGAGATGTTAATGAAACAAATGCATCTGAATCACAGAGGTTTTATCGACAATTCATTTAATCCGCATGCAGAATCGATAATTAATTCCATTCATGAATTTCATTTTGATGGCCTAGCTGGTGTCACTTTCGAGTCTTGGTTAAAGAAGTATGAGGATTTGTTCAAGGTCAACCTCAACAAACTTGATGACGCCGCCGAAGTCAGAATCCTCTTGAAAAAGCTCGACACAATCGGATACGAACGTTATTATAATTTTATCCTCCCAAAGAACCCAAGAGATTTCTCTTTTGTTACTGCAATGGAAACTCTGTCGCAAATCTTCGCCGAACTGTCATCTCTCTTTAATATTTGTTATCAATGCTTCAGAATAACCAAGTCAAATGAAGATGACTAGGTAAAGCACGCCGGCTTGGTAAATCGTGAATGCGAACGATTTAAAGTATCATCAATGATGGAAGACCAGTTTAAATGTCTTGTGTTTGTGTGCAGCTTAAAATCTCCCGAAGATGCTGATGTAAGATTCAGAATCTTAAGTAAAATTGATCACTGCCGAAACATCCCGCTACAGGAAATAACTACGGTGTGTCAGAGATTAGTAAACTTGAATCATGATACCTCCATGGTCGAAAACAATAGCCGACCATCATACGTGCATGCTGTTAGTGAAAAGAAAGATTCCGGCTCACAAAAGCACAGAAAACCAGCCCCTATCCCCTGCTGGTCATGTGGAGGTTGGCACTACAAGAAGTTTTGTCCATACAGAGAATTTTTTTTGGATATCAATACACACCGTATCCGTCTTCTACTTGAAACCATCTGATATCACCCTTATCAGTCCTAAAACTTGGGAGAAAATTGGAAGACTTACAGTTTACCAAAGGAGGCAACTAGCACACAGCGCAGCTGGTGGCAAGCTAAATAGTGTTGGGGAAATATTATGCATTATTTCAGAAAGTGAGGCAGCAACGAGTGCAACTGTATACTTAACTAAGAACCCAGACCTCGATTTATCGGGGTTGGATTTGACAGATGCATTAAAATTAGCTGACCATCCTATCAACAATGTCTGCAGCCTAGTTAGAATCAATAACCCTTTAGAGTCAAGTGTGAGAAATGATATTATAAAAAGGCATCATTACGTATTTTCTGAAGCGTTGGGCGAATGTACGAAAGCCAAAGCACTACTGACTCTCAAGTCAACAGCTATTCCTGTTTTTCGACCAAAAAGACGTGTACCTTATGCTTCGCTCCCAGTAGTTGAGCAGAAACTGGTACGACTTCTAAAAATGGGTGTTATTGAACCTGTGAGTTTCTCCAAATGGGCTGCACCGATTGTGATGGTAAAGAAGTTAAACGACAGTGCCCGTCTGTGCTGATTACCTTACTGGACTGAATGATGCTCAAGAACCCCACTAGTATCCCTTGCCTATACCTGATGATTTTTTCTCTAAGCTAAATGGAGGCAAGGTGTTTGAAAACCTGGATTTGTCGGAAGCTTATTTACAGATTCCTGTCGCTGATGAAAGTAGAGATCTGCTTACTATAAACACACATAAGGGCCTATTTCGATATAATCGGTTACCTTTCGGAGTCAAAACGGCGCTTTCCATACTTCAACAGGTGATGGATACTATGCTACATGATCTCCCTGGCGTTGCAGCTTACCTAGATGACATAATAATTATGGGCGTTGATAGAATAGACTTAGAAAAGAAGCTCGACCAGGTGCTATCAAGAATAGCTGAATATGGATTCCGGCTTCGGTTCGAAAAATGCGACTTTCGCATGCAGAGTGTACGCTACCTCGGTTTTATTATCGATAAAGACGGGATAAAACCAGATCCAGAAAGCACTTAAGCTTTGAAAGCAATGCCGAGACCGACAGATGTTCCCAAACTTCGGTCCTTTTTGAACTAGTTAGTCATTATGGAGCTTTTATCCCTGACCTTCATCGTCTACGCGCCCCATTAAACAGTCTTTTAACAAAGAACGTAAAGTGGCGTTGGTCCAAAATTTGTCAAAATGCTTTCGAGAAGATTAAAAAACTGCTACTCTCGGATCTGTCGCTGACACACCCATCCCTTCCTATTGTAGTAGCGTCAGATGCTTCAAACTACGGTATTGGAGCAAGCATTTCGCATATCATGCCTGATGGATCAGAGAAGGCAATCTCGCATGCAGCAAGGTCTTTAACTACAGCAGAACGTAACTATAGTCAGATTGAGAAAGAAGCATTGTAAATTATTTTTGCTGTAAGAAACTTTCTCTAAGCTAAAAACCGTGTTTGACGCCGGTCTTCGTTTTGAATTAGTTTGTGGAGCTTCCTCCACGCCTGAATTTTCAGTTTGTTCCTTCGTAAGAATTATTGGTATGGTTACTATCCTCCTATGTAGACAAAACTGTTGAAGAATATTCAATAATGTCACCCTGTCTGTGATTTCTCGTTTTCAAAGAGGTTGATGAACAGTGATGAGATTTAACCAGTTGATTGTTCGTCATTCATCCATAGTGTTATAATCTGTAAATAAAGCACCAATGGAAGAATCCTCTTCGCCAGCTACTTAACTAAGTAACATAGCTGTACCCTGGATGCGTTAATATTCAGTGGTAGATTTCACCACACATTTCACTCGTATAACGTGTTTATGAATTATAGGATTATCTATGAAATACGGTTTCTTCGGTATAAGATGAAACAGGAATACCTCTTTTAGGTTTTATTAAAACAGAGAGTGTTTAGCTCTTCAAAAAAGTGAGCATAAGCAGCTAATGAACGTTGAGGAGAATAACGAACCATTCACACTTTATTATGTAACCCTATCAGCTATATATATATATATATATATATATATATATATTATGTGCTCACCATAAAAATATATGCTTTCAATGAGACTGCACTTGATGGACTGTCATTTAATGATGCCAAAATGACCTTTAGAAAATTCACCTACTTACTTAGATCATTCGAGTGCTATCAAATAGTGCGAGGAAAAACAGCTAGTAGTTAAGCTTAAGAATTAGAGTTAGGGTCTTCATCACCAACTAACATCACTTACAGTGCCAAAACGTTACTTAAACTTGCGGATAGATTGATTTCGCGCTCAGATGCGAGACAATTTAAATTGTATATTATTATCTTGTCCACAAATCATTGTTTCGACTTCGCTTTTTCTGATACATACACTGCGCTACTCTGAGTGAAAGAAGGACCAGAAATAATTTGCACTGTACTGAAGATAATGGTTGACAAAGGAAACTGAGGCAAACGTTTGCGGTGTAAGAACTTTATAATTCTGTAGTCGTCTAGATACTAGATACTATTAAAATCAATCAAAAGTGAAATAGTTTATCATTTAAAATGTTAGGTATATTTGAATGAAATGTCACTATATTGCAGAGAGCAATCACCAGATAGCTGAAATTCCCAATCGTTAACTTAAGATTCGAAATCCCTAATTTTCTAAACTATTACTAGACGATGCAAAATACAACAGTTATTAAACCTCTGACAAAGACCTCTAACTGATCAATCAGAGAAATTTAAGTGTGTCAAAGAAAGGACAGTCGTCAGTAAGTATCGTATAGGTATATATCTACTGCTTCAAAGTAAAGAAATAGCGTTAAGGCTAATGCAGGGGAGATACGATACGAAACCATAACATAAAGTTCCGAGAAACTAAAGTAACATTGGAATCAAGGACGGGAATACCTAAATGATAAATAGGAATGGAGGGGCTGATGACATTCATTGTTAATTCGTTATACTTTGGAAACGGCCAGTCGTCAGTAAGCTATCTTGCTTGATATTTTTATTAAAGCTTGTCACAAGAATAAAACATATGCGTTCCCGCGTGTAATAAGCTCTCACTGATGATATTTCGAATCAGATACCTAACTTAACCATCGATTCCGAACTTTTCCGTTTTTAAATCGAACGTTTAGGAAGAATACTTCGCGAAAAACTTCACTGGAATCAACAGACTACGTTTTAATAATATATATATATATATATATATATATATATATATATATATGTATATATTGATGCAGTCTACTCTTCGGCTGCACTGAGAACATGACGCAAATAAGAGTAATTTACTCAAAAAGGATAATTCCTTTGTTGAAAACTATTCCGTACCGCTTAAGTTAACGACAGTTACACTAAGCATTCATGCAAATGTTGGAAGGAACTAATTTTGCTTAGCTACAACCTTTTGAAAGCAGTGTTATAAAGTAATATGGACCCCAAATACTAAAGATATTCAAATTAATTGCTTGGAGGATATTGGACTAATTATGTAGCTAAACCATAGAACTATGTAAAAAAAGACAATAACGGAGGGCTCTCAGAGACGCGCTATTTCCTTTGATCTTAAAATTTGTAACTGTTTGTCATCTCGGAGGACATCATCACGGTCAAAATTCATTACCCTAAACAACCCTAACATCTACATTTTTCGTACACATATTAGTATAGAATACAAATTGTTTAGAGGATACTGATAATAGGTAACAAATTATCTGTATTCCGTAGAACATAACAAGCCTTTCACATATGGAGTGCCTGTATTTAGTCACCAACAAGTGTCGAATCACTGTCGAATATCTGCAAGCCAAATTTAGAACAAGAGGCTGGGAAATGATAAATGCACAACACTGTATTTAACCAGAAATGAGTTAGACATTATTAGGGCATTTCATTTCCCCTTTTAATTGACTGTTTCGATTTATTCACTCGAGGCATTCATTCATGGACGCCTGCTTTAGTCTAAATAACTCAACCCTACAATATTCAGGTTTTTATACATCTGATATCGTATCCAGCCTGGTAGGTGTTCATTAGCTCATCGCTACGACAGAGTGAGTCTGTATAGAAAATGACGTAAGGTAATACGTTTTAGACAATCTTATCTTGCAAGTTCACACCTTTAGGATAGTTTTACTTTTTGGTTGAAAAATATAGGCTTTTGTACCGAAAATAAACCACAATCATCCCTTTCGTAAAGCTTGAATCAAAAACAGCTCCATCCAGTTAAGATGTATTCCATTTATTTTGGTTGAATTTCTACTGGCATTTATACTAAAGGAGTAATGCCTCCGCAACAGTACCTCAATGTTTTGATTTACTAGTATCTTTAATTTTAGCGGACAATGGGTCTAATGCTGATATTTGTGGCGGACCGAAATCTTATCGATATAAAAGCCATGATAAAGCTGTTACAAAAGGAATCTAGGGCAATGAATGACACTCAAATATACATAACGTTACACACCAAAAATAATATTCAGTTTGTCTAAAATCTAATATCTTTCTCACAAGCTAGTATAAATCAACTGATTTCTTTGCGCTCGGTTCTTGTTCTTTCGATCCGTTTCCGGGTGTTTGGTAGTGGGACATTAATTAGGCTATCTGCAGAATGAGTGCTCCATTTATTTGGTCTCACGATGACAATTGTAAAAAATAACTAGTACTGCCCGAAAATGATTGATATACAGTTCAAACGATGTATGCCGAAAATAATCAAATAGTTAGATCTTTATAATCTATGAAAGCAGACAAAATTTATCAGAACAACTATCTATCAGTCAGTGAAATGTCGGCGGTTTGGCTGCCAAGACGAATGGCGGTAACGAGTGATATACCTTCACAGAAAGAGTGTGGGGGTATTTTTTCAACTCAGTCGGTGGATTTATAAGTGAGAGCCAGTCGGGTAGTTCACTGGAAACCCGATAGCTTCCGAAACACTAGTAACAAGTCCTTCTCAAAAGGAAATGATGAAACGTTCGAATCTGTTACAGACCGATTGATCATCCGTCACGCAGTTAAAATTTATGTCAGTGTTCCGATTAGCGATCACAATGGGAATAAAAGGCCTTTCAACAAATGTGGTTTCAGGTGGTGTTAACATGGGCTTTTAAAAAACCTGGTGGGAACATCAAGTGCCGGTACAAAATCTATTCCGGAGTGGCACAAGTCAAGTAGTAAAAGCAACCAATTAGTCTCTGTTTCAACGTCATTTGTTTCTCTTTACTCCCATCCCTACTTCCACAGAGCTTTACTGAAATTTAAATCTGAAGCTGCCTTTAAATTACTTTGAACTAGTCATATTTCTCACTTCTATCGACACCTAAATAAGTCCACAAATTTCCAAATTGTCTAACTGTGGAGCTGCTGCATACAAACAGATATATGAACCTTACTGAATACAACCGTAATCCAAAGAATTTTTTCTAACTTGTTAACTTAAGCACAAAGAATATCAGTCGGTCCATGTTTGCTCGTTACATATATATTGGATATTGAAATAAATTGCAGCGATCATTCAAGGTGCGCGTTAGCCTTGAGTTCTCAGCTTGCTCTCTGGACCTGTGATTTTCTAATCACATTGTTCTATCTGGAGAGATCACATATTTTAGCCACTTATCCATAAAACACGTAAGTAGATTGAAATCCTACTGGAATCCAAGTGATACGAAATGTGTTTCCAAACACAAGTATTAGCGAAATTTGATAGACGATATTGTCATAATATTGATAGTCATTTTCCCTGGCACGTTTTCTATAATTTAGTAGCTAGTCAATATGTTGCCACCATTTAATCTTCATAAGGTCTGCATTACATTCCTCTGTTCAATAGTCTCTATCGCTGTCATTCCTAGGCACACTTAAACGTTGTGAGGGCTCTGCAGTTAAAACTTTTAGCGTTGCATTAGAATCAATGAAGGGCCTGTTGGAGTTGTATGTGTCAGTTAGTATTCTTCATAGACTCATTTCTAACAAATGTATGTAGTTTCCTCATTGATGTGTTCGTGAAAGTGACTTAACTGACTTTTCAGGAAAATCTTCAATGCAAAAGCTCCTATCCGCCCAAAGTATAGCAATCATAATCCTCTGCTTGCTAAGTGCGGTATTTCAAACATTATAAAGGTCAATAGATTAGTGTTTTATTGTCTCCTTACCTCTAAATCCGAAATGTTTTAGTATTAATGTGTTAGACTCAGTTCATTCTTAAAAGGTTAAATTAGTTGGTTGTGTTGGCCACTGAACGTATTTAGAAGTCGAACCAACCCTGACAGGTAATTGGCATACCACCTCGAGAAGAATAAAGAGTACTTGATTTTTACCAACCCTACTAGTCTTGTAAACACACCACAGTTTATCTGGTCAGTCAGTCAGTTACAACGTAGAACTTCGTACGTACGTACACCAATTCATGTTGCCATACCACATTAGAACAGAGTTGTAATTGTCAGTTCAAATCCCATAGTTGTAGAGGTAGCAGAAGTGTTAGCAATAATCGGAGAATATAGGGTTCTACGATAGTATTCAAAAAGTCGAATCTAGTGAAATAAATTTAAAAAAAAAACGTGATGAGGAATTCAGGTTAGGACTTGAGAAAACATAACGAGTCGATGCTTTTGCGCCATCACGAACGGTTTCTAGCCATGTCATTCAGGGTCTCTAACCATCGACTACTAACATCTCGCGGACCCCAACCAGGTAGTCTACACTTACCAAAATGACTGAATCCAGTTGTCAGTGACTTCATGGATTGCTGCCATGTTTTGGTCTGGCCGCCCCTAGCTTTTATCCAACCTATTCCTACACCGCAAAATATAGCTCAATGAGGCAGTCGGTGGTTAGGCATACGCAACATGCACCCCCTAACATCTCTCTTATCTCATCGTTCTCGCATTCCGTTATCAAGCTGCACCGCTTGTGCAGACAATTCGAGTTCTCGAAACGTCATTCCTGGTCTCCTGATATCCCGTTCTAGAATACATGTTGGAGCTTTTAATGTCCGGACGGTGTGTCAAATAGGGCAACAGGTTTCCGCAGCTAGGACTTTAGAATCTCGCGCCATCGATGTTTTGCATCTCCGAAACGCGCATACAAGATCAGAGCTAAATCTTCCATTTGATTTCACCTTGTCAAAATGAAGAAGCAGCTCGATTTACCCTTCGTGTATCTGGAAGCCCTGATGCTGCTTCCAGGGGTCTTGCTGGCGTAGGCATAGCATTGAGTCGTAGAGCTGAACAATCTCTCCTTGACTGGGTCCCAGTAGATAGTCGCTTGTGCGCTGTCCGACTAAACGGGACAGTAAGGACTCGCAAGGATAGGGACACGCCTCTTCGTCGTATCTGCCTATGCCCCCACTGACTGCAGCCCAGATGATGTAAAAGATGAGTTTTACAGAAAGCTTTCGGACCTCCTCCAAAAAGCTAGGCGCTCTGATATAGTAATAATGGCTGGTGACTTTAATGCTCAAGTAGGTAGACAAAGTGAGCAGGAGAGACACCTAGGTGGATGTTATGGTCTCGCGGCTCAGAGGACAGACAATGGTGACCGTCTGTTGCAAGTATGCTCAGACAACCGCCTATTCTTAGCAAACACTAACTTTAGGCATAAGGAAAAACACCTGTTGATCTGGCGACCCCCGAAGTCGTCTCAACGTTGGACGCAACTAGATCAGATCGCCATCAGCCACCGATGGAGGGGTTCGATAGAGGACTGCCACTCGTTCTGGTGCACATATTTAGATTCAGATCATGCACTAGTGCGAGCGCGTATTTGTCTGCGCCTTACTGGACGCCTGAAAAATATCGCTTTACTTAATGATAATTTAGCTAAGAAAATATTTCAGGAGGAACTAGAAAAACAGTTAGGCGACCATGCAAGTGATTCCCATCCGGAGGCAGGTTGGAATGATATCAAAAAGGCTGTGGAAACAGCAGTGATATCTGCTAGCAAGGTAAACCATAAGGCTAGGATGAAGCCGTGGATCTCAGTAGCATCCACCGAATTGATGGATACTCAAAAACGCATTCCACCAAGCTCTGAACATGATAAAGAGCGAAGTCAGCTTAGGCGCAGACTGATAAAAAGCCTGTGTAACGACCGCGAACAGTGCTGCATGGCGAAAGCAAAAGCGATGGAAAAGGCAGCGGCGATAGGCGACACTAGTCAACTTTTCCGCCTGTATAAGGAACCCGAATGTGGGTGAGACTGTCTCAGAAAAGGATGACTGTGTCATTTATTCTCAATCCAGGAGATTGGACCGATGGTCAGGACAGTTTAGGGATCAGTTCAACTGGTCTTCATTCACACTTCGGTTGCCCACGATCCCCAGTCATCCTGAATGGCCAATCGATTTAAGTCCTCTCAGTCTACACGAAGTTGAGAAAGCTATAGGAAATATAAAGGGAGGTAGAGCAGCAAGTCCTAATATGCTTACCCCTGAGATGTTTAGGGATGGTGGTCCAGTTTTAACAGTTAGACTGACCGAGATCTTAGGTAGAATCTGGGAACTGGAAGTAATTCCATCTGACTGGTCTCAGTTGCTAATTGTCCCAATCTACAAGAAAGGACAAAAGTCTTCTTGTGACAATCACAAGGGAATCAGTCTAACTAATATAGTATCTAAAATATTGGCCTCAATAATACTTCGACGCTAAACAAAAGCTCGTGAAGAGCAGACTAGAGAAAACCAGGCCGGTTTTCGACCTGGACGTAGCTGTATAGACCACATCTTCACACTACGACAAGTCCTGGAACACAGACACACATTTAGGCATCCTACAATAGTTGTCTTCCTGGAACTTAAGGCGGCATTCGACTCTGTGGATCGTGAGATTCTGTGCCAGTGTCTGTCATTGAAAGGTGTACCATAGAAGTACATAACCTCATACAAGCTCTCTGCTCGAACACCACTGGTAGGCTGAGAGTATATGGCGAACTGTCATCAGAATTCTTTACTTCAAGGGGTGTCCGTCAGGGATGCTCACTTTCCCCATTCTTGTTTAATTTTATCATAGACATGTTCCTAGAAATAACCTTATCCTCGTCTGAATTTTCAGTAGACCTTTTACCAGGAGGCTCGCTTATTGACTTAAAATATTCAGATGACATTGTCCTTTTTGGTGAAGACGCTGACAAAATGCAGAGTCTTCTGACCACCCTAAGCAACAATGCAAGCATGTTCGGGTTGAGGTTTTCCCCTTCGAAATGCAAAATGTTGTTTCAAGATTGGCTTGCGTCAACACGTAAACTAGTGATAGGGAGTGAAGTGGTTGACCGTGTAGACCGCTTCACTTATCTGGGGAGTCTCATCAGTGCTGATGGCCTAGTGACTGACGAAATCTCAGCTCGGATACAGAAGGCTCGTTTAGCTTATGCCAACCTGCGTCACTTATGGCGTAGGCGAGATATCCGTTTGCTGACTAAAGGACGAGTTCTCTCCGTCTTACTTTTTCGCTATGAAACATGGCCAGTGAGAGTAGAAGTTATTCGTAGGTCACTGGTATCCGATCATAGGTGTCTTCGAAGCATTGCTCGTATATCCTGAGACAACCGAGTAAGCAGTGCTGTCTTTAGGAAACGAGTACTTGGTAGGGATGGCAAATCAATAGCTGAAATATTGGAGCTTCATCAGTTGACGTGTTTGGGACATGTGTTACGAATGCCCAACCACCGACTGCCTCGACGAGCGATGTTTTGTAGTGTAGGAGTAGGTTGGAAGAAAGCTAGTGGCGGCTAGACCAAAACATAATAGAAATCCATGAATTCAATTAATCAATCAATAGCAACATAGAACTTCGTACGTGCGTATGTACATCAGTTCATGTTGCCATACCACATTAGCACAGAGATGGAATTGTCAATTCAAATTCCAAGGTAATAGAGGTAATAAGGTATTAGCAGTAATCGGAGATCAATGTTCGAAGATATTATTCAAGAATTAGAATCTAGTAAAATACACTTAAAAAGAAAAAAGTTTAGGATTTGAGAGAACACAAGCAATGAATGCATCTGCGCCATAGCGAACGGTTTTGAGCCATGTCAATCCATGAAGTCACTGACAACTGTACTGAGTCATGTTAGCAGATGTAGGCTGCTTGGTTGGGATCCGCGAGACAATATTTAGAGACCTTGAAAGACATGGCTCAAAAGCGTTTGCAATGGCGCAGGTGCTTCCACTCTTTGTGTTCTCTCAAATTTTGATCTTCAGAATTCCTCATCATCAATATCGTTCTCTTTCTAAAGTTATCTCACTGAATTATACTTCTTGAATAATATCTTGGAACTATAATCTCTATCAGTAATACTTCTACTATCTCTACCATTATAGGATTTGAATTGACAATTGCGTCTCTGTGCTGACGCGGTAGGGCAACCTTAATGATGTACTTACTTACGAATTTCTGTGTTGTAACTGACTGACTGATTAAACCAATCGCCTTCTGGTCGTAAAAGTAGTGTCACTGCAGATGTTCCTAGATTTCTTGGCAGGATGTTCGAAAATAAATTGTGTACAACTTACCATGAATATAATCATTCACAAGAAGGAACTAGACTAATAATACTATATATTATCAACGAACTAACAATTCCCAGCTCTAGCTACAAGGGGATCAAGATTTGAATACGAGAAAAAAACTTTTATTTGTTTAATTATGCATTTATGTACACATTGTTCGTCATTCAATATCACCAACAGCTCTGTCTCACTGATAATACATATATTCATCTTAACCGTCAGTGCACAATTTCATTTCCTGGTTCATATTGTTTAGTACTTTTCAGTTTGTTTATTTCTAGAGCTCATTTTTCATGTTCTTACTATTTTTCCTAGGTTTCTCTTAAAAACAATATTTGTCATGAAGTTAGATAAAACTGAGTTAATTAGCCCACAGATTCAACTGTGATCATGAGCTTCTGTTCAATAAGTAGTTTAGCAGAACAAGGACGAAGAGAAATTAAGCATAAATTATCCAAACAACAAGTTGGTTGCTATTACATGAAAGCGAAATCATGTTTTATTTATCAGTGGCTATTTTTCGATGTTGTTCAGTTTTAACTTAAAATTGATACTGCGTTTATTTACTCGCCTTTCATAAAGTAAATGCTAAGTTAGAACTGATCTCTACAAACCATAGTTTGGGAAATAAATTAGTGTGTCATTAGTCCATAGCTGTTTAAATTCTAGTACATGAACCTTTTATATCGTTTATATTTTGCACTATCATCTTTCCAGGCCATAAATCTGTTTACACCTGGCAAGCGAATTAACTTAACTAATACTTATTCAGCATTAGTGATAAGTTCCTCATTTCTCTTTACAGATTATTTTTGATTTTTACAATTATTTTCGACTTTTTTTACTGTAAACAACTGACCATAATTATTCTCGTATAAAACAATCAGGTTAACTTCTCTCTATTTCAGAAAACGCAATTTAATGGCTGATCTTGAAAATGCTGTTACCCTTATGGCAACAAAATTGTCAATACACAATTCAAAACCACCTTTGTGTAATACAAAAGTTGTTACTGTTCGTTGTCGCCATGTTGTGAAACAAATTCCTAAACAGTATGTTATAGCCTATGTTTTATCATTGGCACAAAAGCAATGCTTGAATTTGTAAGTTGTTTTTTAAAGTTGGTTTTTCTTACTAGCATTGATTTTTAGTGAAAAAGAAAGTTTTTCATTTTTGAGCTATGTTCCAGAAGTCTGGACGAGCTTAATTGATGTCATTCGATCTACGAATCTTGGTAAGTTATAAAACATCTGTTGCTAACTTTTGAATGTTTTTTAAAGGTTAGTTAATTTAGAAATTTCCACTGAATAAAAAAATCACTCACAAATAAATATACTTAGCTATTTAATTTTGCCTTATTTAGCAATAAAATTCTCAACATCGATCCCTTATTTCAAAATTATCCTATTCAAAATGCTAATTTTCTTAGCAGTGGCTGTTTTTATTTTTACTAAAAATAAAGAAAATCTGCTGAAAATCCTTTTGACTTTTGCATTCATAGCATTTGGATAGTGAATTGTTGCGATTGATATTTTTCTTAAGCTCGGCTGTTATTGGTTAAGATTCAAAATATTCAATCCTGAGCCTTATTAGAAAATATAGGCAAACATTTTTGATAACTTTTGACATTTGATCTTACAGAACAGATTTGTGTGTGGTGATAAGTAGTTTGTGAAATTCTTGTTCCTTTAGTCGTAGTTTTAGATGAATTAAGGTACGAATTTAGCTCGATGAAGGTGGTCATTGTCAGTTATTTAGTTTTTAGTAATTGTTACAGTTGACTTCAGATATTTGGCTTAATGCTGGCTTTGTCAGTTAAGCGGTAACTCTTATATCTTATTAAGTGTGATTTATAGCTGGTTTGTGGATGAGGGTTATTCAGTGTTTTCCAAGAAACTTAATCATTACCATGAACGCTTTGTTATTACTTAGGTTTTCATTATCTTGTGTTATCCGACCAGACAATGCGTCTTGTGGACTTAGCGAGTCATTGACTACTTCATTTCTTGTTCTGATCCTTTTTTATATCTATTAACCGAAATCGTTATACCGCTAATCCAGTATTTGTATTAATTCTTGCTGTCGGTCTGTACAATACTGTTTTTTCTAGCTTAGTGACGTAAAGCAGCACATTTTTGTTTGAGGAAAGTAGACACGTCTTAACCGATGAGAAATTATTTTAAAATCTTCGTCATCTACCTACACCAGCGAGGTCGCGGTAAGCAGCCACGTGGTTTTCAGATACATGAAAGGTAAATCGTGACGACTCTTTATATTAAAAAGTTGACGTCAAATGAATGACTGAACTCCGATCGTGTATGCGCGTTTCGGAGACGTAGTGTTGTCCCAGCTAACAAAACCTGTTGTCCTATTTGGCAAAAGAACGAACATTCTCCAATCGACTTGCATGGTATGGTAGGACCTAAAGGAACATATGTTCCAGCCAATATAGCTCGGTTGGTCATCACAATAGACAAACCCGACCACCACGTCAAGGTAGCAGCTGCGGTCGGAAAACTGTTGGTTGGTACGAACTACTTGGTTTGAGTCCATATGACAACAGCAATCAGTAGTTGGAGACACATAGTTCAGGATCGGCCACAGTACAACAGATACACTTGCTTTTTTTTCATTCCCATCTTGAATGCCTGTGTTCCTTCATGCATACCTTTTCATTTCTTTTTTAAACCATATTCTTGATGTTTACTCTTCCTTATTATCGTTGTTTTTAGATCAATTCTACTCTTTAACTAATCTCGTTGTTGTGGTATGAAAATTTGAAGAGTAAAGAGCACATCTGTTCCAGTGTATTTTTTTCTGCTGACTGAATTCTTCAATCTTCATATGTACATAAATTTTAAGTTGAGTAGTAGTGTATCTTTCCGAGTTCTATCAATGCCTATTTTATATTATATCAATATTGTTAATAATATTTTTACACAATATTATAATAATTAGAATTAATGATCTCTGTTTGTTTCTTGTTCATTATTTTTCATTTTACACCTTATCCGGTCCGATTAATAATTGCAACTAGATAATTATGATTTTGGTTATATACAAACAGTTGCTTTAGAATCATTGAAAAATGCTATCAAATTATGTTATGATACAATAGATAAAACATTATGTCAATATTATTATTCACGTGCTTCATTGAATTCATTAAATCTATTATTGGATACACACTCAGCTGTGAATAAACGTAGACGTCAAGAAGATCGTTGGTTTGCTGTTGCAGATCTACTATCGTATGTGCCTTTATATAAAAGCCATGTAAGCATACTAATCAATAAGTTTTCTTGCATTATCGATTGTTGTTATTACTGCTATGAATTCAACTTTTTATATACTTAACTAACTATGCTCATCATGCATTAAAAGCATTCATTTAATATAGTTTTCATTAGCGAGGAGTTAGGTTTTCGCCAATAAAACCAATAACCTTTATTCGATCAATAATTTAAATGATCATCCACAACACTTTGATGTCCTAATTTCTAAAGATCCATGCAATTCCGTCTATCATCAATAGTGAATCTGATCATGAAAACGAACAATTGGCTTACCTTCTTTTACTGTATTTTATCATGACACATAAACCTACGTCATAAGATTGATTAATCCTATTTCTGAACTAAGCAAATTGCAATAGTCAAATATGATGTACTTACTTCTCTACTGCAATTTTGTATGTAAGCGCTAGTGATGGTATTTGGATTTGTTAAGCGTAAAGTAAGTGAGGTTTTAATAGTGGATTATTTACCGATAACTTGGTGATTGTGAATATCAAGGGCTTTAATAATTTTAGATATCATTTCAGTTATGGATTAAAGTGTAGCTGTATTGATCTTTCAATTACTGATTTTACTTTAGCCATTTGAAGTTGAATCAGCTCTGTAATGAATAGATCATAGACAACAAATAAATCATGGTTACGCTCACAGATGTGTAGACAGTTAGTAAATTACTAGTATTCATTTCTTTAAATTCACTTCCGGTTTAGTGTTTCCCTCAAATATAACTCTATAATCTGTAAACAGTAACTTCTTGTCTGACATATGTAAGTACATTCAGCCATAATCTTCTGTAAAATGAGGACCACTAGATGACCTTTTTATCCTGAATTGTGACTCGTCGATAGTTCCAATTGATGAGTCAGAAGACTCTGCATTTTGTTGGCGTCTTCGCCGAGTAGGACTATGTCATCGGTATATTCTGAGTCAACCAATGAATTTCCTGGTAGAAGGTCTACTCCTGATAATTCAGAAGAAAACAATGTTATACCTAGCAGCGTGTCAACAAACAAATTGAACAAGAATGGGGAAAGTGGACAACCCTGACGGACACCACTTAAAGTAATCAATTCTGATGACAGTTCGCCATAAACTTTAACATGACCTGTAGTGTTCGAGTAGAGAGCCTTTATAAGGTTAATATACTTCTCTGGTGCACCTTTTAATGACACACACTGCCACAGAATCTCACAATCCACAAAGTCGAGTGCCGCCTTAAGGTCCAGGAAGACAACTATTGTAGAATGCCTAAATGTGTGCCTATATTCCAAGACCTGTCGTAGTGTGAAGATGTGGTTTATACAACCGTGTCAAGGTCTGAAACCAGCCTGGTTTTCTCTAGTCTGCTCTTCACGAGCTCTAGTTAGGCGTGTAAGGATAACTGAGGCTAACAATTTAGAAACTATATTAGTTGGACTTTTTCCCCTGTAATTATCACAAGAGAACTTTTGTCCTTTCTTATAAATTGGGACAATCAGGGATTGAGACCAGTCGGATGGGATTGTACCCTATCCCAAATTCTACCTAAGATCTCAGTCAATCTAACTACTAAAACTGGACCACCATCCACAAAAATCTCAGTGGTAAGTCTGTCAGAGCCTACTGCTCTCCCTCGCCCTACATTTCCTATAGCCTTTCGGATTCGTTAAGAGTCGGAGGACTGACATCGATTCACCATTCAGGATGACTGGAGATTGTGGGTATGGCTGAAGGTCAGTTGAGCTGATCCCTGAAGTGTTCTGCCCATCGATCCAATCACCCGGATTGAGAAGGAATAATAAGCCCATCCTTTTACGAGATAGTCTCACTCACATTCGGGTTCCTAATACCGGTTTCCTTGATGAGTCTGAATAGTTGCCTACTGTTGCCTGTCGCCGTTGCCTTTTCCATCTCCATTGCTTTCGCCACCCACCACTGTTCTCGATCATTGCGTAGGCTTTTAATCAGCCTACGCTTAAGCTGCTTTCGCTCTTTGTCATGTTCAGAGCCAGGTGGAATGAGGTTTCGAGCATCCATCAGTTCGGTGGATGCTACTGAGACCCACCGCTTCTAGCTAACCTTGTGGTTAACCTTACTAGAAGATATCACTGCCGTTTCCACAGCCTTTTTAATATCATTTAACCTGCTTCCGGATTGGAATCGCCTAACTGTCTTTCTAGTTCTTCCTGAAATATATTCTTAGTTTTGTTATCATTAAGTGGGACAAAAAGAGCTTTGCTTGTGATGTCTTCCTTACGTTCAGTAAGTCGCAAACACATACGCACTCGCACTAGAGAATGATCTGAATTTAAACATGCAGTCCTCAGTAGAGCCTCTCCACCTATGGCTTAAGGCTGTGTGATCTACTTGGTCCATCGTTGGGTCATCTTTGGGGGTCGCCAGATCAAGAGATGTTTTTCCTCATGCCTAAAGTTAGTGTCTGCTAGAAAGAGGCGGTTATCTGAGCATAGCTGTAGCAGGTGGTCGTTAATATCTGTTCTATCAACTGCGACACCATAAGGTTCATACAGATGTCTTTCTTTTCCACTGAGTCTACCTACTTGAGCATTCAAGTCACGAGCCACTGTTACTATATCAGAGGGCTTAACGTTTTGGAGGAGGTTACAGAGATTTCTGTAAAACTTGTCTTTCATGTCGTCTGAACTACAGTCAGTGAGAGCTTAGGCAGATACGATGAAGAGGCAATCGCGAGTTTCCCTATCCTTTCAAGTCCGTGCCGTCCCGTTTAGTCGGACAGCGCATAAGCGACTGTCTATCGGGATCCAGTCTAAGAGAGCTAGTTCTGCCCTAGGATATAATACTATACCTACACCGGCGAGGACACGAAATGCGGCATCAAGACTTCCAGAAACCCGAAGCTTAAACCTTGTTGTTTTTGTATCTGCACTAGGTGAAATCAAATGGAAGATTTTACTCTGATCTTGTATGCGCGTTTCGGAGACGCAGCATACATCGATCGCCCGAGATTCCAGAGTTCTAGCTAAGGAAGCCTGCTGCCTCATTTGGCATAGGGTTCGAACAATAAAAGCTCCTATATGTATTTTAGTACGGGGTTTCAAGAGACCATGAATAATGTTTCAAGTGTTCGTACCGTTTGCCTCAGTGGTGTGAGGTGATAAACGATCGAAAGAAGGGTTGGTCGAGGAGATAAGAGAGTTATTTAGAGATGTAGAAAGGATTTGATTGTGACCGATTTGGTCTCGTGTGCTTTTGTGGGTATGAGGGTGGATATCACTTCTCGGTAGCCCACACAGAGCAAGGGTGTTTCTTGAGGGACCTGAAAAGGAAGGTAGATTAGTGTCGGTCTTAACGACTTTGGAGCGTAACCTCGGAGTCCAAAGGACAACTGCTGGAGACCGGTCACGCACGGCCTTTTTGTTAAAGTTTTTTGAGTATTAGTTCCTCTCTTAAAGCCCTTAGTGGGCATCCTTACCGGTGGATACGGAAGTCCGTGAGGTAGGGTGAGGTGTGACATATTTAGGGTCGATCTTTTCTAATCCTTCCTTGTTTGTGAGAAGATGCTGGTTGTCCGAGAGAAAAATCTTACTGCCGTCATACCTCTCTGCAGTCAGTAGTACGACTTTGCCCCCAGACCTTGAGTGATTGCTTTTAATCTCATCGTTCTCCAATCGACCTGCCTGACTCGGTAGAACCTTCAGGAAAATGTGTTCGGTTGTGTCATAACCATAGTCAAGCCAGACCAATACATCAAGGTAGCATCTACGGTCGCGACGAAATGTGTAGAAGAATTTCATAATTAGTTATTAGTGTGGAAGTCTTTTGAAATAAAATCACGTAATATATTGATTAATAAATGCATGAATGTAATGGTGTTTATTATTAATCAATCATCTGAGTTAGTCCTTTCGGAATTCCCAGTATATTTTACTCGACTGTTCATATAAATGAACTTTATATAACTTGAGATGTATTAGTTACTTGAAATAAAGTGATGGGAATTTGTTCTTATCAAGAAATTCTATGGTATACTCTTTCATACGTATTCTTCGATTATGCAAGTTATTGGCATCTAATATTTAAATTCATAACAGACATTTCATTTCATTCACAGCTAAACATAGCTGTTTGTATTCCCACTTAGATTCGAACTCACTGTTCATAGTTTTAGAACTAGAATTTCACAGTTTTTATCACAACTTGGTCACAGCCTCACAATAATTAACGATCAAGAAACAGACGCTGTTTTGTCATCATGCAGAACTTCTCAGCTGTGCACACCCAGAATCCCATCAAGAATCCAACTGAGAGCGCTCAGGTCTGACAACAAATGCTTAAGTTTCCAACTCCTGAGTTGGTACCCAGTTCTTCATTTACCTAATTTGAATCAATTGGTTTAGTGCTCACTGCTTGACAGGGAACTTAGCGAATCTCCGACAAATGTATGAGTTTCAATTCTATTCATCACTTAGCGTAGTTTTCATTTCTTTTCTTTTCTCATGATTTCATATAACTTTCTACAGATTGACCAATCATATCTCACGGACTTCTCACCAATCACAGCATTCGGTATTTTCGATGGTCATAATGGTCCAGAAGTGGCTGAACATTGTTCCCATCTTGCACCGTATTTACTTAGTATAGAGTTGCAACGACATGTTTTATCATCGTCATCTAGTATTAATACTAGATATTCTAAATGCATACCAGATATATTAGCCGAAATTTTTCATCGATTGAATAAGTCAGCTAACAGTGGAAGAGCACAGAAGGTAATAACAGAATATACTTTTTCCCTGACTGGCATATATGTACATATATGGTTTTACGGCTTATATATATATATATATATATATATATATATATATATATATATATATGTAACCATGTTTTATGTTTCATTCTACAAAAGTGTACATGTGTATTCGTACGAGATAAAGCGACTAACGTTATGCATTATGGTACTGTCAAAGTGTGAAACAAGTGAATAAATATTATCTTGTTTAGTAGAGGAATAATGTATTATTCCATAGTGGTGTGTATTCAATGTAAATCTATTTACTTTTTTTTTCGCTTAACCACATTAACAGAGAAAGAGGGAAAAAAATGCCCTCAGACCCTATGAATATTACGGTCAAAATAGGTCTGTTGTAAGTCCTATGAAAGCAAACATAAAATGAATAGAAAATAAAATTAAAGTGAATGATATCAGAAGTAGGTGAATTAGTTGTTCTTTCCTGAGTTGTTTTTCGTACAGTTTCTCGCACCTATTCATTGATTTTTCATAGTTCATTCTAACAGTCATTCACCTCATTGTATAATACTGTGTTCCGGTCTGATATCTTTGCCTCTTTTCCAACCTAATTACACAACACAGGCTAGGTGATTGGTAAGTATGCGCTTAATGCATATGGTTCAATAGTTTCAACTAGTTAAAGTTTATAGAAACTTAATGATTCCATCATGCGCAACTGTGCATGGCCACTTACTACTAGCTTAATTATATCTTCTATCCTCAAAGGGCATATTCCACAACGATAAATAACAAACAATCAAATGGAATGTAGTATACTCACTCAAAAGATGGTAGCTATATATCTCATGTATGCTATGAGTGGCATAAATTAGCAATAGACAAACCAATTTTCTGTATGATTCCTCGAAGTTTTGTCAGCTATCAAACTATATATATATATATATATATATATATATATATATATATATATATATATATTCATTTAAGTGTGTGTACATCTGTATTTATTTTTAAATAATTTATGATTATATATTGCCTACTTACTGTATACGACATTGTTTTGATGGTATGCACATTTCATTATTTCATATTTCAGCAATTTGGATATGCTTTCATTCTAATAGAGATACTAACGATATAAATGTGTACATACATATTCTTGACAGGAAGTTCTAATATTATTTTCTTAGTGTCTAAATTCCTTTAGGTATTCAAAACTGTACAGTGATCTGTTTTCTTATATTGAATAAAAGTTCAACTCTTTTGTTGTCTATTTCATGTAGCGCAATATCACTGTAACCTTTCGTCAGTTAAGTTACTGGACTGTTGGTTTCAGTTTCTATTTTTATTTGTAAGCAAACGCGTTGGATGCCAAAGGTCAAGCAATTACCGCTAAACTGGCATTCAATACTCAATGTGGTCGTAGATTTTCACGGTAGCCTCATACTAGATCAAAACAATCTGATTAGTGCTTCCTAGATTTTGATAGTTGTCTTATTAAGACCATTTCCTCATATAAACTAATTGACATGAATCAGTTCGAGTTTGTACCGTAATAAAACTTAAAATAGTGGTCGTCTTAACGCTTAATTTAGAACTATCCCACTCTGAGTTTTTAATATTTATATATTCTGTCATTGTCTAATATTTTTTGAACATTATACTTCATTAGACTCTTCTCATATCAAGGCAATAATTAGAAGGAAACAATGTTTATTCTAATCAACTTAAAGAGCAATGATACATTGGTAAAAAATCGGAATTTTTATAATACTTACATAAGAATCTTCTAGCACCTTCCTGACTTGTCTACTGGCCCCGATTATTTACAAATAGATTAATCAACGCGTCAAAACTCTTGTTAAAAATAATCTTTAGGTTTTTTTGTTTCAATCCATTTTGACATCCACAAAAGTGTGCTTTATGCTATATAGTGACTCCAAAAACGAATAACACATGTTACAATTATTTCATTTTTTGAATATTTATTATCTGAAATTGAATTTCCATCTTCATTACAAGAACTTCATATTTCCAGTGGTTCCAGTTTACAAGAGTACTTTTCTTTTGAAAATATCTATTGCAAAACACTTAATTGTGCTTAAAGATGTTGGATAACGCTACTCAAGTTAATAATCGTTCAAAATGCCGTAAATGTATTTGTTTATTATTTTTTAGTAATCATTGAATTTAATATTGTTTAACTGAACCACTCACACACAAAATTAGTCTACTAGTCAATTTAATTTTATAAACGGATACTACGAAATAAATTTCTTTATTCTCTTCATACTTGTCCACTGAATTTCTGTTACCTTCACTATGTGATTGTCCTTTGTTTGGAGTTGATTTTTTTGTAATAAAATCAATAAAGCTTTGTTTGTATTGTATTGACATCTTACATCGTGATAATGCTTAAATCTATGTGAAAGTGTGTGTTTCTGTGCGTGCTTACCTGCGTGGGAAGAATGGGTTCATGTTAATACGATCCCTCTTTTTTCTATGCTTTCTTTCAACGTCTGCAATATTGTTTGGTGTCGTTCTTACTATCTCCGTCAATTTTTAACAGTCATTGTTTATTTGTTAAGATGCATGTCGACGATCCACCCTGAGGCAGGTTGGAATGATATCAAAAAGGCTGTGGAAACGGCAGTGATATCTTCTAGTAAGGTTAACCACAAGGTTAGCTAGAAGCGGTGGGTCTCAGTAGCATCCACCGAACTGATGGATGCTCGAAACCTCATTCCACCTGGCTCTGAACATGACAAAGAGCGAAAGCAGCTTAAGCGTAGGCTGATTAAAAGCCTACGCAATGATCGCGAACAGTGGTGGGCAGCGAAAGCAAGGCAGATGGAAAAGGCAACAGCGGCAGGCAACAGTAGGCAACTATTCAGACTCATCAAGGAAACCGGTATTAGGAACCTGAATGTGAGTGAAACTATCTCGAAAAAGGATGGGCTTATTATTCCTTCTCAATCCGGGTGATTGGATCGATGGGCAGAACACTTCAGGGATCAGCTCAACTGACCTTCAGCCATACCCACAATCTCCAGTCATCCTGAATGGTGAATCGATGTCAGTCCTCCGACTCTTAACGAATCCGAAAGGCTATAGGAAATGTAGGGCGAGGGAGAGCAGTAGGCTCTGACAGACTTACCACTGAGATTTTTGTGGATGGTGGTCCAGTTTTAGTAGTTAGATTGACTGAGATCTTAGGTAGAATTTGGGAATAGGGTACAATCCCATCCGACTGGTCTCAATCCCTGATTGTCCCAATTTATAAGAAAGGACAAAAGTTCTCTTGTGATAATTACAGGGGAAAAAGTCCAACTAATATAGTTTCTAAATTGTTAGCCTCAGTTATCCTTACACGCCTAACTAGAGCTCGTGAAGAGCAGACTAGAGAAAACCAGGCTGGTTTCAGACCTTGACACGGTTGTATAAACCACATCTTCACACTACGACAGGTCTTGGAATATAGGCACACATTTAGGCATTCTACAATAGTTGTCTTCCTGGACCTTAAGGCGGCACTCGACTTTGTGGATTGTGAGATTCTGTGGCAGTGTGTGTCATTAAAAGGTGCACCAGAGAAGTATATTAACCTTATAAAGGCTCTCTACTCGAACACCACACAAAATATCGGCAATGGACTAATTCAAATTGTTACTAGTAATAATTGAAACAACAAAACCTTTCAAATAAGTTAGTCGTCATATGAACTGTTTGGAGTTTTCAGATATTTTTTAATTGTAAAAATGCAGCCCTTTCTTTGCCGATCCGCACCCTCAAATCTGCAATGGACCCACCTTGATTGTCGACAGTGCTCCCCAGATAGGTAAAGGATTTTACGTCCTCCAAGGCATTTCCATCAAGAGTGATTTGGTTGGCGCATGTTCTGTAGTATCGTAGAGTCTTGCTTTCCCTTTATGTATGTTGAGACCTACTTCTGCAGAGGCTGCCGCTACACTGGCCGTCTTCTCTTGCATTTGTTGTTGCGTGTGCGATAGAAGAGCCAGATCATCTGCGAAGTCCAGATCGTCCAGCTGTATCTTGGCTGTCCACTGAATACCTTGCTTCCCTCCAGATATTGACGTCTTCATAATCCAGTCGATCACCAGGAGAAAGAGAAAGGGTGAGAGTAAGCAACTATGCCTGACACCAGTCTTCACTTCAAACGAGTCTGTCAGCTTTCCTCCATGCACGATTTTGCAGTCTAATCCATCATAAGGATTCCGGATGATGTTGACTATCTTCTCATGCACGCATTAGTGTTGTCCAGTCCACGCTATCAAATGCTTTTTAGTAGTCAACGACGTTACATTCAGCTGATCGTTCCACAATGATTGATAATTCTGCGATGTCGCCAGTACACGATCGATCCTTAGGAAATCCGGCCTGTTGATCTCGAAGTTGGGCGTCTACGAAGTCCTTCATCTTGTTTAACAACACTTTGTTAAAGAATTTGCCTTGTATTGAGAGAAGAGTGGTGCCTGTGTTGTTCTTACACTTGCTGAGACCGCCTTTCTTTGGTATTTTGATCAGGTATCCTTCTTTCCAATCTGATGGTACTTGTTCTTCATGCCAAAGCTTGTTGAAGAGGATGTGGAATATTTTGACAGTTGCTTTCACGTCTGGTTTCATTGTCTCTGCTGGAATGTTGTCTAGTCCCACTGCTTTTCCGCTTTTAATCTGTCTGATAGCCACGCTAACCTCTTCAACTGTTCGTGGGCCAACATCGATTAGGAGGTCCGTGGATGCTGCTTCGATGTTTGGTCCTGACGAACTTTTTATTGATAGAGATATGTTCGATTTGGTTCTGAGTAGTGTGATTAGGTGAAATCCATGCAGCTTTGTGTGTGCACTTGTGTGGGAATATTGTGCCGCGGATGGCCATTTTGTTGGAGGCACATAGGTTTGCAAATCTCTCATCGTTTTCGTCTGTTTCTCCCAGTCCATGTCGTCCCATGATGTCTTCATATCCAGTGTTGTTCATGCCAACCTTTGCATTTAGGTCTGCCATTAGAATCGTCGATTTATTTGATGGGCATCTGTGGACGATTGACTGCAGCCTTTCGTAGAATTGATCTTTATCGTTGTCAGTGTACTTATTGTTAGGTGCATAGCATTGGATGACGTTAATTGCTATGCCCTCATTCTTTGTTTTGAAGGATGCTTCGATGGTCCTGGGCCCACGAAGTCCCCATCCTACTAGTGCGCTTTTTGCTTGTTTGAACTGCATCAGTGCTGGACTCCTTGTGTGTGTGAGGCATTTTCTTCCTCACGGCCGGAGCATAACAGCAGCTCTCCTGAAGCTAGTCTGAGTTTTCCAACTCGCGTCCGATGCGTTTCACTGATTCCAAACACCTTGAGGTTGTGTCATTTTATCTCTGCAGCAACTTGGACTAGTCTTCCGGTCTCTCACAGTGTACAGATATTCCATGTACCTCAAAGAATAGTTGCTGTGGTTGTGATCAGAGGCATCGGCCTCATGACTTTCGAAGAGACTCGGTTTTCATTGTGAGATCTCGTAACTCTTCTGAAAGAAGACCTAACTCTCAGGGCAGAGTTAAGATGGTTTGAATTGGATTTTCTTGTTAGCGGTTTTTTTAGCGAGTTAGTTTTTTTTGGTGGGATGAGGTCGCCAACCTCATGCCCAACTCTCCTTTATTCGGGCTTAGGACCGGCAGTAGCATCAAAAGGGCTCCAGGCCTAGTTAGGCGATACAGTTCCATGGTAGCTAATAGTTTATTAAGGTTTATAATGTGTTCTTTCCTTCAGGATCTCGAGAACCGTATAGAGTCTTTGTTTGAAATCAACATTTGTAAACTCACTCTGATGCACATTCCATATTCGCGAACTGAGTTTAAGCTATGGAAGTTCACTCTTTTACTTCTCATTTATGTAAGCAGCACAACTTGTTAAGGAAGCTGATAAAAAATTTTTTATGAGGCTAAAAGCTTACAGCTTTGCAGAAGTACTTTGAAAGACAGTGCAGATTACACCTACTCTCAGTTGTACCAGGTTATTTGAGTACTACTAAATAGATTATCGACAAAGGTTTACAAATTGTTTTTATTCATTAATAAGCAATACAGTTAAAGGTGCCATTTTATGCATTTGAAAATTTATCTCGCAATTTGAAATGGAATTTATTTATTAACTTAAGTAAGCACTTTATTCACCTACTAGAAAATGATTATCATTCTAAATATACCAACTCTAGATAATTATCTTTTTTGATGCAATTAGATAGTCTTTCTTTGGTTCATATAATAATCTGTCTGTACAATTTAATACATAGTTCATTGTTTTGTTTTTTTTGTGGTTGTCAGTGAATGAATTATTATTATTATTATTGTAACTTCTGTAGTTTACATAATGAACTAATGTTCAATAAACAACCATCATGAAGTTGGAAGCTACGGACAACTGTTCAATTGTAGCATAGGTATCCTCAGCAATGAATATACGTTACATCGACGGGTATCGAAACCAGAACCTTCTTATCTTTCAACAATCGCCTAACTTTTGAACCACTGAGTTAGTTTTTATTGGTCTTCATTTTTAACTTCAACCAATCCACCATATTGTGCAACCGTCAGTTCCTCCAACTTTTGTATTCCATAAACGACAAAATAACTTTCGTTTAAATTGCTTTTCACTTGGTCGTTCCCCCCAATCAAATGGGAATAATAAAATATAATCAAGATATAGATGTTTAAGCTTAGAATATCACCTGCTCTTTCATTTTAATGATGTATATCGATTGAACCGAGACAAATCACTCTATTTTTTCATGTCTGTATGGTAATAGTGTATCATTCTTCTAACTAAATTCACTGCCTACGTGTCCTTGTCACTGTCAACCCGGTCATCTGTAAATATGTATCGGCTGCGTGAATGGTTATACGCAGCTTTTGACGTGAACTAACAATTGAAATGTACATTTACATAAAAAGATTATTATTGGAATCCATCGAGTAAAGTTTATTGTATACGTGTTTTACGAATTTCCTATTTCTTTTTCTATGTTAGTTTTGGAATTCTGGTACAACAGCTACAGTGTGTGCATTTGCTGGTGATACTATTTGTACAGCTTGGGTTGGTGATTCACAAGCTTGGCTTATTTTTCCTTATACTAATGATATTAATAATGATAATGATGATACTGTTAATCATAATAGCAATAATTTCAATTGTTGTGATAATAGTGTACAACAGAATGAAAAAATTAATCACACTGCTACTACTACTACTACTACTACTACTACTGCTACTACTAATTGTGATAGTAGTCATTTTCATGAATCATCGGATAGAATATCTGTACTAATGGAAATTCCATCATCGGATAAAAATTTCAATAACAACTATGATACGAACAGTACACATGTTAGAAAGTCAACATCATTAAATACTATGTCTGATCGTTTATCATCCTCATCATCATCACCAACGCCATTATGTAATGGAAGCATACCTACTAGTCAAAGTGTTTCAATCATTGAGAAACAACAACAACAACAATCTCCACCTCAATCAACAATAGTTGTGAAACAGTTTTCTAGAGAAAATTCTGTGCCTAGTAACATTGATGATATTAATAACAATAACAATAATGGCAATGACAATGAAATGGAAATAAATGAATATTTAGGCATTCCGTTGACAGATTGTCTACATCGTCCAGAATCACCTGTAAGTTGAATTAAATTAAAACAATACATATATATATATATATATATATATCAGTTAATAGTCAGTATTACACAAAATGAATATACTATCAACAGATTCCTAATATCTGTCACCGGATTATATTAATTTTTGCTAGGTAAATGCAACTACGGAGAGACTGTTATTCCCTCAGTCAGAAGTGTTATCAATAGTTAGATTACTCAGGCTCTTAACACCTCTCTGTAACATTTAATTGGATATTCAGATTGACCATTAGGTGAAAGTTTACGCCATAATCTCTATACCTCAAAAAAGACCGTATCATATTTATCAGATATTTCAATCCATTACTTATTATCGTAGTTTAAATCACGAACAGATTTTAGTTAGGATCACCATTAAAAA
The DNA here is from genome assembly GCA_944470395.2 of Schistosoma turkestanicum. Taxonomy (NCBI): domain Eukaryota; kingdom Metazoa; phylum Platyhelminthes; class Trematoda; order Strigeidida; family Schistosomatidae; genus Schistosoma; species Schistosoma turkestanicum. Next base: position 7,460,664 of record OX103974.1, on the reverse strand, counting down.
CCAAGAAGCATTGGATAACTTTTTCGTCTTTTCCGTACGCTCTGTCCATCACTCCATTGGAGATCAAACCCAAAACCCTCTGTCGCACAATTGGGTGCCTAACGTCAAGACCACTCGGCTCGCATCAAATAATTTACATAACTCTCTTTAAGTAATTCATGGTGCTGAACAACCAACTTTCACTACCTTGTGGAGATAGTTAAACTCCGCTGATCACGGCTTGTCCTACACAAACGGCTAAAATGTAGACAATTTCTCTTCCTTTTGAAAAGTAGAAGTCTCTTTTTATGTAATGTCAATAAATTCCGATGTTGGATTTTGGGGATCGTACTACTTTAAAAAAATACTTGCATCATGAAACTGCCTTTCAACATCACTGTTATTCTAAATTTTTTCTGGGAAATATTAACTAAACTTCTAACTTATTAGGTACTCATAACTAACTAATGAGTTTGTCCAGATAGAAAGCAGTTCACTTATCGTTATCCTCTACGACGTGTTGCTGTTTAAAATCGGCTTATCAGAAACTGTCAAACAGGGTTTGGTCTATGTATGGTTTGTATTATTTCCTATGGAACATTCCTATCACAAGTGATCAATTTATCTTATCAGAAACGTTTTCAGACTCGAAGCAATTTTCTCTCAATTGATCTTATATTTACTCTTAACCGATAACTAGTGTTCAATAGATTCCTTTTCTGAACTGTTTTATCATTCTCAAAGTAAGAGTTAGTAGGTTTCATGAAGTCATTTTGTCATCATGATGTAAACATTACGCTCAATAACTGGATCCCGTTGCTCACTGAATAACGCTTTAATGTTTGAAGAGAAAGTTACTGAGTTCAAGGCCTGGGGAGAATCATTCTCCTGAAGATTACAGTTACAGCATGCTAACTAGTGCCAAATATCGCAAGACCTAGACCAATATAGGGTTTCCTCCTAACTACGTTCATTAACCTATACTGCTTTCTTATTCATACCGTAGTAGGCGGTTCATAGCTTGATAATGAAAGTATAGTATCTGAAAGAACAATCAATCGTAGATTTTAATTCCAAACTTTTGACTCTGAATTTTGTTATCGACTGTTCATATTGTATTTAGCATAGTATATTTCAAAACTTGCCACTGACTTTATTAGAGAGTTAACAGTACTTAAGTATTTAATAAGTATTATTTTCATTATTGTCCTTGTAATCGTTATATTTCCCATTTTCGTAATCTGATCTTTTATTTCTCATAAAGTTATTTTACTATTTAAGGGTTTTTTCCTCATTGTTAATGCTAAAAACTGTAACTGATTAACCCCCTCCTAATGTATATGTATAATTGGCTGGATTCATCATTTCTCAATGTTTTGTAGATAGGACAGAAATTATTTATTGTATTTCACTACTGTATCCACTAATCTATCTTCAATATATAAAAAAAAACTTGACAAATCATATATTTTTTGAAATACACTGTTTCGAATAAAGTTGGTATTGAAAAAATCTAATACTTTTGTGCTCTGTTTTTAAAAAAAACCATGTTTCACCTCATTCTTTCTTTTAATTTTCTACTTTTTTACAGACTGAATTTGTTTCTGTCCTACGAACTGGTGGTTCAATATTGACTGAAGTTGGCTCTGAGAATAGTTCATCTATTGAGAATAAAATTTTCTTTTCACATTTACCTCAAGGTTACATGATCAATTCAGCTGTTGCTCGTGACGTTAAAGAGAATATTCCTAATAGTAATAATAATGATTGTTTTAGTAAACATATTTCTATACCACCCCTTGATAATCCAAGTTTAATCGATTGTAGAGTTGGATGTTTATCATCAGTAAGTCGATCAATCGGTGATGATGAAACAGCGGTTGGTTTGAATGCTTTACCATCGATAACAATTTGGTCAGCAGATAAACAAAGACATCACCACCACCACGACCAACAACAACGTTCAATGCCTTTATGCTTGATTATAGCAAGTGATGGTTTGTGGGATGTACCTTGTTGTTCTGGTCCAGAAGTTTCACTGATGGCATGGAAGTGGTATAGAAAGCATATTTATCGTAAAATAGATTGTAGAAATTTTCATTCATTTTCTGAATTCTTAGTTAATGTAGCCGTACAAAATGGTGCATCGGACAATATAACATGTAGTGTAATTTGGTTGCATAAATGGAAACCAACAGAATTAAAAGGTTGGAATGTTGATTGTCAGTCGTTAGCATCATCTACTCTAGTCAGATGGCCTAGACATTCACGAGTTGCTTCACTAGTCAATGTTAATTCACCTACTGATGTTGTATTAAAAGGTCCACGAAAATGTATACCATCTAAAATATCTCAGTTAATTTCTCAACGATCTTATTCATTAAATAATATATTTGATAATGAGTTGTCAACTTCACGTTTTTCCAGTCCTCCACGTGATATTTTCTATCATCAATCTGATTGTATATCTTCATCAAATTGAATTTATATAACTATTACCAACATTCTTGTATAAATTGTATGTTTGTTTGCTCTTGTTTTATAATTCACCTTTTTGTTTTCTGAACATATCTTATTGACAAAACTCAAATCTTAACCGTGTTTCATATCCGATCGATGAATACCCTAGGCCAACAATAACAGTAACAACAACAACACATTTCTACTGCATAAATTGTTATACTACTAATTTATTGACAATGAAATATAGTGATATGTAATTGTGTGCAAAATGGCAGTTGCATTTGAAATTTTTTTTGCTAAAGACGATTTTCAGTTTCTTATTATCATATTTCTTGTAAAAAACTATTAATGTATTCATAATATTTTTCTCGATTCTGTGTATGTAAAAAAAAAAAATCAACTCGTTCAATTTGTACTTTTTAGAAAACAGTAAAAGTTTAACTCACCACTTTTAATGTTGTTTTTTTAAATAATCAAAAGAAATATCCTCTCATGCGAGATATAAGTTGTTGTTTGCTTTTCTACTACTACTACTACTACTGCTAATCATAATAATAATAATATTATTATTATTACTATTGTATTATTCACAGAATAGTTATTTTCATTGTTACTATTGTGCTGTATTATCTTTAAAGCATGACATATGGTTGTTGGAAAGAAAATTAGATTATAAATAAGACAACAGTATATATATATTATATCATGGTCTATGCCACTTGTCTTATATTTTTCAAATGTATTTCTGTGTGTGTAATACTATAGATAACTCTCATTTCCCTCCTTGTCCTCTTTTACTAAGAGTCCAGTTTATTGATCAGTGTATGGTATTTTGTATTAAGAGGTACTAATACTATGGATTACCTCTTACTATGTAGTTTTCTTTTTTTATCGAATGACACAAGGAATTGTTCAATAACTTTTCTAATTTATACTTCCACATTAACCTTTGTTATTATCTGATTAGTTGTTCGTTTTAGATTTCTAATTATGTTATATATATTTCCAAGTCATATATGTCGTTATATGTGAATAGAGTTGTTTCGTTTTAGGAATCCTAACATGTTTCAACGTTAGACTTTATTTTTTCTCTTCCATTAATTACATCGAAGATTATTGTTGATGTAGTGTTTTTTTTTGTATTAGTCTATTTAGTTTCTTGTGACAAGATTCTCTCGATTGTCTAAAATATTTCAAGCTGTCATAAATTGTCACCATTTTGTTTAATTTATAGAAAAGTTGTTTTTTTACCAATAAATCTTAATCCTTTCTCTTAAATAGCATGTGATGATTTACAATGGGTGCTTTATTAATTCTAAGTGCAAAACAAAACACACAACTGAAACCCACAAAGTTTGTTGCAGTATTCATACAATTGAATAAATAATAATGAGTAAGAAAAAGAAAACTGTTTGAGCAGGTTGTAAAATTCACCGTTATTGATCTCAACAACAAAACATTAATGCATTCATCATGCACAACTTAATGGTAGTTGAGTTAGTTGATAATTTTTTCTAAATTTAACCTATTTCTTTTTTTTTTTTTCATTTCAATCGGATTGTTACGCAACTTTTCACACTTTTTAAATTCAGGTTTTATGTATTTTCAGTAAAATTTATGTATTACATAGGAACTAGTGTATGTTATATAATTGTTTATTTTTGTTCTTCTTCTTCAATTCATATAATCATTTAGTTGTTTATAACACATTATTTAAATAGACCGATAAATTCTTTCAAAATGTTCTATATATTGAATATTGTTATATGTGTTTATACAAACTATGTGATATATTATAGTATGAAACATTTTAAACAATCTAATCATAGATATGCATAGACTTGTTTGTTCAGAAACAGAATAAGTAAATAACAGAAATAATATAGAAAGAATCATAACATGCTAATTATGAAAATCATCATTATCAGGATATATTTAGACTGTTGTTAACGGAACATTTTGAACATAGAAAAGAAGTCTGAACTTTCGTATGGTTAAGGCTTCAATAAACAATAAAGACATTTGAACACTAAACAGTCTGATATGATCACTTCCTTATGACTTATCTCAACCAAATGTTTCTTGATGAAAGAAAATATGGTATTCTGTTAGTTGACTATTGGAATTCACTTACATATTTTTGTAACTGCTTAAATGTTCATTCCAGCCACACACACAGTTTGACGAAGTTGTTTTAGCTTTTTCGAATTCAATCATTGAAAACATGACACAACTATAAGGCTGGTATAGTTGTGTTTGTGTTCGTAGTGTTTCTTTTTATCCAGTTATTGTCAACCATTTGTATGTTGTATAATAGTGATTTGTTATACTTTTTCTGTTGATAGTATTCTTGTGCAACATTTATAGAAACATTATTGATATAATTATTATTGTCTATATGTTCCATTAGTGTTTTAGCGGTTATCTCTGTTGATTGATTATTCAAAGAGTTTGTTCCCTTTTTTTTGTTAATATAAATCACATAATTCTGATATTGGAGAAAATATTGTAAATGAACAAAGAGTATCATCTTTTCAAAATTCCATGAAATATAATGAAATTTCATGTATATGTTGTTTGTTATGAATAATGTGATCTTCATTCATTTGTAATTTGATTTAGTTTGAACAAAATTGTACCAAATAGATATATAAACATTCCATAATCTTTATGCCATGAATAAGATAAGCAACCATCGATACAAATATTATATTCAACAGTTGTTTATAATCTTTAAATCAGACTTTATTCAAATTATAATCAATTGTCGATTTGTTCATTTCTTTTTTTTTTATCTCCAAAAAAGGAATACAACAAATTTACAGACTGTAAAACCAAATGAACAAAAGTAATTTAAACAACAAATCATATTTATTTGTTCTATGTTAAATTTTTTGGACAAAATCAATGTTTATAGTCTTGATTTAAAGGCAAGTAGTTGGTGCAACAGAATCGATAAATTCGTTAAAATGGCTTGATTTTTTTTTATACGATCGATCGAATAAATCGATAGGGTAAAAGTGGGAAAGCGTAACAAAATGTTCAGTATGAAAAGAACCTTTTCTGTCTTTTGAGCGGATTAATAACGATTTAATCAGATAACCCAATATTGAATAGTTTTGAAGCGAAATTTTCTGTCAATAGTTATTTCATTGAATATTGATGAAAATTAACTGAACTTGTTGATTTGATGTTTACACAGAACGCACTTACTTTTCAAAAATTACGTGTTGCACAGATCCGAAACTCATTCCGTCTATTTCAATTTGGACAGTTAATGTTATTGTTATTATTATTATTATTTGCCCCCGAGAAGTAAATTGACTATTTGACAAATGTTATGCATTTACGTCGTAAAGTTTTATTTGTTTTGTGAATGTACACCAGGTAAAGAGTTTTTTAATAACAAGAAATAAGTATCTGATACCTTCTCATTTTCATCAATTGCTAAACTACGGTTAATTAATGAATGTGAATCGTAAAGAATTAAAATTCTTTACAAATTCCTTGTGTATATTAATGACTTCTATTTTTGTCAGTTTTTATAATATAGCATAAAAACCATTCATTCATATTGTAATCTATGAATTAATGTTTTTAATTTCAATTTGAATAATCTCACTAACCTCAGTTTTGTTTTGATTTGGAGTGATTTCACATAGAAATAGATAAAAATCACAGTGAATTTATCACCTTGAAATAGAATTATGTTCCATTAAATCACTATAACTCAGAGGTCAAATTTAACCCATATGTAACAGAGTTGATACAGTCCATCCCATTATAATGATTAAAAAAATGGATGATACTTACATTGTTGAAAATTTTCAATAAGTTACGTTGAAATCACTGAGAAGATTTGCATCAAAATTATGTTCGATTAGACTGTTGTTCAGTTTTATGTGCAAGTGTACTTTTTGATTCTTTGACTTAACGTAATGATAATATTTCATTGACTTGTAATTAATTTTGTTTGCTGGACAAGACTCTATATTGTCACAAAAATAGTTGAAGTTGAAAATATAGGCATTAGAACTCCTCACTGTTAGCTTAGTGATAAATGCTCGCTAAGAGGCTCAAAGACCTTATTATATGTTCTTGTATTTAGATATGGCTATAAATTACAAAGGAGTTGGATGAATGACCATGATTAAAAGCGTAAATAACGAAGTGCATGCTTAGTTTAGGTTCAGCTTTCTCTGAAGTCCCTGTATTCTACCCTCTATGGAGTTGTTGGTACGCACTGCTAAGAAGTTTCATGCTAGAGCGAAACAACCGTCCACTGCTTTCTGATTTTCAATAACTGTGTGACTAAGGTCGCCTTATGGATTAGGCTATGAAAATCAATTTGTATAAGTCCTTTACACTTATAAACTCATGACTATCAGTCTACTGTGTACAGTTTAATTTAAGAATAGAATAAGTATATCATGACAAAAGTAAATAGATAATTATTAGGGAAATAATGATTAAGATGTTAATAGTAGCCATCATTTAGGAGAAAAGCATAGAATAATTTTAGATCGTTAAAGTGAACATTCCATTCCAGACAATGCTTTATAAGCATTCAAAAAAAACTATGTTTAATTCGACTGTTTCCTTGAATTGTTCAGTTCAATCAAATGACTGGTCTATGAATTTCTTAGATTTTGTTTGGATTATCTAAGAAGTTCAATGTGATGTATGAGTAAATATCGAGAACTTTAGTTCAATACATAAACATCACTATACAGATCTACTCTTCACCATTGAACTATGTTTAAGTTTCACTTTGTAATATCATCTATATGTTTAGCTTGATGAAATTCTAGAGAACTGTTAGTGTAATACAACATTGGTTGTCAGTTTATTGCATATATCACATATAAATCAAATGATGATGATCATGTAGTGAAGAAACGCTTTTAAAAGAGCTAAAAACCATAAAGTAATTTCAACTAACTAAATTGTATATAGAATGTATACTTTCAATCAAGATAGAATAGTGAAATAGTTTTTATCTTACCAATTTTTTTTAAAAAAAAAATGAATAAGCGATCATTTGGTCTACATCATCGTAATGCATTGAGTTTATGCTCTAAACATTCTATATCTCATATATTTTACTGTGTGTGTTTGTTTATCTAGAATAGCATATTGATGTGTTTATATGGTTAATAGAGTATTTTATTTCTCCAAAAAACCATATTGTTCATTGTTATCATTTAATGAACAAAGAAACTTGTGTAAACCAACAATTTCAAACTACTTATGTATATTTCACACTTGATATTGTTATTTGTAAATTTCCTATTCGAAATTTCTAATATTCATGATTTAAATTAATTTTTTAATCAGATACTTTTTTTTTCTGTCAGTATATAATGATCTCTCCTTTTTTTTCATGTTAAAATATTTAATGTTTTCTATTCATTAAATCTTTAATGGAATCATGTACAGTTTTATTATAAAACGTTTTGTTATCATGATAATGATTTGCTTTGTGAACACTGAAAATTGAACTCGGTTTTAATTGCTTCCAAAAAAAAGGAAAAAGAAAATTGAATATTTCTATTTATACAACCTAAGATTGAAAGGTGAACAATAAAAAAAAACACATTTAAATTAGGTCATTATTTATTAATTCATTTTAAAAGCAACTAAATTTATGACTAAAGTGATTTTCAACAACAACTATATCATTTTAGGTTAAACGAAGAATATATATATAGATATATACTGAAGCGGCTGCTTTTCTTAATAAGCTATTTCCAGGGTCTTTCACTTATGGATATATTACACAAGAGAGTGGAGCAATTTCAAGAGCTGCATGTAAGTAAATGTAAGTTCATATCGGTTAGTCACTTAAAATATAAAGAACGTCATGCGTACGTACATAAGTTCAGGTTGCCATACCGCATTAGCACAGAAACGCAATTGTCAATTCAAATCTCATAGTGGTAGAGATAGTAGAAGTATAAGCGGTTATGGAGAAGTTTATTGTTCGAAAACATTATTCAAGGATAATTTAGTGAAATAAGTCTAGAAAGAGAAAGATAGAAGTGATGCAGAGTTCAGTAGATTAGAATTTGAGAGAAAACGAAGAATGGATGCACTTGCGCCATTGCAAATCGTTTCGAGCCATGTTATTCAAGGTCTCTAATCATCAGTCACTTTCATCTCACAGACCTCAACCAGGCAGTCTACACATACTAACATGGCTCAGTCCACTTGTCAGTGACTTCATAGGTTTGTGCCATGTTTTGGTATGGTTACCACTAGCTTGTTTCCAACCTACTCTACACCACAAAACATAGCTTTTCGGTGCAGTCGGTGGTTAGGCATACGTAACACATGCCCCAACTACCTGAACTGATGGAGTTTCACTACTTCATCTATTGATCTGCCATCCTTACCTATACCCTTTTCTTAACAATAGCATAGCTTACTCTATCCTTGCAGGATAGAAGAGCAATGCTTCGAAGACGTCAATGATCGAATACTAGTAACCTATGAATATCCTCTAATATTAAAGGGCATGTTTCGTATCCATATAGTAGGACGTAGCGAACTGCTGAGCGGTAGACTACTTTGTCTTGCCTAAGCCATAAGTGACGCAAGTTGTTGAAAGCCAGTCAAGCTTTCTGTATTCGTGCTGAGATTTTGTCACACACCAGGACATCAGCACTAAATAGACTCTCAAGATAGGTGAAGCATTCAACACACCGAACTATTTCACTCCCTCTCATTAGTCCGTGTGTCGATGCAAGCCAACCCTGATGCATCATTCCGAACATGTTTGCACTGTTGCTTAGGATAGTCAGAAGACTGCATTTTGTCAGCATCTTCACCAAACAGAATCATATAATCGCCATATCCTAAGTCGACAGGTTAATCTCTCGGTTAAAGTTTAATTCCTGAAAATTCAGACGAAGTTAGTGTTATCTCCAAAAGCATGTCTATGACAGTTGAATAAGAATGGGTTAAAGTGGACAACATTTACGAACACCACTTGGAGTAACCAGTTCCAATAACAGTTCGCCATAAACTCTGCACTTGACCATTAGTGTTAGAGTGGAGAGCCTGTATAAATGTATTCCATATGTACACGTTTCGATGACAGACACGACAATGGAGCCTCACAATAACCACAGACAAATTCCACCTCAGTGTAGAGGAACACATCTACTGATGAATGTCGAAATGTATGTCTGCGTTGCTGCATTGAGAATGAATTATAGTCCCGTCGCTAACAGTCGGATTCCTACTACTAGTTTCCATGAGAATTCGGAACCATTGTCTACTGTTATCTATCAACGCCGCATTTTCTATCTCTCTTGCTTTTGCCACCCGCCACTGCTCGCGATCATTGCGTAGGCTTCTTTTCAGTCTGCGCTTAAGCTGTCTCCGCTCCTCATCATGTTCAGAACCAGTTGGGATTAGTTTCCGAGTATCTATCATTAGTTCAGTAGATGTTACTGAAACTCACTGCTGCTTCTTAACCTCATGGTTTTATTAACTGGTAAATATCATTGCTGTTTCCACAGCTTTTTGGATATCATTCCAAGCTGCCTCAGAATGGGCATCACGTACATGGCTGCCTCTCTGTTTTTATAGTTACTCCTGAAATATATATTCTTAGCTATGTTATCACTAAGTAGAACTCTAAGGGGTTTCCTTGTGTTGTCTTCCCTACGTCCAGTAAGGCGAAAACAAATACGCGTTTGCGCTATAGCATGATCTGAATCTAAGCATATGCTCCAGAACGAGAGGCAGTCTTCAAACAACACCATAAGATCCACCCAGGTATCATTCCTGTTCACTTAGTTTACCTAATTGAGTATTGAAGTCACCAGCCATTATTACTATATCAGAGTGCCTAACTTTTTGAAGAGGCTCAGAAAGGTTTCCGTAAAATTCATTTTTTACCTCGTCTGAGCTGCAGATACGACGAAAAGGCAATGGGGAGTGTTCCTATCTTTTCGCGTCCTTACTGTCCCGTTTAGTCGAACAGCGCACAAGCGAATCTCCATTGGGATCCAGTCTAAGAGATGCTGGTTGTCCGAGGGAAACACCTTACTTCTGTCACACCCCTTTACTGTCAGCAGTACGACTTCGCCTTCATACCTTGAGTTGCTGCATTTAGTTTTACCGTTCTCCAATCGAACTGTCTGGCATGTTAGGACGTACAGGAACATATGTTCCAGTCAATATAGCCCGGCTGGGTCCTCACGATAGGTAAGCCACGTCAAGATAGCAGCTACTGTCGGGATTGGTTCATCTATGAGTAGTTTGGAACCAATGGTTTACAAATTGCGCAGAGAGACTTTCCTTATCTATCAATTAAAGTTTAACTCTGGATATTCACTTTTCGTCCCCCAATTTACTTAAAACACCCAATCAGTGAGTAGAGCATCGCTAGGTATAAACGCTTCCTAGCTTGCAAGGATTTTAAGACTAAGGTCTGACTCTATGCCCAATCAGCTGTACCATGATATTCGAAGTCTTCGAAATGTTCAGTAATATTTTGATCATATTCAACTGCAAATAGTAGCCATTTATAACAAATTTATGCTTTCGGAGAAACTTCAATCCTTTTTACTGATATATTACATCTGTGAACATTATCACTGTGCATTTCAAATGTCAGTCAGTTTCATTTGATACTGGATCATATTCTGTGAAATGGGTAACTATATAAATTTGTTAATGATGTATTTTAATCAGTGAATATCGTTATTTTGAATGTTCAGTCAGTCGCCAAGATGTTAGTGTTCTCCTCTTATTGAGCCATACAACTAAATTCTGTTTTTATAAAATTCAAATATTTCATTTTGATAACAGTGTATTGTATAAGCTGATTGTTAACCGACAAATGAAGCATGGATTAGATTTATTTTATTTATTGATTATCCTATGTAATAATAGCAAGTGCCTACTAATGTTTATAATAATTGAATGGATCTTACGTACCATTGCTCCATAACAAATTACACTGTAATCGAAAAAAAAATGAGTGGGCTTATTACTTTACAAGATAATTGTGCTATTTCACATAAAAATACTCTTACAATTATTCTGTAAAGCATATTGATTTCTTCAGTTAAGAAATCATAAGTGAACTATGTGAATTATAATTATTGAATTCAAAAAATACATTTTTTTTGTTATTGCACATGTCTGTTTTAAATCGTATGCATCTGCCTGTTTGTGTGAAAAGTAAGCAGGGCAGATCAAGTCATAGTGAAAAGAAACAATAAATGTTTCTTGTTTGATTGACAAAATTAAAAATTTTTACTTCAACTATCTAATGAAACAAGGTTAAAAAACTGTAGCTGTTCCCGTCTAGCCAGAAGTTATCTTGTTAACTGGGGTGTAGCATGCAAAGCAGCATGAGTGAAAAGAACTGGAAAAGAGAGGAACGAAAGAAGAGATGAGCCGACGATCTGGTAACCGCACAAAATGCACTTCAATTGAATAGGGTTAGTAATAAACAACAGTCGGTAATCACACAAGCTTCAGATTTATAGAATCTGGAAAGTGAAACGAAAAGTGGATACCATGAAGATTTCAAACGGTTACAGGAACATAGATTATTTCAACTTTTTATGTTTTGTGGATCTGGTATTTTCCCGTCGCCACTTTTATGTTTTGTATTTGATGTAACGCCAAACCACTGCACTAATGACACCCGGACGTTAGACCCCTCCGTTCAAAAATAAGAGGACGGAAGACGTTGGAGAACGCTTATTGTCAGAATCAAAAATATACAATCAAACATGCGTATTTATACAATTATATAAATGTCGTTAAATATTTTGAACATGAATCAAATAGTTCATCATGAACATTAATCATATAGTTCATCATTAATGAAATAGTTTATCATGAACATTAATCATATAGTTCATCAATCCATAATATGCGTGGCTTTCTTCTCGATTGACTATCCCAACACAACTATAGAATTTACAAGTTCCTACGTCATAAAAAATCTTTAAGTACGCCTTTTTTTTCAGCTTCAATAAAGCTTAATTTAAACTCACTAAATGCTTAGATTACTTGAAATCAAGCTCTGTATTATTTATTCAAATGTAATCCAATGTAAAATTTTATGAAAATGATCTCTATCCAATTTCAATAATTGTGATTACTGGTCGTTGAAAAAGATGAAGTTTCTGTCTTCACACACAATGTTGATGCATATGCTGAAAAAGTTCTATAGAATAAGTTTATTATTTTTATGCTTAGATATATATATTTATTACAACAAATTATCATACAAATAACAATACTTCATAGACATAATGAAATAGGTGATATTTTTTTTAATGAAACTCTTATTTATATGAAAAATGTTAAACCAATCAAGGCAATTTGAGTGATAATCACAATGAAATGAAAAAGGCAAAAGTACAAGTGTATAGTAGGAAGATAGGTGAACAGATAGTAGTAGGAAAATTTATAAAATATGATAACTAAAGTAGGTCAAAGGTGGATGAATAAAATTCAAATAATCATCAAAAAACATTAAAAACATTACGTAATAAGCAAACGAAGGATAAGTTACCTGAGTTGGCCTCCTCTATGTGCATTTACAAATTCAGCTGCTCCTGTGGAGATAGCTATGTCGGGCGTACTTCCAGGCAACTTCCACAATCAATGAGTGAACATCTCCCAGCATGGTTTACGAAGGGTCAGTCAAAAACAATACGCAGTTCTATCTTAGCACACCTGGTAGATAGTGGTCACATTGTAGATAAATCTAGATCTTTTCGGGTGATCTATCGTATACCTCAATCATTTCCCAACGGAGTTCGATCCGGTCTCCTACACACATTGCAGAAGCCATAGGAATACGTACATTCAACCCTAATTTATGTGTTCGGAAGAAATTCGTGACACCCCTATCTCTTCCGTGGCCGGATATGACGTAACTAACGATTGACATTATATATATTTTTTATTTATTTTGATTTTATTTTTACACATTTGCTTATTACGTAATGTTTTTAATGTTTTTTGATGATTATTTGAATTTTATTCATCCACCTTTGCCCTGCTTTAGTTATCATATTTTATAAATTTTCCTACTACTATCTGTTCACCTATCTTCCTACTATACACTTGTACTTTTGCCTTTTTCATTTCATTGCGAAACTCTTATTGCTCAATAAGTTTCAAGATACTGCTAGCAAAGCATTCACCATATTCTCTGTTGTCTGTTCATGTTCATTCAGTTCAATCGACTCACTATTTGTCACATTAAATAATCAATAATTAAATTTTTTTCACATTATAACTAAGGGATGTCACTGATTACACAACAAAGATTATCAAAAAAATATTTATCAATAATTTTATCTATTAATGCATAGAAAAATGATTTCTAAATATTTAGATATTTACTTGAACAATATATTGTTACTATAGCCAAAATATATTTTTAAAACTCAAAAGTAATCCATTTATGTGGTTGATTCGAAGAAAGCCTAAACTTTTGTCAATAACCAGTGAAGTTTAGACAACTAAAATTGACAGGGGTTGTTAACTTTACAGCCTTTTTGTTTGAAACAATCTACATGCAATAGTTGTGTAACAGCATGGTGAAGTCTTGTAAAAGTGTATGATAATATTTGTTACTCTGTTACCAGTTTGTTTATCTATACTTGAGATATATTCTTGACAGAAAATCACTCATCACTACCAGGTTATAAGCACTAGACTTTGATCGAACAAAACATTTTCCAATCGTATCAATTTTAATCTATTCAAAAATTGATAATAATACTATTTCCGTTGTTGTTCACTTTCTCAATTCTTATTCAACTTTATTATTGACATGCTTTTAAAGATGACACTTTCATTGCATGAATTTTCGGAAGTTGGACTTTTACTAGGAGATACACTTGTTGACTATTGAAATGCGAAATGTTACTCCAGGATTGGCTTGCATTGGCATATGATCGACATTATTTATAGAATTCAAACACATCTCACATCAGTAAGTTCATATTGTATGTCTACTTCTTGATTTTTTATTAATTGCTTGATAATATCACTCAATTATTTACTAATTTATAAAATTCGTAAGAGTGTGTTTAGGCTGATGATAATGCGAAACGTAAGGAAAGAACTTCACTACGTCAATCTTTTCATTACCTTCTTATTTTTTAAAATGAACCAAATAATCTAATCTAAAAGAAAACTCACCATAATTTTATATATAAATCTTTCTGCAAAAATGTCCTTGAAATTTCCACAGTTATTCAAACAGTTGCAGATAATGACTGGAACGAATGTGACCTATATAACTTTACAAATAAAGCTTTAATTAATTATCATGTTACTTATAAATTTGTAAGTAGCAAAATGATAGTGATCCTAATTTTATGAAGTTGAGCTAAATTCTGTTGACGGACTTAAGCGATTATAAGGTTGACTTTGAAATCAAGCAATCAAAGATTGGACAATCTGGATCGAGCTTCTGTTGATGAAATGAATACGAAGAAAACGCGATAAAACGGTCAACAAGCTTCGTGAGGAACCTTCTCCGAGTTCTAGTGGGAAGACGTGACCGGTGAAGTTCAACCTGTTCGGATGTAGACAGTAACTACCGAAGACTGTGTATGAGGTTGCGCAACTCCGTGAATATGATCAAGTTAGACATTAACACCGTTAGATACCGGCTCAGTGGTCTATCGGTTAGGGCGTTCGCGCACAATACCGAAGGTCCTGGGTTCGAGTCCTGCGGGGTGCAGGAGTCGTGGATGCGCACTGCTGAGGAGTCCCATATCAGGACGAAACGGCCGTCCAGTGCTTCCAGGTTTCTAATGGTGGTCTAACATTGATCGATTCATGGTTTCAAAAATGTGTAACTTAACAATCTTCACAACCCCGTAATACTTATAAATTTATAAGTAGCAAAATGATAGTGATCCTAATTTTATGAAGTTGAGCTAAATTCTGTTGACGGACTTAAGCGATTATAAGGTTGACTTTGAAATCAAGCAATCAAAGATTGGACAATCTGGATCGAGCTTCTGTTGATGAAATGAATACGAAGAAAAAGCGATAAAACTGTCAACAAGAAAAATTTTTGAAATGCTGGCATCCTGACTTTATTATCTTAAACAGAACACTTACTTACTTACTAACGCCTGTTACCACCAACGGAGCATAGGCCGCCCACAAGTCCTGGGCTTCCTTTTCTATTTCTTTCCAGTTTTTGTTCATTCTTCTCATGTCTTTCTCTATTTCTCGGCGTAATGTGTCCCTTGACCTACCTCTTTTCTTTTGACTCTAAGGGTTCCAAGTGGGGGCTTGTCTTGTGACGCAGCTGGGTGCTTTCCACAATGTGTCCTATCCACTTCCATCGCTTCTTTCTGATTTATTCCTCCACTGGAATCTAGTTTGTTCTCTCCTACAGTAGGCTGTTGCTGATGGTGTCTGACCAACGAATCCGAAGTATTTTGCGAAGGCAACTGTTAATGAATACTTGCATCTTGTGGATGATGGCTTTCGTAGTTCTCCGAGTTTCCGCTATATACAGTAAAACTGTCTTGACATATATATTAAAAATCCTGATTTTGGGTTTGCTTGAAAGTTGTATGGGATTCCAGATATTTTTCAGCTGTAGAAATGCAGCTCTTGCATTGTCGATCCGCACCCTCACATCAGCAAAGGATCCACCTTGACTGTCGACAGTGCTCCCCAGATACGTAAATGATTTTACGTCCTCCAAGGCACTTCCATCAAGAGTGATTTGGTTGGCGTATGTTCTGTAGTATCGTATAGTCTTGCTTTTCCTGTGTGTATGTTGAGACCTACTTCTGCAGAGGCTGCCACTGCACTGTTCGTCTTCTCTTGCATTTGTTGTTGCGTGTGTGATAGAACAGCCAGGTCATCTGCGAAGTCCAGATCGTCCAGCTTTGTCCTAGTTGTCCACTGTATACGGTGTTTCCCTCCAGATGATGACGTCTTCATAATCCAGTCGATCACCAGGAGAAAGAGAAAGGGTGAGAGTAAGCAACCTTGCCTCACACCGGTCTTCACCTCGAAAGAGTCTGTTAGCTGTCCATCGTGTACGATTTTGCAGTTGAATCCATCATAAGAATTCCGTATGATGTTGACTATTTTCTCAGGCACACCGTAGTGTCGAAGAAGCCTCCACAGTGTTTTCCTATCAACGCTATCGAATGCTTTCTCGTAGTCGATGAAGTTGATGTACAGTGGTGAGTTCCATTCAATTGATTGTTCCATAATAATCCGTAATGTAGCAATTTGGTCAGTACACAATCGATCCTTACGAAATCCAGCCTGTTGATCTCGAAGTTGCAGATGTCTACGAAGTCCTTCGTTCTGTTTAAAAATGCCCTGTTGAAGACTTTGCCTGGTATTGAAAGAAGAGTGATGCCTGTGTAGTTCTCACACTTGCTGAGATCGCCTTTCTTTGGTATTTTGATCAGGTATCCTTCTTTCCAATCTGATGGTACTTGTTCCTCATCCCAAATCTTCTTGAAGAGAATGTGAAATATTTTCGCAGTTGCTTCCACATCTGCTTTCATTGCCTCTGCTGGAATGTTGTCTGGTCCTGCTGCTTTGCTGCTCTTGATTTGTCTGATGGCCATACTGATCCCCTCAATTGTAGGTGCGCCAATATTAATTGGGAGGTCCGTGGATGCTGCTTCGATGTTGGGTGGGTTCAGTAGAGCTGGTAGATTCAGGAGTTCCTGAAAGTGCTCTGCCCACCTATTTCTCTGTTCTTCAGTGTTGCTGATTATTTTCCCATCTTTGCTTTTCACTGGTCGTTCTGGTTTACAATAGTTTCCGGTCAGTTTCTTTGTTGTTTCGTACAATTGTCTCAAGTGTCCGTCTCTTGCAGCCTTTTCCGCCGTCATTGCAAGATCTTCCACATATTTTCGTTCGTCAACTCTGATGCTCTTCTTCACTCCTCTGTTTGCTTCTGTTTTTGCAGCTTGTGTGGTAACTTTCTCTGCTCTTGTTCGGCTGACATTGATTGCTGCCTTCTTGTTCCTCCTTTCTTCAATTTTTGCAAGAGTACCAACAGAGATCCATTCCTTGTGATGGTACTTCTTGTGACCCAGAACTTCGTGACATGTTGAAGTGATTGCCTCCTTAATCCATTTCCAATTGTTCTCCCATGTTGCTTCCTCTCCATTGAGTAGATCCTGAAAGGCCTGGAACCTATTGGTGAGGGCTATCCTGAATTCGTTGAGTTTTACGGTATCCCGAAGAAAGGCTATATTAAAATTGCGTGATGTTGTCTGCCCCGTCGTCCAGTGTTTCTTGAGTTTTAGTTTTATTTTAGCCACTATCAAGTGATTTTCTGAGGCTATATCAGATCCTCTCTTGGTTCTCACATTGTCTATGGTCGTTCGGAATTTTTTATTGATACATAAATCGTCCATTTGTTTCTGAGTATTGTGATCCGGTGGAATCCATGTGGCTTTGTGTATGCGTTTGTGCGGGAATATTGTGCCACCGATGACCAGTTTGTTGATGGCACATAGGTTTGCAAATCTCTCACCATTTTCGTTTCCTTCTCCCAGTCCATGTCGGCCGATGGTGTCTTCATATCCAGTGTTGTCCATGCCAACCATGGCATGTTTTTTTTTTTTTTTTTTTGTTGAATCCTTTGATGAGCGTCTGTGGACGACTGAATGTAGCCTTTCGTAGAATTGATCTTTATCGTCGTCATTGTAGTCATTGGTAGGTGCGTAGCATTCGATGACGTTCATTGTGATGTCCTCTTTATTTGTTTTGAAGGATGCTTTAATGATCCTCGGTCCATGAGATTCCCATCCTATCAGTTCCTGTTGTTATTGTTTGGACAGCATCAGTGCAACTCCTTGTGTGTGAAGCCTTTTCCTCTTCATGACCAGAGTATAATAGCAGTTCCCCTGAAGCTAGTCTCAGTTTTCCTACCTGTGTGCAATCTGTTTCGCTGAATCTAAGCACCTCGATGTTGTATCTTTTCATTTCTGCAGCAACTTGAAATAGTCTTCCAGTCTTCCACAGTGTACTAACGTTCCATTTACCTAAAAGAATGGTTGCTCTGGTTATGAGAAGAGGCATCAGCCTCGTAAATTCCGAGGGAACTCGGCTTTTACCACGCGACGTCATAATTATTCTTCCAACTCCCAGGTGAGAGTTAAGATGGTTTGAATTATTTTTTCTGGTTAGCGTTTTTTTGGCAAGTTAGTTTTGACGGAATGGGGTAGCCAACCCTATGCCCAACCCTCCTACATTATCCGGGCTAGGGAACGGCAGTAGCCACGAAGGTTCTACAGACGGAGTTCGGAAATCATTCACTGCACAAATATTCAAAAGATATTATATTGGATCTAGTTGGTTGATTTTAATTGGTCCAAGGCAGTTAGAATGGTTCACTTTTACGGCATTGGAAGTTTGCTTACATTAGGTTTCAGATACCAAAACCAGAATGTTTGATTTCATCCTCAATTCATTCTGATTGCGTATTAGTATTATATGTAGGTTCATTGATGATGCCTATTGGGCACACATTTTCTATGATTATTCTTTAGTTCAAATACTCTGACCCACATTTCTCTTCTTATTGTTCCAACACGAACAACATTGTATTAGCAAGTTAAATGCTACTAAAAAATTAAAAGTTCTTGGTGAAAATGAATTTCTGGATTTAGTATCTGTAATGTTCAATGGGTAGTACAGATAGGTTTTAATATTTTAAATTCTTAGAACTATGTTATTTCCATTTTATAAAATCATTATATCTGATCAGTGAAACTAAACAGTTATTCTGTAAGACAGATAAAACTAATAAGCAATGTAACCATTAAAATAAAATAAAAAATCAAAGATGAAATTCAAAACACAGAAATTTTAATTCTGTTTCCTAAGAAATACTTTACATGAAGATAAATTTTAAAAACTTTCAAGTTTCTGATAATACATAATTTTCTTAGGGAAATAGTTAAGTTCAATTGAATAACTTATACTAGTTTATCTATATGATATTAAGCGTCAATAGAAACATAAATAAAACCTTTCAAATCATCCAGCGTATCCAATCATGTCTGTCATATATTATCTTTTACATGCAGTGAAATTGGTAAAACCTCTCTAGTTAGCTTCATAATGACTGACATTAGAGTAAGTTATGATTGACTTATTATAATCTGTTTGACTAATGTATCTTTTCTTCAAACTTCTGTTTTTTCATTTTGCTGTTTTATCACTGTGATTTTCTATTACAGTTTTACTCACCTAACTGTTATTAAAATCCGGCTTATTATCACTTACTCTATATTGTATTATGAGATCCATCGACTGTATGGCTATGTTTTTAAATGTATTCATTACTATTTGAGCTTCGTAGTGTTCCGGTGCGGAAGATAATGGGAATGATTCGTTCTCTCAAAACTCTCTCATGTGGCCAGCCTATATAGCCTTGCCATGCAAGTCCTACTCAATCCCCTCTCATACAGCCGGCATATTGTTTATTAAATTGAGATGTTCGGTCTTTAACCGCTGATACACATTGGTTCCAGTATCCTGAGACAAAAATGACTTACAAACCTAATGTTGGTCACTGGCTACCACGGGACTGTATTTCCTGATGTTGCCACACTGCCTTATGAATTAGACCTTTGGGTCAAACGCTCGGAGTGTGAGAGAAAGCCTCTGAGAAAGCCACCATTAGAAACCTGGAAGCACTGGACGGCCGTTTTGTCCTGGTATGGGACTCAAATCTCCAAAACTCTGCCTGATAGTATCGATTTTACCAGTAGTGTTGTACATGCATAATCGTAACATAGAATCATGATGAAAACTAATAAAAAAGAATTGTATCTTCAGTTCTCGTAAATTTTTTTGTTCTCAGAACATCTTATCCACTTTATTCGGAGGATATCTAAGTTATGAATATCATAGAACAGTGTTTTATGTCGTATATTGATAATAATTTTGATCGCCACTTCTAACTGGATAATCCAATATCGATCAGTGATCATTTCGAGGAATTACATATACGTAGTAATTTTAATTCAGTCTTCAAATATGATGTTTTATGATTCAATATTCAATTTGCTTCAAATAGTTTCTATTTTATCCTTCATCTCATTGTTTGTTTATTCATTTGAAGATCTTATTCAACACAGCTACTGATAAAGGCTAACAGTAGTATCTAGGATGCATATAAAATAAACTTTCTTTGTCACTGTACTCATTGATAACTGCGAGAAATTCAACTAGATTAAGATTTCTAGATAAAATAAATGGTAACTGATAACAGATTAAAATTAACTAGTTATTGATGAGCTTAGAATTTAAGTGTGAAGATATCCTTCTGTCCATATAAGCTGTCACAGATTTGTAACTTTTAAACACTATGATCAATTTGAAAACACTGAGTTCCAAAATTTAGTACATAATGTCATCGTTTAATTAAAGCCATAAACTGAAACAAGCGATCATTGTATTTTGTATCTTCAAAAATAGATTACTTTGTTTAATTTTGTCACTTGAATAAAGCAATCAATCTAATTTAGATCACCGAGTGATAATCATGAGAACAATAGGAATTTTTTGTTTTTTTTAAATTCATGATATTATTTGTTTTTCGTTGTTGTTAAAATGAACTTATGTGTACAATATGTCTATCGATCAATTCTGATAATTTCAATTACTATTATGCACTGAGTTTCGAAGTACCTACATTACACCAAATACATTTATTTTACTGATATCTTTGATGCGAGAGCGCTTGACAATGAGATTCTAGTCTTTTCCTAAATCCCTAGAAATCTTTTTTATTTAAGCCTGAAATGAAGTGTGAAAAAAAGCATTACATTCAATGCTAGTTCGCGTATAGAAAACAATGATATTTACTGGTCTTCAAGTAGCAAGGATATCTCAAAAGCTTCCAGAAAACTACTATGATTATTAACAAAATCAGCAATTATCTGGTCCAGAAATGACTTTTATCCAAATGGCTTTTATCCAATTCCGGAAATTTCCAGTTGGATTCAGACTGGACGAAGTATTCTAAATTTTCTAACACAGCCTTTAAAGGATTTTTCGAGTAGATCACAAATTTCGTCAACATTTATCGCCTTATCCAATAAAAAAACCAACTTTATTGCAAATTCTGTTGAAATGCTTGAATAATTGAATATTATGGTGAAATTATGTAACCAAATTTAAGTTACTCATTAGTAGATGATTTATGTAAATCAGACTTCAAATAATGCGTTTAAAATAAGTTAAACGGTTCATAAATTTGCGTCAAATACTTTTTTTCGCTGAAATTATTATACTCAACGCTCAATTTAATACTGTTGTAAAATTATGTTCGATTTCAACTGTAACTTTTAATGGCCAATTTGAAAATTTCATATTATTTCATCTGATTGATTTTCTACTACATTATTATTTTCTGATTCTTGCAGAGTAGATAGTCGATATGGGCTGATGACGAGTTCCAGACTAAAAATCATCTGTCCTCTGCTTCTTTGGCTGCTAATAGCTGTCTAATTAAGGTCAATTTTGTGCTGTTAACTATGGAATTCGAAAATCGCTACGAACAAGTTATGATTATTAGTTTCACATAAACTTATTACAAGGACTTATGATAATTGGAATTTAGTTCAATGGCTGCCTTCAATTATCTAATGCAGATAACTTATTATTTCAAATTAACGTCACATAAATAGGCATTATTCATCACTCCTTGATCTCGGTTTTGGAAGCACTAAATAGTAATTTTGTCATGGTACGGAACTAGTCGACAGTGCACTCCCACAAGTCCATCAAGGCTCACACTCATAATCTCCAGGTCGCACAGCAAAATTTTAGCCATTGTAACCGGAGATCTGGTATTAAGTGGCAAAATTCTTGCCTCAATCAATTTGGTACATAAAACAAAAATCATCCAGTGAGATTGGGGTCAAGTGCTTCACTCGCAACAAAAATAAACTCTGGTTGTGACTTCACACCAGAGCTTCATGTACATTTTAAAGTCATTAGTCAGATGACTTCTATCTACAAACTTTAAGCACTCAATTGTGAGCATTTACAGCTCATTTTGATAGACATATATGAAGATGTTCAGTTACGTATGTGACTATAGATCATTTTATTAACAGAATATAAGAAAGTAGATATTACAATATAGGATAACGCTTATACAATGTAAGATAATGTTTTCATCACTGAGTTATGGAGACAGATCATCATTATAAACCTGAAAGCACGGAAAAGCCGTTCCATCCTAGTATGGGTCTCACTATCAGTACACATCCACAACCCTCTCATGTACTGATCGAACCCAGGACCTCTGGTCTCATTCGAGAACGTTTGGTCTCTTGACCACCGAGCGCACATTGAACGATTTTAATACCTATCTTTAATCAATCCCCAATATTACGCGACCGAAATCGTAAGGTCTTAGATTTGATTTTTACTTACAAGATCGTGGATGTGTGCTGCTGATCAGTCCCACTTTACGAAGAAATCGCCTTCCATTGCTTCTTGGTTTCCAATGATAGCCTAAAATTATTCGATTGATGATTTGAGTAAAGTCATATTTACAGAGCGATGATCAAGCTACGGTGAAGGGCATGATTAAGACTGCATTTATTTGGTTAATTGGAAAGATTTTAACCATTAAAATAATCTTAGAGAAGTAGTCTTACTTCAGACTACTACCACTCTCGGAGAATAGGCCAAGAGACAGAGATTTTCAATCATTTATTTCTTGGACTCTCCTATGCACATTTTTCAATCTGCTATTCATCCTTTCAATGTCTGCTTCTTTTCAGTTTTGCATTTAGGACTTCAGGTTGAGGCTTGACTTGTGATGCGTTTTAGTGGTTACTGAATATGTGTTTCATCGACTTTCAGCGACGTTTCCTAATTATCTGCATCAGATCCACCTTAGATAAATGAGCTTCACGAGGGGTCGAAAATCAACAAAGTCAAAAACCTATTGCAGTTGTACTAGATGACACAAGTTTTTTTCAATAATAACGGTAACTTTTATTTTATTTACCTACAACGACGAAGTGAACATCTACCTGTTACGACTGCTTAATTCTTAGTCTTTGTAGAACTTCAGTAGAACTTTGGTTACATAATTCTAAGGAACTTGGAATCGTCAAAGCTAAAGGAAAAGAGGTGGACCAAAGAACACTTTGAACAGAGGACCAAAGGCAGACATAAAAAGAGTGAAGAGCTTATGTGAATGATTGAGAAGGAGAACCCAGGACAGAGGTTGCTGAAGACTTCTGTTAGGTGGCTTATGCTCCACGAGGGTAGCAGGCGTAAGTAAGTAAATAAATAAGTAATGCTAAGGAGACCTATACTATAACGAGATATCTATAAAGTGTTTCCTGGTCTCTAAGAGTCATGTGAAGTCATTGAAATAAACTATGGGATATCATAAATAAATTGTTCTATGCTAGTTCCTGTCTCTTCATTATTCTCCATCTTACACAGGGGTAATTTCATTTATCGTTCTCGGATCTTTTAATAGCTTAGTGGTATACATTTCAGTTAGTAAAAACGAAATGGCTAAAATATATTTTTTAGTTAGTTCTACTGTTGAAGGCTCTTCGGTTGAATATAGTTTCGCTTGTATACATCTCTCGGATTAAATGGGGGGTTCTGGTCGTGAAGGACTTGGTAAATAGGTAGGATTTCAAATTTATCTTCCCGTGTTTTCAAGATACATCAGATAATGCGTAACTGTTGAGTAATTTAGAGATTAAAATCAAATCTTATTGAGTTTTTCTTTACTACGGGGCTAACACATTTCATACTATTATTATTATATTATATTAGCTTAGAACTCCTTAGAATCGTTTTTCTGAAGTTTGTTAGAAATGTTCCCATTGGTTCACTATTTTTCTTTTGATATGCTGTTGACAGGATATATAGAATATTGTAGCTCTAAAAGAACAATTACGTTTTGTACTGTGATATGAACTTTAAAATCAAAGTAGTTTCACACACTTGTAATATGCAGTATTTTTCGAGTATTAACAATCAACAATCTCTAAATTAATAAGGCTTAGTAGGGCCAATGGTTCTATGTTATTTAGCACATGTTCTTACTCTGACATTCGTTATGAAACATGATGTACACGGTAGTATTCTTCAAATTTCAAGTGTCAAATTATCTGGAAAAATATTATCAATTTTGCTGACCGGATATGTAAAGATTTTTATTGCTTCCAAAGCTTCACTATCATGTTTGATTTGGTTTGTGCATCTTGTGATATGTCGGAGAATCTTGCTGCTACACTACTTATCTTATATGCATTTATTGTTCCGTGTGGGATGTAACAGCCAGATCATCTGCGTCGTAGTTGTTTAACTCGCTGAAAAAAAGCTAACCAGAAAACAAATTCAGTCAAAATATGATTTATTTGTTAAATTTATTTTACTCTTCTATTCTTAGACATTTTTAAAACTAGTTTAATAAACATTACATGGTTTATTTCTTATTTCTTTATATTAATGAATGATCATTCGTACTATTGATAGTTATAGTTAATTTCATTGAATTAATTAATCGATCACTGTTAGATCACCGTTTCATCCCAGTATGGAACTCATCACTGGTATGCATCCGGAACCCAGAATCTTCGGTTTCATGTTCGAACGCTTAACGTCTTGACTACTGAAATGATATCTAAGATTGTTAATGTTTAACTTTAAGCAATCCACAATACTGTTTGATCTCATCGATTGTCTTCGTTGGTTAACTACCTCACATTCAACATGGTTGAACTCCACTGGTTACAGCTTCTCACTAGAACTTCGAGAACTTTCTCACAAAGCTAGTCACTAGTGAGAGCATAATAATTTCCACTATGGGGTTAAATAATATATCCCTAAAATGTAAGCTTAAGAATATTCTAACCAATGAGTTGATGTGATAAAGTGAATTTTGATAAAAACAGTTACAAATAAATTTCAATGAATAAACATAATTGAATAACACATAAAATGAATACTTGATCAACCGTATGTTGGATTTCGTTGTGTAATTTGAATACCAAAGAAGGTAATATGTTGCTCTTTGGGAGTGCGATGTTATTTGTTCTACAAAAATACAACCCTTTACATAAATTTTTAATCAGCATAAAATAAGAATGAGAAATTAGTTGATTAATTCTCCCTGATCGGTCGTCTAGTCTCAGAATAATAAACTATCCTGCAGTATAAATTTCCAGGGATATGAACCAATAAGAATCGATATTGGATGTATGTTTGTAGGAACTACACCTCTATTATCAACCAACACCGAGAAAATTAATCTTACTTTTCAACATGAAAATTTTTATATCATAATATTAATTCTGGCCCTTTTCCATGCGTTTATGCGTTTAAATAAATAAACCATTGTCTACCGCCAACGAAGTGTAAAGACTGAACACTCACCATCCAACAGAATGTTTTGTGTTCGATTCTCGATGGGGTAGTTGATTGGTGTACACTGTTAAAATGTCTCATACTAATACGAAACAATTATCCAATTCTTTATCAGTAAAATTTGACAATCTCCACATACCTTCAATACTGACAATTTAATTATTCTCTTCATATTTATTATTTTCAACAATGAATTATATTCTATTAACTATCCAGATACCCGTATTTTAAATTCATCTAGTTATTTACTACAAGATGTAATGAAATAAATATCATGACCAATATTTTCAAAACCATTTTTATATTTGTAATAATTATCAATTTAAAATAAACTGGATACATTTATTCTGTTCGATCTTATCGGTTAATCAACTTTCGTCATTATATCAGCTTTCGGTTTTCGGGGGGGAGATTGGGAACATATGAATAGGATACACTTTCCGGAAGCCATTAAACTGCATCACATGCTAAGCCTTAACCTGAAATCCTCAATGCCAAAACAAAAGACAGACCAAAGAACATAAAAATCACTCGGAATCACAAACAGATGTCAAAAATGTGAACAACAATCGAGAACAAATGGAGAAAATAGCTGAGGACGGAGTTACTTGGAGATTCTTGGCCGGCGGTCTGTTGCACGTGGGACAACAGGAGTAGGTGGTATATATATAACCCAATATAATTTATCAAACACAGTATAGCTGAAAGTCTATTTAACTAACCTAGAAGTTGTTGAATTCGATTTTTCAAATTTAAATGTGATATTTTTTTAATGGATTAACGTTCATAAATATATTAGTTCACTATGAAGACTCATGTTACTTTTTATATAGATATCAACTTTCCGGAATAAAGTTGATTTATGTTAAGCGCACAATCAAATAATCGATTGATGTGTACTCGTCTACAATTTCTAGGTTAATGAATTCTGTCGATAAGAGGCTGTAATAAACAGGTAACTAATTACAACTATGGTTAGTAAACAATAGTGATAGACGAATAAAATATGAGTGAATTGTTGAATAATTGGATGAGTAATTGTTGTAAAGTAGTAGAGCTGACGGATGATCAATTTATGCATATTTATACATCCGATTCCGGATTGGTTACACAATCTGTAAAGTAAATTAATACCTCACTCACTCTCTCTCTATTTATATACATATATATATATATATATATATATATATATATATATATATGCGTGTGTGTGGCATTGTATGTTATATATATATGTATATACATCAGTGCCTATATTTGTCTCATTTAAGATAGATTTAATAAAAAAAAATCGGTTGTAACCAATCTGTATTTTGTTTGGTATATGTGTCACATTTATGTATCTATAAACGTACAACAAACAAATAGATATTTTTACAAATATTCTACGGATTATATCTGCTGCTACTTCCGAGTACCAATCTCATTACAATAGGAACATGTAATTTTGAAACTATATCTTGTAAAATAAATAACTTCAACTCAATTTATGGACTATATAATTAAATTTTTTATGATTATTTCTGTTTTTGTTTTTTCCAAAACTGACTATTTGAATATTAACAGTTATCATAACAATAAAACAGATCGAATCAGTTGACCTACCACATTTAAAAATCAACAATTAGTCATTGATTACTAACTCTGGATTCGAAATTTTGAATTCGATTTTATCCATTGTTAAAATGAATTACTCAATTATGTACTGTACATACTAAACTCTCTTAGTTGTGTACTTATAGAAAAGAAGTAAGTTTAGTAGTGTTTTAATTCATATTATATGTAATAATAACCATATTATTAAATTATTGATATATTCATTTTTCGGCTACCAAAATTTATGATGACTGAACATCTATTTTATTAGTGTTTATGGCATAATGATGTAATTTACAAGCCAAACAACTATCTACCAAAGATATTGGTCGAGGATAGCACTTTAAAACTGAAAGACGAAAGCTGGAAAAGTGGATTAACCAATTTAGCTACTGAACATTTTCATACCCATCCCGAAACTATGTGTTATGATCTTCAATTATTTACAACGGTCACTTGATCGAATTACCCGATCGATCAATTACATAATGACTATGAACCATGAGCGCCAAATCCTATTGAATAAAAACTCAATCTCTTCTATCTCCAAAATCCAATTCGAAGAAGAATATACAAATTTATCAAATGGCTGCTGGTGTTCATCGGAAGAGGACCTTGTACTGACCTAGGTGCCATTTTAGTTGGCGCATCTACAGCAAGACAACGATATTTCGAGGCAAAATCAGACGTGAATGAAACGAGTAATTACTTAGTTATCAATTAATATAAATATTTCATTCTTACTGGAGGCCATCCGAGGCTCGGATGAATCACTAGTAATATCTCCGATTGGAAAACTAAGTTAACAGAGGATTTTCTATCAATCATAACTAACCATTTGATCATTCACAATTTCTCATAGAGATGCTTAACAACTTTCATTAGATTGTTGTTGTAATCTAAATCATTCTAAATTTCGTGTATTCTCTAGGTGATGTGAATTATACGGTGAAAACCAACTTCATACTTCCTCTTTCACTTATATATTATGCAATTAATCAAAGATGAATAAGAATGAAATGATGAAATATCACTAGATTAAAATTTAATACCTGACTAGTTCACACTGGAATAGTAGATTTCAGTTCTGTTCTTTTCTTTTTTTCATTTTTTATTTTAAAATATACACTTTCAGACAATTAACGTTAACGATATGTATTCATGTTTTTCGTTTGCTTCCGCTCGATACTACTACTACTACTACTACTAAGACAGACAATTGAAAAGTTTTATATGAATAAAACGAAATGAAATATTCATATATATTCATATATATATATATGGTCAGTTGGTTCAATGTCTTAATGATATTCCAAATTCACATATACGTATATACCTATGCATACATTCATTTGTACCCTTGAATGCTTATCAACTGTGCACAAATACAAATGAACATATGTAAATGCAGAGTTCTATCAAACTTTTCTATGAAATCTATCTATACATGTTATGTATATTAGAAAACTGTACATAATTTTCATTATGTACAATTGAAATTAAAAAAAATAACAAACAAACAAACTTAGACAGTGAAATCAATCAATAATAAATAATAATAATAAGATAAAGAAAAAAAAAGTCCATTCATTCAATGCATTGATTATCAACGAATGTGTAATTAGAATTAGTTAATTGAAAATTACAAAAAGTTAGAATAGATTTAGATTTAGATTATATTCATCATGAATTATTTTATGTGCTTTGAAATTCTATCAACAGTTTATTGTTAATAATTCAATGAACAATTTGGTTTTCAGGAATTTAATTGGCAATCTTGAAACTTCCTTCAGACTTAGTTTATTTTGAAAATCTCGACCAACTCTAAACATGAGACCAGGTTATTAACCAAATAGGAGGATGTCAAGTTACATGATTATCCGTCTAAGTAGAGAGTTCTTAAGTGACATGAATTGAAAAAAAATCAATCACAGCAGCACTGATGCATTCACACTTTGTCTTCAAACACTTTGTATTTCACAAATCTATTGTTCTTTATTGACTGATCTTATTATCATTACAACTGGTAGTGGTATTTGTTTGAACAATTTTATCTCTCTGTCCTGATTTGGTGTGACAACGTGAATCGATACACATATTGGCCATGCTTTTAGATTGCTTTCGATTTAAATTACTTGTTTAAAACTTGATCATTTTTCACTTATTTGTAAAGTAAAGCTTATTAGAAGTATAAAACAAGTCAAGTTACAATTTGGCATAGAAAGTTGTTTATTCACTAGAATATATATATCAATATCGTTTTGTACAATCTCCATAGAAGACCAGATTCTAGAAAGAAACTTGACAGATGAATAGATCAAATCATTTTATGACCTTACAAGTACACGTTTACCAGTGTACATTGTTGTTATTTCATTGCAGTAAAGCAAGACAACATGTATGATGTCGATTTATATAAAGGCAGTGGTAACAATACTATTATCAGTGATCATCGAACGGCTCACATTGGAAAAATATATTTTACCCAACAACCAGACACTAGAACTTCAAACCAGAAGGAAGGTAATCGATTTTTAACTACATTATGGAAGTTCTTCAATCATAGATTTAAGTTTAATTTCATGGGAATTCAAACAGAAAATTTATATATATATATATATATATATATATATATATATATATATATATATATATATCCTGATAGGACAAAGGACCAACTGGATTAGACAGACTGATTCATTTTGATGCTAGTTGGTTAAAGACTGAATAGGATAGTTTTACAGAAAATGCTTCATTGAATTATTATGGTTTACCTTTTAAA
Source organism: Schistosoma turkestanicum (assembly GCA_944470395.2). Taxonomy (NCBI): domain Eukaryota; kingdom Metazoa; phylum Platyhelminthes; class Trematoda; order Strigeidida; family Schistosomatidae; genus Schistosoma; species Schistosoma turkestanicum. Next base: position 7,430,423 of record OX103974.1, on the reverse strand, counting down.
CTTACCTATCTACACATATTTCTCTTGACAATTAAATTAGAATTTAGTAGAAACTTGAATCAAGCCTAATAGCGAAATCAATTTTCAAGTATTTCATTAGATATAAACGACCATTGAATATTTACATGCTTTTGAAAAGTGGGATTTTTAATTAAGACATGTTACATAATAATTGAAATTCCCATGATTTCTTTTTAAAATTACAAAGTTCTGAGAAATTCAGTTGTGTGAGATACACATGTGTGTGACTGTAGGTAGGTGTACAAACATTATATCAGATTTTTACAGGTTTATAAAAATCTCACACTATAGTACAGATATTTTTCGTAAATTTTCGTCTAATCCGTTCGTTGATATTACGGAACACAGCTGATCAGCTTGTATTGGTATAGATGTATTCTGAATGGAGAGCCTTAATAATTCTATTTAGTGATAATATTCTATTCACTACTAAATCTTAAAAGTGAAATGTGGCTAGTAAAGTAGTGGAATCGAAAAACGAGCATTTATCCTTGTTATCAGCATTCTCAATATGATTGAATTTTTTAAAACAAGTCATAACATTTGTAGAAAATAACTACTATACAGTATACTCTTCCTATATAAAAATCAACTAACAGTTGTAAAATGAAAGAAATTAATGATTTACAATACACCGGTTTCTAGTTTGTGTCATTCACAATTCACACTGTACAATCATCTTAATTCACCTTGTAGTAGTAATTAACCTGAATCTACATCAAATAATACAGAGTAAGTAAACAAACAAACAAACAGACAAAAGCAACTAATGTTTATTTGTTTTCTTTTGTTATTTTTGTGTAAACCACCAGTGTTATCCAACACTTAAATTATACATTTAAGAAACTTACAATTTCTATGATTGTTGAATTTGATGTCAATTTGTAGAGTTGTTGATGAAGAAAAAGAAAGAAATAATCATCATAATCATAACTGTAATATTCACTTTTATCCGGATCATTGAATTAATCGCATTCTACTATGATTGAGTGAGATATGTGGAAAGTAGTGAAATGCAAAACTTATGCTTTGTTTAATTGTGGACTTGTCGACGGGATGTACCGAGATCTTAGTGTTATTGATCATGCGGGAGCTTGAATCCAGTGTCGGTTTCAAGAAAAGCGTAAACCAACCAGTAATCTTTAAGTTGAGCACTGCCCATTTAAAACATTTGCTCCGAGACAGCTTATTACTCTCTACTGACCCCCGCGATTGGTCGAGTAGAAACCAGTCTTACCAGTGATTGTTTTACTGAACTCTTTGTCCATTCGCACTTTTGTACACACACTTTCTCGTTGCTCGGATGCCATCGTGTTTCTGCTGCTCTGTGTACCTTCCCCCATTCGCTCTAGCACGATTTCGATATTCTTTGGATACCTTGAAATCGCCAGCAAATATAATCCTTCATCTTGATAATCTCTTCTCCTCTGTTTTTGGTTCACGACGGGACAACGGGTTAAGACTAGAAGATAATTGTTTTGTAGGAGTGTTTACAGTGTTTACGGTTAGACTGGGATAAAATATCAGCTAATCAGATAATAACTATTGTAAACGAATAGCCTACTCAGTAAGCAGTTAAATTATGATCATTTCTATGTAATTAACTAGTGTATTAAATTAGTGAGATGGTGGAAAATATTTGTAGCTCAAGTGGATGATTGTTGTGGTGTTTCGTCCTCTGAGCTGGATGTTTCGCTTGTGGAGCTTTCGTTGTTCTTCTGAACAACGTCATCAGCACAAACTTCGGATAGAAGTGAAGTATTCGAATTTCTCCACTTTTGACCCGTGGCTTGTTCTTTTAACCTCGATCTTTATTGGTTGCTACTGACCTAAAAACTGTCGTCGTTTGCACTTTTCTTTTGATTGTATCCCTCTTTTGATCTGTTTCTTGATCCTATGTCGCTTATGATTTTTCTGATTGGTTGATAAATTGGGTCAATGTTGACGTGTTTGTTGAATGCTGATTGACCTGATGGCGAAGCTTCTAAAAACTCTCTGGTGTTCTTCGTGCCCCACTATCCAGTATTCTCACATTGTTTCAATCGAATGTATGTCCATAACTGTCCGTGTGTAGTGATATAAGCGAAGAACTGTCGTGGCGTTTGACTGCTAATTGGTGTTCCTGTAGTGATTTTCACAGTCTGAGCAATTTATTTTGTAGATAATACTTGGTTTTTCTTCCTTTGTCATTTTGTCCTTTGGTCTACATAGGATTGATTGAAATGATTCTGTTGGTTTCATTTTTATCTTGTGGTGACAAGAATAAATTTTTTATTAAAATTCTAAATATTCTTAACATTATGTGGTACAGGAAACTATCATACAGTTTGAATTTTGCTTAAAACACTGAAAATTAGTTCGAAGCAAATTGTTCAATGCATCGCTCTACTTATAACATGATGTCCATTTTCTACAAATTTGTCAAAGTAACCAACTTTAATGTGTTTTTTTTTTAATCATTTTGAAACAAATTACAATGTTTTTGTCTGCTTTGGTGTCCTGTTTTTACAATAATTTGTAAGTATCATTTATCCAGCCAAGTAAATTTCTATGTTTTAGTATACAAATCATGTTCAGTGTATCTGTTAGTCAGAAACTAATGAATTTTAATGGTTTATTTTATATAAATATATATTTCTGTTATTTTTTTCAGAAATTGCCTGTATAATGATTGTTTTAATCAGTTGAAAAAGAGACAATGTTATTGATTTGTCAAAAATCATCCTGTTTATTGTTCAAATTATTTTTATATTACTACATCTACCTTTGTGATGCTGATAATTTTTCTAATTTGGCTATGCCACAAACTAATGCCCCAGTGTATGATAAACATGATTCATCTCCTCTTCAATCAGTAGTATCATCATCATCATCATCATCATCTAATTCTTCGTCTTCTTCTTCGTCTACAGAACCGAATCGATTAAATTTATTTCATTTAATTGAAGAATCACCAAATGGTACAGAGATTATTGGTGTGTCTGAATATTTACATCAATATATTTCAGTTAATTTACAACAGTTTTTCACAATTAATATTATAAAAAATGATATAAAGAATAATCATAATAATAATAATAATGATAATAATTTCTTTAGTAATGATAAAATTCAATTCAATTTTCAATTACTTGATATACATGATCCTTTAACAAGTTCATTAGATTTAAATCCACTCACTGGTAAATTGACAATTCAAAAACGTGTTGATCGTGAATCAATATGCAGTGGGGATAGTGTGAGTGTCAGTAGCAGTGGTGTGATGAGTAGTAGTAGTAGTAGTAGTAGTAGTTCACGATTGCCAGTAAATGGACGTCCACCAATTTTCTTACAGAATACATTGGATATTAATAAATATTTAACTAATTTAGGATATTTTACAAATCCTACACATATGATATCAAGTAATTTGAATAAAAAATGCATTAAAACACTGAATATTTTATCGACAACACAAATATTAGAATTTAATGAAGTGGATATTAAAAAAATACCTATTGATTTATTAATTATCGATATAAATGACAATAATCCAGCGTGGATATCAATTAATAATGGGATGAATTATAATGGTAATAATAATCATTATAATCATACTACTACTAGTAATCATGATAAGATACCAAATATTATTGTACAAATATCAGAGATACCAAATAATGCACAACAACGATATCAGCAACCACAACAAAAGCTGCAATCAAGAACTAGTTTACCACGTGCTTATGATCCAGACGAAGGAATCAATAGTCAATTGACATATCATCTTCAACCCATTGAAAAGTCATTAGATTTTAGAAACGATCATGTGAATAGCCAAAATGAATATATTCCATTTATTCTAGAAGACATTCCTAATGGTCCTTTAGAACTGCTTTCAACTGTGAATTTAGATTATGAACAAAAACAAAATTATGAATTTTATGTAATAGCTACAGACAATGGTCTACCACAACGAACTGGTACTGCATTAATCAAAATCAATGTAATTGATGTAAACGATCATGCACCAATATTCGATCGACTTATATTCTATCCACCGAATAAATCAATCTCGGAAAAAACATTACCTGGTACAATTATATTAAATTTAACAGCTTCAGATCAAGATGTCTCATCAATAAATAATCGTATACATTATACAATGATACCTGGAACATTAGCTATGAATTATTTCAATGTCCAATTGAATGGTTTAATTGTATTGAAACGTTGGTTAGATTATGATACTATGGAAATGAATTCAATCGATCATCAAGAAATGTTGAATGCATTAATATTTAATATAAAATCAAAAACAACCCCAGATGAATTAAACAATAATATTAATAATAATAATATGAATGTAAATATAAATCAGAATTATAAAAAACAATTTATATTTCAAGTGAAAGCCACTGATTCTGCACCTAGACCATATGAACTTACTAGTACTGCTATAGTGATTATTCCTGTAACTGATGAGAATGATGAAGCTCCAATGATTACAGTGAAATTTCTTGGTTCATCAGAGTCAACAAGTCATGGTGAAACAGGTAGACACTTATATAATTTTCTTTTTATCAATCACTTATGTATATATATGAGATTGATAAATTTTAAAAGTGATGAACTAATTAAAATTTGACTGATTTAAGTGAATGTAGATTGGAAATTAATTAATAACCTAATATAATAATTAATGGAGTGTTTGTCGAATCTTTTAATACTACTAACTGAATTCTATTGATAATAATGAAATATAATGACTAATCTGATTCAATGAATATTGTATAGAGATGATTGACCGTAATTGATTTAGGTTTTGTGTGAATCGACACCTGTCTTCAGAGCGTATATTCAGTGGTCTTAAAAGAAATAATGGTCTTTGATGAATTGAAATCCTGATAAGATTGATCGATACTTAGTCGTATATATGAGGTCTATCACTGGTAGAATGTTTCTCTGGTAACGCCTCAAACTGTGGAATTGGGTGATTTGGGATACAATCTACCATACAACATTAATTCATTTGACATTTCAGGTGTGCATTGCTGAAGACAATTGAATTTTACTAAATCTATATCTTAACTTTTCAACATTTGTCATTATATTAATTCACTCTGATGAAACATTGAAATAAATGTCAACCTTCAGTTCAAAAAATAGACGTTACATACTACAGAAGTGTGGAAGATAATTTTTGTAAATCATTTTATGGTGATCTTTCAAAATTTGCAGGCAATTAAAATGAAAAAGACAATAAACAGTTTTGGTTAATTTACAAAATCTAAATTTTGAAACCATGAATCGATCAATATTAGACCACCATTAGAAACCTCGAAGCACTGGACGGCCGTTTTGTCCTGGTATGGGACTCCTCAGCAGTACGTATCCACGACTCCTGCACCTCACAGGATTCAAACCCAGGATCTTCGGTATTGTGCGCGAACGCCCTAACCGTTAGACCACTGAGCCGGTATCCAACGGTGTTAATGTCTAACTTGATCAAATTCATGGAGTTGCGCAACCTCATACACAGTCTTCGGTAGACACTGCCTACACCCGAACAGGTTGAACTTCACTGGTCACATCTTCCCACTAGAACTCGGAGAAGATTCCTCACGAAGCTGAGGAGTCCCATACCAGGACGAAACGGCCGTCCAGTGCTTCCAGGTTTCTAATGGTGGTCTAACATTGATCGATTCATGGTTTCAAAAATGTGTAACTTAACAATCTTCACAACCCCGTAATGCAAAATCCAAATTGAAAATAATCATCTAGGTACAGACAATGTTTAAGATTGTTAGTTTAGTATTAGAAATTAAGCGACAGAAAGAGCATTTAGATCAAAGTAATAATAATCTTATTCAAACAATAAGAAGATATGAACAACAACCGATAAATCACTCTTACTTTAAATGAATACACATAGAATTTGGGCACATTTATAATATTTATAAATTATTCAATGACACATAAACTCTTTTCTAAACAGAATTGAAACGATGTTCTTTTTATTTTCAATACCTAGTAATAATTTATTCATTAGTCAAATTGATTTTAACACAACAGATTACTACTTTCTGATATGAGTCTTTGCTAAAAATGTAATCAAAAGCCAAAATAAAGTAAATAAATTCATTAGATTTTCTTTGTAAGCTTCAAACTTTTCCGTTTCATTAGGTTTAATATGAACAAAACACTTGCTCCGTAAATTAGGTGATTCCAAGGGATATTAAAAGTATGAAGGCAGTTGTCAGTACACAAAAAGGCCTTACTATACCTGGAAGTGAAATAAGTTGGACAAGGTGAGGTAAAATATTATGAGACATAACCTGTTCTGACCTCATCCTTTCGTTGTAGATAGGCATTATCTCTATAGATATCGGTTTCATAGTATTACTTACTTTCTTACTTACTTAGGCTACCAACTAACTGGTTAGCATTTTCTCGGCTAGTTGCTTTTCTACGGGATGGCGTCGCTAACCTTGTGCCCAATCCTCCTCCTTTATCCATGCTTGGGACCGGCAGTAGGCCTCAGACGGGCTCCAGGTGGAGTTCGTAATATTGTAGGTTAAGATAAATGAATTAGCACATACCTCTATGGATTGAAACATTGAGTACTTCATAAATATTATTATTCCACTTCCTCGTAGCTGTGATTATCTAGTGGCTTATATTAGCGAAAGAATAAATCTAAACTGTCTTCATTGTTTCACACTACTTAATGCCATATAGCCAGGTTATTGTAGTTATATAAAGCTTAATAAAGCCAAAAAAATCCATAAAACTAATAATATTTTTTTTAATATATCAGTCATTTGAAAAGTTAAACCATTTTTTCTTGTAATTTCGTAACTCAGTGTAAACTGTTTCCTTCAGAGAATGAATGAACGAATAATTCATCCGAATACTTAATCCGTTAACTTTCTCTCTTATCATTTCAGGAGTTGTCAAAGAAAATGTTCAACCACCCATTCAACTAGCCTATATACAAGTTCGTGATGCTGATTTCAATGGGAATGATCAAATTAATTGCATGCTAACAGATAGTGTGAACTTTTCATTAAAACCAGTCAATTCGTTGGATGTGTTTCATCAAAACAATGAAATTCATAGTCACTTAGATTTACAAACATCACAATTGAATTCCGCTTCAAAATATGATTACATTTTAAATTTAATTACTAAACCAGATCGTGAAAAGAATCCTTTATATTATGTACGCATAAAATGTATTGATCAAGCGTCGAACTTTAATGAACAAACTATTCGTTTACGTGTGTTAGACATGAATGATGAACAGCCACGATTTCAAAAATCAATATATCGATTTGACTTACCAGAGAATAGCGATAAACAATTGAAACCATTTGGATATTATCGAATGGATAAAGTGAATAGGAATAATAATAATAATAATAATCATGATCATTTAACTAATCAAACATTGTCAACAAAATTAAATGAAACTGAACAGAAAGAACATAAAACAGAAGGAACAGAAGATCATTATGAATATCGAATAGGCAGAGTACTAGCTGAAGATAATGATCAAGGTGAAAATGCACGTGTGGAATATTTTTTGGATGAGTATTTTTTAGAGATCCGATCATCAGTTAGTTCAGTTTTACCATCAGCTTATTTACTCATTAATAAACAAACCACAGTAGAAGATAAGAATTTATTTATTTATCATAATGAAAATAATATTAATGATAATAAAGCTGTTAGTCATGAATTAATTCGAGTTGACCAATTATTTCGTATTGATTCACACACTGGTATACTGTATGCATTAAAAAAATTTGATGGTGAAAATGTCGATATGTTTCGATTCAATGTGTTCGCTTTAGATCAACCAAATCAAATCACTTCAATTCGACATAGTGGAACAGCAATAGTTGAAATTAAAATTACAGATGTGAATGATTGGCCACCATTGTTTATATTAACAAATAAATCTAATATGAATATAACAGATACTACTAATTACAATCTAATCAATGATCAAAGTAAACAACCAAAATATCAACAACAATTGAATCATTTATTTAGCAATGAAAATTTCACCATTGATCATCATCAACAAAATGATTTACATTTTGTAAATCATTATGTATTTCATGTAAAAGAGAATAGACCAGCTTATTGGTTAATAGGACAAATTATGGCAATTGATTTAGATGTTGAAAGTAAAGCAATGACATATGGTAATAATAATAATCATTTCAATGAACTAACTAGACCATCATCTAAATTATCATCTAGTTTATCATATATTACATTAAGATTAGCTAATAATTCATCATTAGAAATACGTCAAACATTTAATTTACATGCTACAAATGGTTATTTAAGAACATTAATTTCATTAGATAGAGAAAAACAAAATCAATATATATTTAATATCATTGCCTATGATGGTAATCCATCCATATCGTTCACATCACAAACATCAACAGCTACAGTGACTGTGATTGTTGATGTAAGTATATATATATATAAATGAATGTGTTTATTATGAGAATAAAATTGTTAAATTTTTATGCACAGTTATCAAGGTTTTATACATTTCATTGAAAATGTACTTATTAGTGATTAGTCACATGCGGAAATTCTCAGAGTTATAGAGAGATATCGTAACCAGTGGAGTTCAACCCTGTCGGGCGTAAGCAGTTACTTATGAAAGACAATGGGCGAGTCTACGCAATATTTACGATTGGTTGAAGTTAGATATTAACACTGTTGGATGCCGGCTCAGTGGTCTAAAGATCAAACTAAAGGTCCTAGGCTGGAGTCCGGGGAGCGGGGACCACGAATGTGCATTGCTGACGAGTCCCTTACTAGGCTATCCAGTGCATGTAAATTTCTAATAGTGGCCAAGCAATGACCGATTCATCAATCTAAATGCATTACAGCAGTCGTAAGTATACATGAAATTTGATTATTTCACATTAAAGTATTTGATTAATAGCATTGGCGGCTATTGGTGGCTAGCAGTGGAACTGAGAGAAGCTCTTTTCATCCTTCTAAAAGATTCATCAGCTCGATTCACCTGCATTGAAAAGTTCATGTTCAATCCCAGACACGAACCCAGCACTGTTCGCTTCAAATAAAACCACGTTATCCAGACTGATCAATTGCATTCCTAAACATCGATAGGATGATTCAAACAAGCAATAAGCGTAAATTGATTTTCACTGTATTACACAAGCAAGTGGTTAACGCATCTAGCGCATTATTAGATATACAAAATCTAATTTCCATAAAAAAGACTCCACTATCTCCCTTTATATTATATGGCAGTAAACTAATCCATAATAATTTTCGTGTTATTCATAAAATAAACAGATCCTCAACATGTTGTTAAATACTGTGTTGTTGTAGGTTGTTATCTTCTTGAAAGGAAAACTGATTTGTCATTTGTGTTTACAACAGGAAAAGGAATTTTTCAATTTAAACTACTTGAATTAGACAGTACATATTAAAAAAATCAATACTACTATCTGACATAGTGCACAGAGAATCATTAGAACATAGATATTTGTTCAATTATACAACCAATTACTAACAATATGATATTAATTAAAAAACGTATGAGTGAAGTTTAAACAGAAGTTAGTCTCCCATATTTAATATAGTTGTATTTTATATCTGTCCAGTTAGGAATTACTTACAAACAGAATAAACTCATTTCATTTTCAAGTAATTACTGATGATAACATTATCCAGAATGATAATGAAAGCTTCATAATTAAACCATTCACATCAAAGAAAGTAGCATCATCATACATGAACTGTGATATACAGTCAAAACTAGATTCATGAAATGAATTGTCACAACCGATTCCAACAAATCAATGATTATATTTTACTTGAATAAAGATCAACACAGATATTATTCATCATAAGCTAACTATATTGAAGATGTATAGTCAACCCGAAAAAGATATCACTAATTTACCCAAGTTCACTGAACAGGTGTAGTTAGTAATATCTCATATATATATATATTCAAGTAAAACATGTAACGTGTGATCTTGAATATACCGCCAAACTGTACTAAATAAAACTGACAGATCAATACGAAATTTATGACATAATTCATGGATAACTAGAGAACACCTGCTAAATTTTTTATCTTTTGAAATTGTAGCGAAATTCTCATGAATTGTAGTAAACATCTGTCGTAATTTGTATTTCTTTTTCTAGTAAGTTGATGCTAAATCTTTGAAAAATTGGCATAATCTCTGATAGTAAAAGCCATAAAAATAAAATCTTTATCATTAGCCATTAACTCTGATTGGTTCAATCTTATTCTATACTTCTTACAGACAGATATATACAACGCAGAACTTCGTACGTAAGTACATCAGTTCAGGTTGCCATACCACATCAGCACAGAGACGCAACTGTCAGTTCAAATCCAAGAGTGATACCGATAGTAGAAGCATTACCAGTAATGGAGAAGAATAAGATTCAAAGATATGATTCGATAAGTATAATTCAGTGAGATAAATTTAGAAGGAGAAAGGTAGAGATTATAAGGAATGCAGAAGCTTAGAATTTCTTAGAACACAAAGAGTGGATGAACCTGCGCCAATGCAAACGATTCTCAGCCATGTCGTTCAACGTCTCTAACCATCGGTGACTTTCGTCTCGCGGACCCCAACCAGATAGCCTATATCTACCAACATGACTCAGTCCACTTGTCAGTGACTCCATGGATTGCTGCCATGTTTTGGTCTGGCCGTCCCTAGTTTCCTTCCAACCTACTCCTACACTGCAAAGCATAGCTCGTCGAGGCAGTCGGTGGTTACGCATTCGTAACACATGTCCGAACCACCTCAACTGATGAAGTTTCACTACTTCATCTACTGATTTGCGATCCTAACCTAGAACTTGGTTCCTAACAACAGCATTGCTTATACGGTTGTCCCAGGATACACGAGCAATGCTTCGGAGACATTGATGATCGAAGACTAGTATTCTACGAAAGTCCTCTACTCTTAACGGCCATGTTTCTCATCCGTACAGTAGGACGGAGCGAAACGCTGCACAGTACACTCGTCCTTTGGTTAGCGAACGGATATCTCGCCTGCGCCATGTGTGACGCAGGTTGACAAAAGCCAATCGAGCCTTCTGTATCCGAGCTGAGATTTCGTCAGTCACCAGGCCATCAGCACTGATGAGACTCCCAAGATAAGTGAAGCGGTCAACACGTTCGACTACTTCACTCCCTATCACTTAGTTCAGGTACCGATGGAACCCAGTCTTGAAGCAACATTTTGCATTTCGAGGGGGAAAACCGCATCCCGAACATGCTTGCATTGTTGCTTAGGGTAGTCAGAAGACTCTGCATTTTGTCAGCGTCTTCAACTAGAACTATGTCATCGGCATATTCTAGGTCAGTAAGCGGTTTTCCTGGTATAGAGTCCACTCCTGAAAATTGAGACGAGGATAAGGTTACATCTCGCAGCATGTTGAGTTTGGATGAAATCAAGAATAGATCAATATTAAATAACTACTAACTAAATAACAACAACCTGAACAACCACGTAGTACTAGTGTAGGACTATTCATCAAAACGCAGTCATGAATGTAACATGTAGTGAACCCAGGAATTGCGGTCTCGAGAGCAAACGCCCAATCTATAAACTATTGGACTAACATTCACTGATTTACAAGTCTAAATTCGATTAGTCAACAATGTTGTTCGACCATCATCGATTGTTTTTGGTTGGTACCTTTCATACACTCAACTCGGTTTAGCTTTACTGGTTACAGCTTCTCACCAAAACTCTGTAGAATTCCTATTTAAGCTAGTCGGTTGTGATTACTGATGGTATTGGATTGAGGAAATTGCTGAATTTCTGTTCAACCCATTTTTTACATTTCAGTCTTTATTGGTTGAGTACTTTCACCATTAAAATTAATATCAAGACTTTGATTTTGATTTATACATAGAAATAATCAGACGTTGGACAGCATGAAACTAGTAGCATTTCAATCTACAATAACCTGTGTGAAATATCACATGAGTTATCAAAGTCAAACTATTGATTGTGCATTAAAAACGAGACATAGTATAGCGGAAAGTTGTTTATGCACTCGCTTAAGATCTAGGACTACATATTCTTGCTTAATCTGGGAATTAAATATGTGACCAGCCAGGCGTCTTGTCAGTTACAGATTACGAGTTGTTTCTTGGTCTTTTCACTTGCATAACTGATTGGACAAGGGTATAAAGATTGTATATACCTGGATTAGATGCTGTTGATAATCAATTAATATGAAACGAAAATCCATATTTATTCATCAACCACATCCTTAATCACTACACAGCGAAATATTGTTTAAAAACTGTGTCACATGTATGGCATATAGGTTTTTAGTATTATTTTCTTATCGGTACGAAAATATAATCTTTTCTGTTTCGTGAATTCACTTTTACAAACATTCTCCTGATATTACATGTTCTGAAAGATGATTCCAGTAACTGGCTTCTCAATGTGAGAAGCGGAACTCCAGATATAAACCATTTGATCACAGTTTTTAAAATTTCTTATACAGTCCTCTCAGCTGATCCGTTCTAGATGGAACGAGGAAATAACACACGTTTATACAAAAATCATCGTTTAGTATGCGATAAGCTAGTAATTTTTCATCTTGTAACCTACGGTAAAATTACGAAAATAGGTTAAGGTATCGAAGTCTATTTTAATCATCCACATAGATAATTATAGTTTTCTGGAACTTGCATAAAATGTTTGATTACCAGTTTGCTGATTAGAATTTAGCAAACTTATCAATCTAAGTTTAATTATCTAGTTGATATTATCAATTCACATGTAGTTAAATGTGAAATACACCGACTACTTAATTATATTTTCAATAGATTATTGAAATGTAATTTTAAAATTGGTTTTTGGATATGATTGTAATTATAATCCATTATTATGGAAATTTTTCATTATCCTATTACTCCACTATACTTGTTAACTATACATTTCTATCAGCGATAACATGATCGGTTATGAGTAAATTCATTAGGTATCTGCTTTATATTAAAAGTAACAGGTAAGTGTTTCATTAAAGACATAATATCATGTATATAACTGAAATCAGGTAATCAGTCGTAAATGCCTCATCAATAGGTAAGATATTATCTTTGGGGTGATTTAAGTAAAGAGATTTATTTACAAGTGATTAGATACCTAACAATGACCAATAAGTTGTTTGTTAGGCGGTTTAGTGTTAACTGAATCCTACCAACCAAGTTACAAAATGATCATTGTTTTTAATTGGCACAACATCGTATTCAGCATACATCGATATTACTTCATTGAAATAACTGGACAATAACTATGGATCCGGATTTAATACAAACTAACATGCCTTCAACAAGACATAACTGCACTCTCAAACTGGCTAATGATCCCTGTAAGATTTGTACATGTGTTCTCCAGCCTCATAGTCGTATAGGTTACAAGTGAACTCAAAACCTTCGGTCCAAGGTTTCTCAGTGAATATTTTCAACCACCTATCCAGTTAGTTATCGATAAAATATATTCTTAGACTGATTAAACATCAATGAGTCTAATCATTTTGTAAAATTTAAACTAGAATCATGCTATCTAATCAATATTGAATAACACATTGGTAAGTTTAAATCTTTTCATCGGTAAATATCATACCGCCTAAAATTGCATATTTCCTCTGACAGTGATTGCCAAAGTGTTGTAGACACATCTACTGGAACTTTAGAGATTTAAACTTATGCTATTATATGACAAGCTCAACTGCACTGACTTGACACAACTAATAATCGATAGGAATGATTTTTGTCAATATACAGATGAAATATATCTATTAATTTATTATTTGAATTTTATTCTTTCTCTTTTTTGTTTTGCGATTCTTTTCTCTTACAAAAATCAAATTTCATTAAGGATGAAAATGACAATGATCCCATATTCATTAGACCGGCAATTTCCTCCTCCTCCTCCTCCTCATCATCATCATCATCATCATCAGCAGCAGCAGCTGCTGCAGCAGCAAAATCACAATCCAAATTAGATCTGATGAATAGTCAACACAAACAATATTCAATCAATTCATTGATTCATGATAAAAAAGAAAATGACTTCCTAACAAAACAATCCAATCATCTGAATGTTCAGTTGCCCGCCTCCCATGATGATAAATATGCTAAAAATGATGAGAATCAATTAAAACGAATCAATCAGGCTGTGAATAAGAATGACAATAATGATAATTTAATCCAACAAACTATGCAATCGATTTATGATGATAAATCAAATATACCAGTTGTATTAGTTCATAGAAGTGAAAAAACTCACGATGTCAATAGTGGTGAAGGTAATGAATGAAAATCTATTTTATTGATGAAATTATAATCATTGTTTTTTAAGATTACATCATTCAACAAAGACTATTTTCCAAGTGTATTCACCTTTAAAGCATTGACTAAGTATTGCCTAAAATGTTATATGTACCAGATCTATAAGTTACACAACTGGTTTCAAACTAAAAAAAGAAAAAGAAATGGAAAGTTGTTTTATTTTAGTAAAGAGAACTATTCCATTTCATGTGCTGACAAACATACAGTGTGGTTTGAATTTAGAATGAATGGATAAATAAACAAACTTTTTGATTGGTTAATTCATTTGCCGAAATTAAAAACGTGTTCTTCACCGTTATCATAAAAATACTCTGAACAATATAATTCCCCTTCAATATCAATGATATCTTAATCCATAGACAATTAATTGTAACATAAAATAATTAATATGCAAATCATTGAAACATTTCATTTCTATTCTCATTCAATAGTACCATAGATTTTAATTAGTCCATAGTATTTCAGAGTTTACATGTAAAGAAAGGTATTTTAAATTACATATATCTCAATCACAAGTTGCCTGTTACCCCAGTGGTGCATAGGCCGCCGAACAGCCTACTCCAACCTGCTCTGTCCTAGGCCTTCTTTGTCATTTCTACCTAATTGTTGTTTATTCTTCTCATCTCTGTCCCTGATTCTCGATGTAATGTGTTCTTCGGTTTCCATCTTCTTTTCGTGCTCTGAGGACTCCAATAGAGAGCTTGTCTTGTGATGCAGTTGGATGAATTTATCACATTGATCAACCACTTATAACTCTGTCGATTTTCCATATTCGTGACAGATTATATATATATATATATATATATATATATATATATATATATATATATACATATTTATATACATTTGGACATATACTTATAGATTATTATCACTATCTGATTAAAAATAATGTCTCATTGAAATAGTAATTAATTTCATTTCATGCCTGTCAATCATCTCTAGAAAAAGAGGTATCCATTAAGATTAAATTAAAATTGGGAAAAGTTTAACAAAGAGAAAAATTAACTACAAACTAACTAGTCACTTTCTTATTAGTTTTGCTTAAAATGAACAACTATTTTTTTTTAACTGAATATTTTGAAATGTTTAGAGATTTGAGTGAATATGTTCGTGTTGGAAAAAATTACCAGTGTTTAAAGTTATAAATTAGTTATTACCATAAGTGGTTTGTTAACCTGTTGAATTTCATTGTCCTATATGATGAACTAATCTAAATTAGACAAATATTAAAAACTAAGAGCACCTTTATGGTTGCTTCGTCATGGTGTGTTACTCCTCAATATTATGTATCTGTGAACTCCCTCACCAAGGATTGAATTCGTGACTTCTATGTACAACAGAGAACGTTTGCTTTTTTGTTGTTTAATGAACTGTATCCGATGGTTTACATTTTTTATGTTCGACCATTTCCAATATATTACTCAACCATTCAATTCCATTGAGGGAGTGACTGCCTCACGTATGATTTGTATCCTGAGTAAATTCAAGAAACTACACTTCTGAGAAGTCCTATTCTATGCCGAAGCAGATATCCAGTGCTTCCTGATTGTCATTATTTGCCAAACAGAGATCATTTTGTGTTTATCTAAATGATTGACGAAGCGTTCGATTGTTTTTGTTAACTGTAACTCAGTGCTAAAATTGATATTCAGAGTTAGTTTCACAGAATTGTGAATTTTTCCAGTTTACGGTGAAAGATATCTATCTCATTTTATTGGATAAATATCCTAATTAATAAGCTAATCTCATTATTTTCTCAGGTGAAGCCTCCAGTTTAACCGAATCTAGACCACTGTTACAAATTGAAGCCATTGATGCGGATATTGATGAGAATGCTAAAATTACTTATGAAATTGGAGCCGGTAATACAGATAATTTGTTTGTTCTGAATTCAGAAACTGGCATTCTGTCTTTATCGCCTCATCTTAATTCACAGTCTGATCACTTAAGACAATCATTAAGAAATACAAATTTGAATCAAAAATCTATTCACCCTATCTCATATATGCTACGTTTTGAAGCTTGTGATCATGGTTTACCGAAACGTTGTGCTTCACCTATTTGGGTACAGTTGGTAATTGATCCTAACGAATTTCCACATCTTGCTCAATTATCACATGTAACCAATTACATAAATCCATCTATAATTAATAACCATGATAAATTAAATGATCCATCTTATTCAATGAATCCGACATTTAATGGATACATTGAACAGTCTAAGGTGGTAATGTTACCTGATCATGTTAATTCACATTCAAACACTAACAACCACATTGATTTAAATAAACAAACAAATGGAATTTTTCATGAACAAGAAAATTCACTTGGTAGCATGGAATTTAATCAGCGTTATCCACCAAAATCTACACAATCGAAAAATATTTGGAATTTAAAATCACCACTAGATCTTCAACAGAATATTAAAAATAATAAGAATCAATATCCTGAACTTCATCAACAGTTATTTGATTCGAAGCGTAGAAATCACCCTGGTTTAATGCAACAATATCATCGTAGACATCATGAAAACTACATCAATAATGACAATCATAACGATAATAATCATGGAAATAATCAGTCTAACAGTTTTATCATCAGTGAAGTTGCAGTAGTTTGTTTAATAATTGTATTTATCATTTTACTGATCGCTATAATGATATTGGTCTGTTTGACTAGGCGGAAAACAATGTTGTTACCAGTGACTACTCCTAAATCTAACTTGTATGGTTAGTTCCATTTAATAAAACTTTATTTATTGTCTGCTAATGAATATTGTCATAGTAGTATAATTATATTTGATAAAACTGCTGACCTGTGAGTCATTAAACACATACGCATATGCCTAGGCGATGACACAACAGCTGATCACTTACTGCCTTCATCATCCACATAAGTATGTAAAATCAAGCATCATTGCTTATATGTTTACAACTACACCCATTAGACATAAATCTACCAAAGAAAGTTTACGTTATCCATCAATGACTGATGTCAACAATCGTGAATCCATGACATTTGTCTGATAGTTAGCAGATAAGTTTACTGTCCTTGTAGGTCAGCTAATAAACTTAGTTTTGTCACTAATACAAACTGAATGACAATCGAATTATGGATTTAAAATATTGTAGTATGAATGGTTCTTTTGAGGATAACACACTTCGACAGTTAGTCACTGAGACAAGAAGAACATCAGCTGTGGGAAAACTTGATAAGTCAGCAGAACAACCCAAAATGAGGCACAGAATAAGTCAGCTTATTCAAAGTAATGAGTTAGTCAATTAGAAAAGACTAAATATTATGCAAGAGATTGAATTAGAAAAAAAATACTACATTCTCAATTACCATGATTAATATGATTTTAGTATTATTTTAACAAGAAATGAGTAATTCATTGATTACTTTAGCAAATGCGATAACTAACTGTATACTCTAAATCAAAAAAATTAAAATGTGAATGACTATTCTCGAGTTAAAGTTTTATTAAATACACTTTTGGTGCTTATCAAATCAACCATATAGATAGAAGATGTATTAGTCAATTAAAATCTGAAATAATTGAAAGAAATTCTATTCTATTCATCATAGAACATTTTCTCCTTGTAATTCCATTACAGATCTAACGTATGTTGGATTAAAAAAGACAAGATCTATGTGAAATCATGTTAACTTATATTTCAATGGTGGACTGTTAACATCATAAATAGTGTGATGATATTTGTTTTTAAGTTTACTGATTTCTACCTGTTTACAATTAATCACTAATTGTAAGTGTATTTCACTCAAAGATGGTAACATACAGCACATTTCAGTCAGTCAGTCAGATGCA
Organism: Schistosoma turkestanicum; assembly: GCA_944470395.2. Lineage (NCBI taxonomy): Eukaryota > Metazoa > Platyhelminthes > Trematoda > Strigeidida > Schistosomatidae > Schistosoma > Schistosoma turkestanicum. The sequence goes on along the minus strand of OX103974.1, from coordinate 7,412,160 downwards.
ACGCAGAACTTCGTACGTAAGTACATCAGTTCATGTTGCCATACCACATCAGCACAGAGATATAATTGTCAATTCTAATCCAATAGTAGAAGAGGTAGTAAAGGTATTAGAAGTAATCCGAGAGGTTAGGATTAGAAGATATTATTCAAGAAGTATAATTCAGTGAGAAAAGTTAAGAAAGTCAAAACTAGAAGGGTAGAAGAATCCAGAAGATTAGGATTTGAGAGAACATAAAGAATAAATGCACTTGCGCCATTGCGAACGATTTTGAGCCATGTCATTCAAGGTCTCTAACCATCGATTAATATTATCTGGCCGACCCCAACCAGGTAGTCGACATCTACAGACATGACTCAGACCACTTGTCAATGACTTCATGGATTCGTGCCATGTTTTGGTCTGGCCGCCCCTAACTTTCTTCCAACCTACTCGTACACTACAAAACAAAGCTCGTCGAGGCAGTCTGTGGTTAGGCATACGCAACACATGTCCCAACCACCTCAACTGATGAAGTTTCAATACTTCATCTGTTGTTCTGCCATTCTTACCTAGCACCCGATTCCTAATAACAGCGTTGCTCGCTCGGGTGTCCCAGGATATACGAGCGATGTATCGAAGATACCTTTGATCGAAAACCATACAGCACATTTATAAACAAATTGAACCTTTTTACTTAAAAAATTCATGATTGACAAGAATAGTGATAAACATGTCCATTGAATTGTTCAATCATACAGATTATACAGATCGATTATTTACAAATAATTCAGATATTTTGTTTATATTGATGTCAACTATGATTTGTTTATGACATTGAAAGAAACAATAAATTGCTCCGATTGACAAAACAATTTACATCAATAGAAAAAAGTGTAAAAAATAATTTCTTCATACAAATTGAACAAATAGCCGAACACAAACAAGCAAACAAACAAACAACAACAGAATGTGTTCGTCACTTGTAAAGTTATTATTTTTTTTGGTTAGTTTAAACATTGTCTAAAATATACAGTTTGTTTATGTATCAAGATTATATGTATAGCAGTGATCATAAAAATGTGACATATTTAACTTATAACCATGCTGTTTTACAGTTGAATCAAAACTGTTTGGTTAATCAATTTATATGCGACTTGTCAATACTGTTGTGCTTTCACATGGAAGTTCCTATAGCCAAAAGTCGAAGATAAGAGTTCTAGAAGATCAAAGTGCTCGGCATAATCAGAATATTTGGACATCAGGTGATCGAGAGAAAATCAGCTTGGAGTAAAAAACATTCAACAGATGTGAATGGATAATTACTGACCGTTATCACCTATTTCATGAATAATTTCTGTCTGATTAGGCTTGTTTATATATCGGTATGACCCGACCGTAGCTGTCACCCTGACCTAATGAACGGGCTTGCCCATCTTGATGAACAAACGGAGCTATGTTAGCAGTAAAAAATGTTCCTATAGGTTCTACAATGCCAGGCAGGTCAATTAAAGAATGGTGAAACTAAAAACAGCTACTCAGTGTCTAAGGGTGAATTCGTTCTGCTGACTGTAAAGGAGTGCGACTGCAGAAAGGTGTTTCCCTCGGACAACCAGCATCTGCAGCGGTGCTGCATTCTCACAAGAAAGGAGGTGATTAGAAAAGATTGACCCTGAACATTTCGCACCTCACCTTGCATAAAAGATTACCATCTCCAGCGATATGGCTATTTGAAGAGCGGAGCTTCTCCTAAAAAGGCCGTGCATGACCGACCTCAAGCAGTTGTCCCTTTGGCTCTGCGGTTACACATCAAGGTCTCTCAGACCAACACTAATCTTATTACATATGCAGGTTCCTAAAGAAACATCCATGGTGTGCAGTCGAGAACTGATATTCGCCCTCATACCCGTTAAAGCAAACAAGACCAAATTGGTCACAATCAATTCCTCTCTGCACCTCCTAATAACTCTCTTATCTCCACGACCAGCCCTTGTTTCGTTCCTTTGTCACCTCGCGCCGCTGATGCAAACGTGGCGAGCTCACCAAACGTTCCTCCTGGTCTCCAGAAAACTCGTTCTAAACTACATGTTGGAGCTTTTAATGTCCGGAACTTGTGCCACATAGAACAACAAGCCTAACTGCTGCTTCCCGTGACCTCACTGGTGTAAGTATAGCATTGAGCACTAGGGAAGAACTAGCTCTCTTAGACTGGATCCCAGTGGATATTCGCTTGTGCGTTGTTCGACTAAACGGGACAGTAAGGACGCGGAATGATAGGAACACTCGCCATTGCCTTTTCGTCGTCTCTGCAGCTCAGACGAGGTAAAAAGCGAATTCCAAGGAAACCTTTCTGAGCCTCTTCAAAAAGCTAGGCGCTCTGATATAGTAATAATGGCTGGTCACCAGCCATTCAATGCTCAATTAGGTAAGCTAAGTGAAGAGGAAAGACACCTGGGTGGATCTCATGGTGTTGTGGCTCAGAGAACAGATAACGGTGAACGTCTGGTGCAGCTATGCTTCGATAATCGCCTATTTCTGGCAAGTACTGATTTTGAGCACAAGAGAAAACATCTGTTGACCTGGCGACCGCCAAAGCCAATCAACGATGGACCCAACTACATGACATCGCTATAAGCCATCGGTGGAGATGCTCTGCTGAAGAATGCCTCTCGTTCTGGAGCACATGTTTAGATTCAGACCATGCTCTAGTGGAAGCGCATATTTGTTTGCGGTTTACTGGACGTAGGAAAGACAACACAAGGAAACCCCTTAGGGTTCTACTTAGTGATAACATAGCTAAGAATATATTTCAGGAACAACTAGAAAAACAGAGAGACAGCCATGCCCATCCCGAGGCAGCTTGGAATGTAATCCAAAAAGCTGTGGAAACAACAGTGATATTTACTAGTAAATAAAACCATGAAGTAGGAATCCGACTGTTGGCGAAAATATCTCGGAAAAGAATGGGACTATAATTCATTCTCAATCCAGCAACACAGACATACCTTTCTGCATCCATCAGTAGTTGTGTTCCTCTACATTGCGGTGGAATTTGTCTGTAGTTGTTGTGAGGCTCCATTGTCGTGTCTGTCATCGAAACGTGCACATATGAAGTACATTAACTTTATACAGGCTCTCCCTTATAACACTAATGGTCGAGTGCAGAGCTTATGGCGAACTGTTATTGGAACTGGTTACTTCAAGTGGTGTTCGTAAATGTTGTCCACTTTCCCCTATTGTTATCCATTTTTGTCATAAACATGCTTTGGTAGATCAATGGATAAAGTGGTCAAGCTTCATCAGTTGAGATGGTTGGGACATGTGTTGCGTATGCCTAACCACCGACTGCCTCGACGAGCGATGTTCTGTGGTGAAGGGATTGGTTGGAAGGAAGCTAGTGGCGACCAGACCAAAACATGGCACATATCCTTGAAGTCGCTGACAGGTGGACTGAGCCATGTTAGTATGTGTAGACTGTGTGGTTGAGGTCCGCGAGACGAATGTGATCGTTGGTTAGAGACCTTGAATGACATGGCTCAAAATCGCTTGTAATGACGCAGGTGCATCCACTCTTTGTGTTCTCTCAAATTCTAACCTTCAAAATTCCTCATCACTTTCATCTTTCTCTTATCAAATTTATCTAACTGAATTATACCTCTTGAATAAAATCTTCGAACCCTAATATTTCCGATAAATGCTCATAGTTCTCATACCTCTACGACTATGGAATTTCAATCGACAGTTACATCTTTTCGCTATCATGGTATAGCAACTTGAAATGATGTATGTACGTACGTACGTATGAAGTTCTTTTTTGTTGCTGACTGACTGACTGATTGATAATGGTACGAAGTTTTTTCCAACACTACAGCTATTATCCTTTTTGAAATAGAACAACCATTTACTAGCATATTATTTTTGAGTTTAAAGCTGAGTTATGATTATCAAGCATTTGCGAACTTGTAAACAGATTCCTTGATAATGAATAATTGGTAAGAAAACAGATTTCTACAAATACAGTTATTTGTGAGTAAAAATATGAAATCCTCCTTGATGTGTAAAAAAATTTATAGAATTTATAAAAATTGAATTTAATCAGCGATGAATACACGATTAGTGTCTAACTGTACTGCCGAAATAGAACAACTAAAATGTCTTCAAGTAAAAACAATTTAAACAAAATTCGAATATCAGTAAATTTACAAAGAATAAATTGTTTTCACATGACTGATGAAATTTTTTAAGTTGCCTGCAAAATTTCAAGCCTTGAAGTTACGGATGATGCTCAGCGTTCAGAATTACGTGATTGGATTAGTTTATGTATATTATAACTCCTATTGTCAACCTTAAACCTCACTTATAACTCGAATCTTTAAAAACTAGTCCTCTCCAGAAATCATATATTTGACCTTACACTCAACTTAATCTTAGCCTCATTCCTAACTCTAACCATAGATTGCATTGAAATATCATTCCATCTTATCCTTATGTTAACTCACTCATTCTTATTAACTTGTATGCACTTCAAAATGTTTTCTCTATAAAAAGTCATCATATTTGAATCGATGCTTAACATCTTAGTATGATAAATGTGATTTCTCATTGATTTATTCGCTACAACCTGGAAATGTATACTTAATTAGTATGACTTCATATTCATCACTCTGATATTGTTAATATGAAATCCAGAGAATGACTGAATACAAAGCCTATGACTGAATGGTGTTATCCTTCAGGTATATAACAGAAATTTATGTTAAATTTTCGATCATTTATTTATTATTGATGCTTTAAGGATGGTTTCCTGTCGACTACATCTAACATTCTAATATCTCAATTTCGGTTTACTATTTTCAAAAAAGTTGATCCACTTAGCATTTCAATTGTAAAATAGCTGTTGACATCTTAAAGAATAGACTTTGTACAAATTCTTAGCAACAAGTGCTCTGATGATATTAGAACTGGTGTGGCCTAGTCTTATTATCTGAAACTTTACCGCTATGATCGACTTCTTGTAGGGCTGAGATATTATAACGAAACTTAGGTGAACTCGATTGTTCATGTACACACTCAAATTATGAAACATGTATTACTAATTCATATTAGAAGTTTAAATGTTAAATATATTCAAAGTCTAATGATTAACTTTGTTTACCACTATAATTACTTTTAGACAGTAACATGGAATCGAATCCAAACAGTTGTCACTTAAACAGCAATCAAGACAATAGTGAAACAATATGTGAGGTAAGTCAGATTATTTTAGAGCTATTTTGGAATTAAGATTTATTGGCTTTATGATTAAATTTTCGATTTTTAAAATGCACGAATTCATTACTATCGAAGGAATAATACACAATGGTTGAATGATGTCAAATCATAAAAGTGAATTATTAACGTTTACCACAGAAAATTCAATATTTTAACGATCGACTTTTATTAACGTTGCCACTTTGTGAATTAATGATTCACGGTTGACAATGCAAAGATGTTTGGAATATTTTTATTGAAACAGTTTAGAATAGATGCAGCGTACAAACTAGCAAAATCACTTCGCTCAGTCACATAGAATTCAAGGGATGAAATGATAAAAACGAAAAAAATTCTATTCAAATGCCGCACACAATCTAAATAAATGTAAAGAGACCGGTAAAATTTTGATGTCGAATGGTTCTTTGACTTTCAAACTTATCATAATAAACATTAGCTGATCATTCGACAATATAAAATCTACCTAATTAATTGTAAAATTAATTAATTTTCCATTCACAATAAAATCTTATTTTCGATTACTGTGTTTTTTTTGTGGTTGTCATTGTAAAAAAACATAGCCAATTGAATTATCGAAAAATACTGCATCATTCTATCAGACAATACCGGATAATATGATGAATATAACAGACAGAACAACCAATACTCATAAAATGTCATTTACTAATGACAGATTAATTAGTAATACAGATAAATCAATAACTTTGTCAAATGATGTACTTCAAAATCCGCTAGGTAAGTATTCTCTTAATATATATATGTATATATTGAAACCTTTACATTTTACTAAACTTTATTTTAAACTGAAAGTATTATATATTGAATTATGTAACAAAATGAAATTCTTTATATTGGTAACACGTTTTTTTGAATTGGATCATTCCTGTTTATTCAGATTGAGATTAGATGTGTTTGAAATCATTAGGTATATTTAGTGACTATGGTGTGTTTTGTCATCTGATTTAATTTTTATTATATACTAAACTCAATAAACAAATGCGTAGACTGAGATGTGTAGATATGCAAAGCATGGCTGTGTATGAGACTTTCTTTCCGACTCAAACAAAAAGATATAGACTGAGACCTCGAACAGGTTCATAATCAACTTCTAATAGCGTGCCTCATTTAAAATTTTCCATTTAGCGTTTAGATTTTAGATGGTTTCTGAGCACAGAAATATTATGTGTCTATAATTACCCGACATATCAGGCTGCTAATAGACAGAAATTGATTGTTAACTAATAGCATACTGTTTATTCTTTAGTGTTAGCCTAATACTTTTTAAAAATTATACGATGTGGCTATCATACTGAGTGACTCAACATAGGATTTCACTTTCGCTAATGTTCACTCGTCGGTGACGGATGTCATGAAAGTTTAAACTTACTCTATTAATTTAGGAAGGTATATGTGTGATCCTAAAGGAAGCTATACATCTTCAGTAACTAAAAATGTGTATCATTCCATGCCACGCATAGATACGTTACCACAGACTTGTTGAGGTTCAATACAGAAACCTTACAATTATAATGTATGCTTTAGTCGGTTTACCGAAATTAGCGAAGTAAGTTGATATAGAGATAGGGAATGTATCGATATTATTTGTCTGAACATCGATTCTCATCACTGGTTAATATCAACTGGAGAACTATGGATGATGTCGATGATAATGTTTGTCATTAGGTTTATTATCTAAACTGTTAATAATTATCATTTTCACAACAAGATCTAAAAGTTCTGAATTCAATTCCTCATGGGTTTTTGACTTCACTCATCATAAAAGCTGGTAAAAAAAAGATCTAGTAATCCTTGATTTTATATCGATTTCCAACCAATTTTAGTCCATAATAGAGACAAAATTTCTTATAAGCATGGTAAATAATTACACTGCAATTTAAACTGATTTAAAGTAGACTGTGAAGGCACTGATGATAATAATTTGTAGCAAAATTTGAAGATTTATTCAATTAACGAGTCCCAAACAGGATGAAATGATCTTCCTAAATTTCACTTCTAGGCACTATTCAATTTCAATCAAAACTCTGATAACATCGAGGCAAAACAATCAGTGTGTAAATCTGCCAATATGAAATGATAAATGGAGGTAGTTAAGAACGAGAAATACAAATATTTGCAAATGATTTGAGCTTTTTCGGATGATTTTTATAGAACCCATAAGAGTAAAATCTTTCATACAGTGTCAGTAGGTTCTGTCTCACTATGGTGGATGCTACTATACAAGTTTACAGAGAGTCACTTAGGAAATATTAAAATCAACAATCGAAGATAATAACATCAAAGGATCGAAGTGTAAGGCCTAATCATTAGGTAGATTTGTAGACTAGAAGAGGAGCATGAGAAGAATGTCTCTGATCAACTTGGATTGTCAAACATACAATCGATACAATGGAAATGGATGATTTGAAGACAGAATGTACATTTTTCATAAATAATCTGTTATTTTTAAATATGCGTGTTTTTGTTTGTGCCCACACACACTGTAGTGGATATGCATTGACCTTAATGCATGTATCGAAAATTATGTATTCAAACAATAAACATAAAGTGTATTCTCTCATATGAATACACAATAATGGAAACACGAGATGAAATTCTAAAATCAACTCAACATGTCATAAATCCATTAATCACAAAATTGGAATTTGGGAGCAGTTAAAACACATTAGTCAGTAATGATCATAATAATAATAGTATAAATCAGTACTTACCTCAAAACTCATATTTTTTTATTCTTCCTCATTACATTTTCGATCAATAACAGATGAGCTTCCTTTAAAATGCTCACGGTTAGGTTGTATTTTTTTTTCAGAAGAAAATCGGGCTAAAGTGAATATAATACAAAAGAGTTTATGTGACTTTTTAAACTACCTTGATAAATTCTTGACTCTGTTTAGTCAATCAGAATAAAGATTTTGGATGAATATTTCATATTTAGGCTTTTGGTGTGATTATTTAAAAATTAACATTCAAGATTAGCATACGATGTTAAAATTGATCTATATGCAACCTAATTCTCGTTCAAACTTTTCATCCTTATTCTGAAACTTTAATTACTAACTTTAACACTAAACAGTTAATCCTATTCTAAACTTTAATCTTAAGTATACTGTTATGCATATTTTTGTTACAACAAAAAACCAATAATCAATCTATGTGGTACAACTTTATGTTTTGATGTACACACAAAGTGATCTTCAAAAAGAATCTGTTCATAATTAAGTAACTAAGCTTAAAGAAATTAATTTTTATAGAGAACATTTGTTTAACCAATTGATGAAAACAATCGATGAAGAAAAAAAATATACAATACTTTATAAATTGAAAATTGAAATAATCATTTTCAATATAGATTTCATTTGAATAATTTACTTACAAGTGATAAGTTTTTAAAATGGATTTCATGAAACTCTTCTAGGAAGCTGTACACTGAAGAGTTAACCAAATCAACAGTGAAATAGTGACCTACAGGTTACATCAGCTGAATGTAACACCAAACTACGAATTTGTCTTCTCTTATCGATATCGATCATCCTGTTCATGATCATGTGATGTATTTGCTGTGGGTATGTTAAAGTGTATACAAATGAGAAATTTTCAACAAACAATAAATAACTAACTAGTGGTCCATGGTTTTCAATAATTCCCCTGTTATTTTTATTTCATTATGACGAACCTTCTTAAGCAATTAAAAAAATTCAATCATAGATTGATCTCAGTTGTAGTACAATTAAAAACAGGAAAGCACCGGATAGTTTCTCATCCTGTTATGAGACTTATTGACAATGCAGACCTAATACTCTATCAAGAATCAAGTCTAGTGCCGTAAAATATCCCTATGATCACCTAATGATTTGAAATATTCAGTCGATGTCCAATGGTACACTCCCAAATATTAAGGATTGACGATTATTTAATCTGATTAGTGATAATGCAAAGCTCTTCACTAGAAGCTCAGGAATATTTTAGAGTAGGTTACTGGTGACCTAACTTTACTTGTTCATGTAAATGTCTAGTATCCTTGACATGAATCAGATTTCGGACACATGATGATGCTAGATTCATGAAACATTTATTGTTGTCGATATTCAAAAAGTACTAAATGTGAGTTTTATTGTCAACACCAGTACTCGAATTCAGGTAATAACCATGAATAACCATAAAAATCCTGATAATTTGAAAGAGTTTTAATATTTTCCATCTATGTTATCATTTAATACTAAATCGATCAGAATCTGTTGGGTATTCCAACTTCCAGCAAAATTGTTCTATTGCATGCCTAGAGATATGTGATTGCCTAATTTTCAGTATTTTTAAAAACTTTAATATTAGTAGAACAATCATCAAGTGACATGTTAACCCATATTATCTGTTCAATGATTATTATGACTTAGTTCAGTTACAAACAATGTACCATTTGTCTCTAGGTGACGCAGCCGTATTTTATACCAGGTAATATTATTGTCCACAAGAAAATAGGTTATGTACATTGAGTTAATGCATCAGATAAAGTCAATAGTGATTTTTAAAGTCAAGCGATACATCAACTCTTTGAAACATAAACTAATTTATTAACTATTTTAGAAATAATTAGCAGTCAGTATAATATGTTATAATTTTCTGCTATCTTTCCTCCCAGATTCTTACCATCGTGTCCGGCGAAATTCTGAACCTCGTCTTTTGTCCAGTAGTACACTGAATAGGCCAACACCTCAGTCTACTTTGCTGACATCAAAACTTCAGCATAATTTAAATAAATCCACATATGGCCCACTTAATTCACGTTTCGATGTCGAAAATGAATATCAGTGTTTAGCTCAAGCAATCGATAACAGAATAACACATATTTCACGATGTTTAACTCCATTTTTTGATCATCGACCCCATCAAACTATTCCCAATTCGGAAGCTATTGGGTTAAATCAAATAGACAATAATTATCGCAATTTTTCATCAATGGATTTACAAAAAGTAAACTCACCAGTAAATATAAGTCACCAGTCAGTTATTTACACAGCATCTACAATAAATAATGAAGAAAATGAACAAATGTTATCTTCTAAAACTCCTACACTAATCTATGCAATGTCACCTAAACAGAATAGACATTCAATGCATTTACGAGGTAATTCGTTGCCAGTTTATCCTGTGAACGAATTACAACAAAACTCTAGAAATTTAAAATCATTTCAACATCGTCTCAAACCACAACAGCATCAATATCGAAACGAGCAACATCCAATATCTTCCTGTCAAGATATTTCATTACTGCAAGCAACATTAAGAAGACACAATCATCAGTCAATTATGAAGAATGCACAGATAAATCCTACGCTAAATTATGGTCAGCATAATGCAAATCGGTTAATGTGTTTAAGGGATCCAATTCATTATAAAACATTTCATATCTCACAACATCAAGATAGTTTGCTTACATCACCTGGAATAATATATGCGGATAATTTCAAAGTTTGTTTACCTAACAAGACTAGATACCATCATTATCACTTGTCATCATCATTGAACGATGATAAAGAATGCCAACAGTTGTTAGTACAAAGTCATGGTGATATTAACGAAGATAACGATTATATTTGTGATAAGAACATTACATCAAGCGATCAGAAACCATTGAATAAAAATTATAGTAACAATAATATTATTCATAATATGCATAGTATGAATACATCGACAACTTTAGATCAATTAGAAGAAATGCCGATTTATGTAAAATCTTCCAAGAATCCTCACAGAAAACTAGACAATTCAACTATACCATTAAATAATGATAAAAACATCTCTGTTGATAATAAATTTAATCATAATGAAGATATTGTCTGCAATGATACAACTAAAACTACAGAACTTCATCCATTTCAATGTTCTTCACCAACTACAGTTCATCCTTTACCAACGGACGTTGATATTGATCATCATCATCATCATCACATGTCTGATAATTTGATTAATTCAAAGAAAATTTTAAATGCACAAAATTATGATCTTCAGTTAATATCAGTCAATCAATTATCGAAATCGGTTTCATGCAAATATGCCTATAAAACAGTTAATGAAGCCAGTTTTGTTTAAAATAAGAAATTTACATGTATTCAATGTCCAATGTGAACACTTTTTAAGTATTAAACACTTAAATAATTTTGTATATTCTTTTCTTTCATGAAAAATTTCATTACTTATTATGATATATATTGTAGCTCTATTTAAAATCTCAAATCAATTTTATATCTAATGCGATTCAAACTGAAGAATACAGAAATTATAGCTTTACTGAATATATCATGTTCAGCAGTGCTGACATGATGTTTGTTTGGGAAATTACTTTAATTTCTTAAAATCATGGCAAACTGTAATTGATATTAGAATAATCTCGAGTGAAATAAAAGAATCATTCTTAAAACTATTAAGATTATGTAAATTTGATCCAATGAAAAGATCTTACTTCTCTGAATGTGTTTTTCATTTATTTCTTTGGATAAAAGTTCGTGGTAAATATCTTTAAATACAACTCAGAAAACTCCGCCTGGAGCTCATCTGAGGCTGCTGCCGGTCCCAAGACCGGATAAAGGAAGATGGTTGGCCTTAGGTTTGGTGACGCCATCCTATAAAAAAACTAACTCGCTAAAAAACGCTAACCAGAAAACCCAATTCAAACCATTTTACCTCTCCCTTAGAGTTGGAAAGTCTACTTTCAGAAGAGTTATGACGCCTCACAATGGAGGTCGAGTCTCTTCGGAAGTGACAAGGCAGACACCCTTTCTGACAACCAGAGAAAGCATTATTTTAGGTACATTAAATGTCTGAACATACTAAGGTTGGCATGGAAAACACTGGATATGAAGACACCATGGCGCGACATGGACTGGGAGAAAGGAACGAAAACGGTGAGTGATTTGCAAACCTATGTGCCTTCAACAAACTGGTCATCCGCGGCACAATATTCCTACACAAGTGCATACACAAAGCTTCATGGATTTCACCGGTTCACACTACTCAGAATCAGATCAACTATATCTGTATCAACAAAACGTTCAGAAGGATTATGGAGGATGTGAGAACCAAGAGAGGGGCTGATACAGCCTCAGATCACCACTTTCTGGTCGTTAAAATGAGACTGAACATAAAGAAACGCTGCATAACGGGGCAGACAGCATCACAGAAGTTTAATACAACCTTTCTGCGGGATACCGTAAAACTCAACGAATTCACGATAGCCCTCAGTAGTCGATTCCAGGCTTTTCATGATCTACTCAATATAGAGGAAACAACCTTGGAGAACAATCGGGAAGGGAACATTGAGGTACTGAGCAACAAGAACTATCACCACAAGAAATGGATCTCTGCTGGTAATCTCGAAAAAATTGGAGTTAGGAGGAACAAGAAGGCAGCAATCAATGTCAGCCGAACAAGAGCAGAGAAAGTTAAGGTACAAGCTGAATACACAGAAGCAAACAAGCAAGTGAAGAAAAGCATCAGAGCTGACAAACGGAAAAATGTGGAGGATCTAGCTATGACGGCGGAAAAGGCTGAAAGAGAAGAAAGCATGAGACACTTGTACGATACAACGAAGAAGCTCACTGCAAACCATCGTAAACCAGAACGACAAGTGAAAAGCAAGAAAGGCAAAGTAATCAACAACACTGAACAACAGCGAAACAGGTGGGTAGAGCACTTAAAGGAACTCTTGAATCGACCAGCTCCACTCAACCCACTCAACATCGGAGCAGCATTCACGGACCTCCTCATAGATGTTGGCCGAACGACAATTGAAGAGGTTAGCGTGGCTATCAGACAAATCAAGAGTGGCAAATCAGTGGGAACAGACAACATTCCAGCAGAGGTAATGAAAGCAGACTTGAAAGCAACTGTAAAAATACTTCACATTCTCTTCAACAAGATTTGGGATGAAGAACAGAAACCATAAGATTGGAAATAAGGACACCTGATCAAGATACCAGAGAACGGCGATCTCAGCAACTGTGAGAACTACACAGGCATCACTATTCTCTCCATACCAGACAAATGTCTTCAACAGGGTATTGTTAAACAGAGTCAAGGACTTCGTTGACACCCAACTTCGAGATGGACAGGCTGGATTTCGTTGCTTACTCTCACCCTTTCTCTTTCGCCAGGTGATCCACTGGATTATGAAGACGTCAACATCTGGATGGAAGCACGGTATCCGATGAACAGCCAGGATGCAGCTGGACGATCTGGACTTCGCAGATGACTTGGCTCTTCTATCGCACACACAACAACAAATGCAAGAGAAGACGACCAGCGTAGCAGCAGACTCTGCAGCAATAGGTCTCAACATTCATAAAGCGAAAAGCAAAATTCTCCGATGCAACACAACATGCGTCAACCAAATCAGTCTTGATGGAAATGCCTTGGAGGACGTAAAATCACTTACGTATCTGGGCGGCACTGTCGAGCGGTGGACAAACATTGTAAAAAGCACCCAACTGCGGCACGAGAGAATCCCCCACTTCGAACCCTCAGAGTCAAAGGAGACGAGGAAGGCCAAGAAACACATTACACCGAGAAATAGACAAAGATATGAGAAGCATGAACAAAAGTTGGACAACTAGAAAGGAAGGCTTAAGACGCAGTTGGATGAACAATACTTGTCGGTGGCCTATATTCCATTGGGAGTCACAGGCGTTAGCAATTATGTAATTAAGTAAGTACAACTCTGAAAGCCCATAAATGCTAAGAATAACTTATTGTAACATGCAGAATAGGCAAGAAATTACTGTGTGATAGAAAAGACAGTAAATACACGCATTAGGATAGAGTTTTTAAGTAATGCATCAAAGAAGAAGCTTTTATCTCTATTTCTTTTTTTGTTACAATTTTAACTGTCAAAATAATCGCTTCATTGAATAATAAACAAGCTAACAGTAGGATTGCATAATGTATTAAAGTTTCTATACTTTATACTTTATCTGAATGGTAACCTATACACAATTAGATTAGTAAGATTCCGTATTAATGGTTTTCGAATAATAAAATTAGAAAATTAACAGTTAACCTTGAAAAACTGAATCAACTCACTAAAATTACAATCCTTTTGTAAGTTTCATTTTTTTTCACTGGTAAAATACTATGAATTACTACAAGGTTTCTCTGTACTGACTGAAAAACAACTTCAAAATCTTAACCTTCATTTCTAATAATAAGCATGATACTATTAGATCAATATGTCACAATTCACTAACATCTATTCACCATTTACTAGGTTACCATACAGATTACATCAAACCTTCAACACTTGCGTGAAATATTTGCCATGGTAATAGACTATTTCAACTGTGTAGCTTTCAACCCTTGTGATGATCTGTTTTCCTTCACACTAAAACTATTCTATTCTTCAAATATTTCAGATACACTTGTCTGATAACTACAATGACATTAATGAGAGCAGTGTGAACTCAACGTGTTTTGAAAACAAATGATTCATCAACGGTAGTCTCAAATCTATTAACTAACATAAACTACTGATAAAACAAACCTTTTTCTTGAAGTCGTTTTTTAAGCTAAATGATTTAAAACTTTTCAACACTCCCTATATAATCTGTCGCTCTAGATTGAAATGTACTTGAAATTTAACTAATTTTTGTTTTTAATAATTCTTTATCTGAAGCTTGTTTTCAATGAACACATTATCTTCAAGTTTCAAGATTGTCACTTTCAAATCATCACACATGAATGCCAGTCATCCTATGATTTGAGTGGTTGCATGCTTCATCTGTTATACACTTTTAATGTAAAAACACTTAAGTTTCTATTTCAACATTTTCTGATGCAAACATTAACCTCGATACTTATATATATATATATATATATATATATATATATATATATATATATATATATATATATATTTGCGAATAATTTAAGCTCTGCGTCGATTTAACGATCAACTGATCAGAGAATGTAAAGTAAAACAAATTCACTCATACATAAGATGAACAGTATTCAAAAATCACTCAACAGTTATAAACAATTTCGGTCTAATTCATCGATTTTATTCATATTAGTTGAATAATATCAGAATAACGATGTCATAAAGCAATCTCTTTTGTTGAGGTTGTGTTTTCAAAGATCGATGGTATGTTCTCAAACCTTACATTCGTTTTCTGGGCTTACTTACTGACTTAACTGCTTACGCCTCTTACCCCCAATGGAGCATAGGACGCCGACCAGTATTCTCCACTCTACTGTGTTCTGGGCCTCCCTTTCCAGTTCTGTCCAATTTTTGTTCATGCTTCTCGTATCTTTCTCTGAGGGTTCCAAGTGGGGAATTGTCTCGCGCCGTAGTTGGGTGCTTTCCACAATGTGTCCTATCCACTTCCATCGCTTCTTCCTGATTTCCTCCTCCACTGGAATCTGGTTTGTTCTCTCGCAATTTCCCAGACAACATTGATCAAAAACAATCAATGGTTAATATACAATGTGTTCTGTTGTGAATCCACATATTTTTATCTTCATCTATTACAGGCTTGTTGAAATAAGCCAAAGTTAAAATCTTCATAATGTTTCAAATAACAGACAAACTCAGCTTCAGCGAAATAACAGAGGTGGATAATCTATCGAAATATTCATCTACGTCACTTCACGAACATACCTTAACTGGACAACCAGTAATAACCTAGAAATCAATGGACAGTTGCTTCATCCTAGCTTAGTGCATCCCATACCCAAGAACTTATTAGGAATCGAACTTAACATCCGCAGATCTCAATAACCTATGAACCTGAGTGAATTCAGTTGACACACCTCAGTTGTTCAAGTCATCTTATTTAATAAGCGAAGTAACTAGTGTAAAACGATAATCTTGAGGAATAACAATAAAATTAATTTTTTTTCAAACAATATAAAAAAAGCTGAGCAAGTTTTTCTTCTGAACACCAAAAAAATTAATATACTTGATCAACGGCCTATGCTTCACTGAGGGTAGGTAAGTTACGATTGGTCCAATTATTATAAAACTGCAGTAAAAAAGAATAATCAGTAATCATAAAATAGAAATATGAATAATAATTTCTTCTTAGAATAGTTCTATACTTTGATTTTACTCAGTTATTCACTCCAGTGCAATACAAGTTTCTTTATCATTAAAAAGTAACCTCGTTTTTCAGAGTTACTAGTTAATGAATAAATATATTTACACATTTGAAATCCTCAATCACTCATTGTTAGACCACCATTAGAAACCTGGAAGCACTGGACGGCCGTTCCGTCTTGGTATGGTACTACTGGATTCGCACTGCTGATGAGTCCCATACAATGAATCCCGTACAATGCGTCATTTGCTCCAAGTTCCTATACACCAACAATTCACTCGTTTGTTCCAACTGCCTGACATCATGGAAGTTATCAGTTTGACATCTTGCTACTTATAAGTAGTCCGAAAATGTAAACTTCATTTTACTCCTAGTTATTTGGATTTCTGTTAATTTTCCATTGAGCAAATACGCTTGAACCAGTATCGCTGCAAATCCCTTAGCTATCATCCACCTGATCATAGGAAATATAAAATATTCATCTAGTTTTTATGTCTACAGAAATTACTGTTTGCAAGCAAAGCTCTATGAGTTCAGTTCACGAATTAAAATCGCTTCATATTGAATTAAACTTCATAATTCAATCATCTAAATAACAGACATAATATCAATAATAATGATAATGATGGTTTTTTAGATCGATTCTGGTCACAAATTAACCACTAAAGGCAGAGACACTGGGATTTATCTGAATTCATAACCGGAATTAATCGTTAGAAATACTTGTGTAAACATAAACAGTTTATTATCAGCCATTAAGTATTCATACTTTCCTGTTTTTTTATGCTATTATTTACCATTAGTGTACTACAGATAATAATTCTTACTTTTAGGTTGAATTCATCCCAGATGGATCTCAGTTGGTGTTAGGATATTCATAAAAATATCCAAAAAATTATTCTGTTAATTTTAACTCTATCATTGAACATAAAATTGTATGTTTTCACACTTTTCACATGTTTCATGTGCCTAACATACTTCACATCTCGTTTTCTATTGGTCAGTATTGCGGTCGTCCTAACTGTATCAATATTTATTGTCTGTAAAGTTCTAGGTTGTACTTTGACCCCATAGACAATTTTTATCAGACGGTTTTTTGATCTGATGTATTCGGGATTTGAGTAACAGAAATTGTAGTCCTACTGGAATATTTGAGGTTGGCCAATAGGTAGAATTTCGAGTAGCCACATCTAGAAATACGATGTTTGGACCTGTCACAGATAGCTCGTCAAATACTTACATCAAGACCTTTATGCATTTCGATTGAGAATTTGTGACTAGTAAGTTTTATATATGTCAGAAGCGAAACATTTACCGCTAGTGACAATGGATACTGACCAAGTATTTCTAATGGTTGCACCTTCGCTGAAAGACTTGTCTATCTTGGATCTGGATTCAATCCCTAGTGGAATTGTGGGTTTAACCGTTGAGGAGTCATATACTAGGATGGAATAGATGTCCAGTGCTACATAATTTTTTAATGGCACTTCAGCTGCCATCAATCTGTAATGAATACAACCTACAGGTTAAATGAATGTCGAACTGGTAAACAATCTTGCTGATTTGCGACAAGTTAAGAGAAAGGGTGCAAGAGGATATCACACCTTAAATATTATATTTCATCTATGTTTCATGGTGGTAATGAAGAATGTTTGTTAAATAACGGGTTTATCTTAAAACTTGAACTGGTTGCACAGTTAATAATGTATTGATTTTTGGAGAGATATGCAAGTAAACTCATTTAAAAAAGTTCTAAATAGGACGAAACAAATGTTTTAAATACTAATTCTGGATTCTGTTCATCTACTCTAAGTCATGTTTGTTGTTGGCTGAGCAGGGATAGATCGTGTGATCCAAAAAGATATACAACGCTTACTGGTACTTCCTTATTGAACATTCAATCACATGGTCAAATGAGGCGCAAAAAAATATATTTATTGTATATCGAATTACAGAAATAGTTTAGCAAATGATAGCTGATGTACTCGCTAATGACCAATTTCAAAATGAAGAACTTGTAATTCTAGTCTAAAACCCACCTAAGAATAAGACATTTTAGTAAACTGAAATGAACATGTTAGTTGTCAAAATAATTAGTGTTTAATATTAATTTGAATACTTTTATACTTTAAATGAAATTGTGAAATAAATGGTCAATGTTAGTTCACGTAAAATGAAGTGAAAGATGAATCGTAAATCACAGAAAATATTTGGTTAGTGATTATGTAATACGGGAATTCTATAAGAAATGGTAAGATGAGTGTTGGGGAACTTAGATCCCCAAACTCGCTTGATAAATGCCTTATTTCGGTTTTCACGTTTGCCAGCATGGGCTAATCAGTTGACCCTGAGATTTCAATTCCCACCAGGAAAATCTATGGCTGTGATTGGCTGCTGTGTATTTTAGTGTGCTATTTTCTTAACTGTCTCAAGGACGTTTCTATGTTGTATAAATAAACGAGAGTTGTATGCTTGATTGTACTGTGATTGCTGGGTGTTTGTAGAATATACTTCTACGCTTACAAAGCCTTTTTTTTACTTCCGCTGGGATTCAAGGTAGCCTACGTGGACGATGGTTTATTGTCTCGTTCGCGTTTATCGACTAATGTAAACTCGTAATAGCCTCAAGCATACTTAATGACGAACATAATAACGATGCAAGTGTTAATCAGATTCTTCATGTATATCCAGGATTAATAACAATAATAATTATTATTATTACTATTATAGTAGTAATATAATGGTACCTAAATGAGATAAATTATGAAAATGCAAACAATAAGCTTCTATGAGTGTAATCATTAAGAAGACTGCTGACTTGTTGGGTTTAATGTTGGCTAAGGTATTCACTCTGAAGTCCAAAGGTAAAGATTTCGTACCAAATATAGTTCATTGCTAGAAATTTCTAAGTCGAACCAAGATGGAACAGGTTAGCATCACCTTTTTTAAGTTTTTCTTCCAGTGACCTTGAGTATTTAACTGCACAGTAGGCACTCAGCATTTGAAGTACTCTAGGTCGGTCATGTGTCTATAGGCCAGTATATTAAGGTTTGTATATCTAGTTGGTATGTTGACCTCAAAATAGAAAGAATGCATGTTTACTTGGTACATTTCTAATATTTCTATTAATTTGGTGGGGCTAATAAAAGTGATAAAGAGAGCTAATGGAAGACCGGTTGGACACTTAATGGACTTTGAACCAAATTTCCGTCTCAGGATAACTCACGATTGTTAGGAGTCTGTGGTAGAATTTTGAAAACCTTTCTAAATGAAACTTGAGTTGAGAATTGCGCAATCTGAGAATAATGCCAATGAGCAAGGATAGAAAAAGAAACCAAAAGATATGGAAAGTGCAGAGATGTAAGTAACGATCAACAAGTATTTACAATTATCATAGAAAAGACCATTTCTGAAACATACAAAAGTACCTCTTCTCAAGTCGGTCTGCTAGAATTGTATATGAAATACGCTGCGTAACAGCTTAATTTATTTCCAGATACCTTCAGTTGCCTGCTTCTTAGCAGCATTTGAACTGGATATCAACATTATGACTCCAGCCATGAAGAAAATATACAAGAGATTACTAACCTGAAGACAGAAAGGCTACCTGTTCCAAATAAATTAACTACAGAAATTATTTTTAAAACTGAGAACTATCGTCTTCATAATTACAAATATATAACCTACTAGATCAATTGTGTTTGTTGATTATGGAAGTTTAAAGATATGATATTGTAGATTGTGTTCACAAATAAAGTCATTGATTAAATGGTGACAATTAGCAGCTGCTCGGTTTAATGTCTTTAAAATATGACTATTTTCTCATTGTGAATAAAACATATAAGAGTCATTGTATTCAGAAAGTTATTTAGACTGAGTAGCTCAGTGAATAATGTGGTGGCATTTGAGGTTAACAGTAATGGGTTCGAATCACATGGTAAAAATCAACGCTACGGTGCAGGTGGATGTACCTGCATCTCAGGATCTATGTTCACTTTGGTACTGGAAGCAAACGGTACTAACTTTGAGTCTCGGAATGAAAATCAATTCCGTGGTGCAAGTACATCCAGCTAACAATACGATGAAACATGCTTCCTAGATTTCACTGCTAACCACTATCTATCTCTTCTTATAATACTTTTCGCTTAATTGCGATATCGAGGCAATCCGTATAAGATGCACTGATACCAATTACAGTCTTAAATATCAATGTTAAGATTCAAACAACCGATACAAATGAATATCCAAGTACAGTTCGTAATCTAATCCAAGACCATTGCGCTGACATCCAATGATTTACATTGTTTAACTTCAATCAGTTCATGACATTGCTCAGCCGTCTTTCACCAGCTTCGGTTGATAACTGTCTCACATGCAACAATGATGAACTCCGCTGGTCCTGGAATTTTGCTTCTTGGTTATTTACTGATGAGGAGATGCTCATTAGTACAACGGGTCATGTGCTCTCCATAAAACCGAAGGCCTTGGGTTCGGTCACTGTCAGCTTTATACATACATACTTTTGAGGAGTCCCGTATTAAGGTGAAATAGCTATGCAGCAGTTCCTTCATTTCAACGTCGTCTAACAAAGGTCAATTCACAAGTATATATATATATATATATATATATATATATATATATATATGCAGAAGGTATTAGGAGATAGTTACGAATAAACATAAATATTCATTCAATTTCTAAGAACACAGAGGAAAATCAATCAAAGTTAACAGTCAAATCAAAATTTTCAACTATTCATTCTTTGAGAAATATATTTTATACTTTTAAATAGAATAAGAATTAACAATTATTATTTTAATAAATAATATTATTTATGAACAGACAATGGGTCAGAATGGATCATCCACCATTGTTTCGAATTATGCATTGTTCACTGTTTAAGGTTATTTTTTTTTAAAAAAAAATCAAATTTGTTCATGGTTATAAATGTTAATTAAGTGTTTAAAATAGTTTAAATCAGTAGATAAATAGATAAATAGATCAATCAATGAAACAATTCACTTATTTCAATAACCAATAATAATTCATGCAGAAAATAATTATAATTATGAAATCAAATAAGAATAATAATTAGGCAGTTATTCACTGCTGCAATTTCTGAATGTATATGTGTACGTATTACATGATACAAATATAATTGGCAAATAAATTCATGTTGAAACTACTTGCTAACTTGGAATGTACTACACAAGAAATCAATAAAATAAGCTAAAAATAACAGAAAGCGGTATATATATATATATTATTGAAATCAACAGATCATCTACTTGTCTCTACATACAACTTTCTTACTATTTTAACGATTGGTTAGATAAAAAGACAAACATAGACAGACTATATCCGGTGCATACACATGTACGGATTACACATGAAGTCATAATCAAGGTGACGGTGAAAATTTAACTTACACAAACATATCGGTCAATCCAACCAGGCACTAATTTAATAAGTAGTCAATGTATGTATGCAGATTGTCATACAGTTGAGTATTACAACATAAAAGTAAAATTGTCCGAAAAAAATAAATAAGTGTTTTCATTCGAAATCAGAGATTTCTTTCATGTTAATGAATGCCAGAGTATGTTTTATTATGCTGTCATATGTGTTGAGTGTAATTTTACCACAATTACTTTGATGAGATTTTTGTCTAGACAATTATACATGTGAATAATATATGTATTCGAAAAAGTACATTCGTTTCAGGTGATAAAAATCACATGAGAAGACACTTTTCACTAGCTTCTGAAATTATTTTTCCTGGAACTTCTGTCACTTTGTTAGCCATATTTCTCATGTTTTCTGGCAACATACCTAAAATTTATGATTGTAAAAAAGGTATGAAAATATCATCAATGTAAACACAAAATTATTTTATTATTTACTCTTTAGTTTGAAATTTTTTTCAACATTAATTCGATTATTGGATAGATCATTCAATTTCCGAATGATTCTGAGAAATCAATTAGATATAATATAGATTAAAATATTACTTCATAATTAAATGTTTAATACCCTAGCCATTTAACCAGTTGTGGGAATTTAACATGTTACTAAACTATTGATATACTGTATGATAGGGTTACATTGTAGTACTACCACAAATCCTCAGGGTAGCTTTTATCATACACTAATATCGGATGGAAAACAATTGATACGATGTACAAGTGTGCAACCATTTCATTCAAGTTTATGGCTTCTCAGAAATGTTCACCCATAATTCTCTACAGGAACGACTATCTTTTTGTTATTGTTGATGAACATAATGCCACTCAGTCATTGACAGTACAAACCTTATTCAGTGTTATTGGTTTGTAGCCATTTGACTTTCAACTTCATTACTCAATAGGCCATATTCGTGTTTAAGGGTGTAATTAACTAGACAAGATGACCTACGAGACCTACCAACATCGTACTTTTATGATATGGTTCATTGATTGCTCGATAGTCTAGCAATAAAAATGGAAGTGCATATGATAATTCTTATTACTCAGAAGTTTAGAATACTGGATCCTGGAAATTAGTCTTCATTGAAATATTGACGTCTACTTCAGATAAGTGTTTATGGCTTTAGTACTGTGTTCATGCGTAAAATCTACTTCTTGAACATTAACGCTTATCACATCAAAAAATTTTTAACGACGACAATATTAAAAATCTATCCTGATAGTATGATTTGCGATCCTAAACAAGGTTTCATTATCAAATGTGAAAGCCACATGATGAAATCCTTTCCATCACACAAGCTTTCGTGGCATACCGTAATAAATTGAATCATTATTAAATAAGTTACACTGTTACAATCAAACTCATTGAACACAGTGCAAATATTATAGAAATAAATACTAAACCCTTTAGAACTAAACTATTCTACTGCGGTGAAGACATATCCTGTTTAGGTCCTTGCAGTCAAGTTTCAGTGAATTACGATAAACTTTCTCAAACCAAACTACTTGATGCTCTCTTTTTCTCAATTCTTATAACCACTATCAAATGTCGTTGGCTCACCTAAAGTTCCTGAAAATACATTTTCTGCTTTAGCTGATACATTGAATAAGTACTCTATAGATTATTGGAAAAATGAGCATGAAATTCTAATCATGTAATTTTAATTTGATTCTCCATTTTCCACAATAACTACTGTAAGCTTCACAATCGTGAAAATAATTACCGTTGAAACATTTACATGTATACTGGATTATTTTCAGTTAGACACAAAATCCGCCCAAAAGTTAATTTTGTAAATATTATAGTATGCTACTATTGTATTTATCAGTAGCATATAATATATATAAATTTACTTGTCAAAATGTTCTCATCGTCTGCTTCATTCGCTTCGGCAGCTAGTTCGGCTGGGGTTTTACGTTTACGACCAAGACGACCTTCCGGACTAGAAAAATCGAAATCAGCTGGAACTTCCTCTTCTTTTTTCTTGATACCATACTGAGAAGATAAATCAATAGGTAGAAGTAATATGTCTAAATTAAGAATTGTATACAACATTTATCTAGACTGTTATCCGCTCATGACAATTACTTTATACTTTAGTATCTGTAGACGTAAACAACTTAGAAGCTATAGTAAATAGATAGAATCATGAACAGATTTATAAAGGTTCCAGGAAGAAACTACGGCTTGTGTTAGTTTCAGTGACTTCGACCTATAACTTGTCTAGAGAACTCCATGGGATGCTAAGTTACGAAATTGAACAATACGATCACTGTATCAGCTCTCCAACACAATTCGTGGACGAAATCAAAAACTTACCAGTGAACAGCAAGTGTCATTTCCTCTTTTGACGTTATTGGTCTAGTCACTTTAATGGATCAACAAGAATTCAAGAATGTTTGAAAATATCTAGAAGCAAATCATTGAAATTAATTTAACCCAATCCACTCATTCACACAAGAAAGGTTTGTCAATCATATGGTTAAAGGTCAACTAAATAAGATAAGTGAGGTGCAAAGACAAATAATGACAACAAAACCTACGAAGACAATCAGTCATAAACAACCTCATCAGAACGAGCTGATGCAGAAAAACTCACTTTTATATGAAATTAACACTCATGATATTATCCCGAATGACTGTGAAAGCATTCCAGTCAGCCACTCAGTTCAGCATTCAATCTAAGCAATATAAATTTCCAATCGCTCAAAAGTCGAAACGATAGGTTTCTTTATCAATAAGGCTCCTATCGAAAGAGTGAAAAATCTATTGTAAACTGTGATATATTCATAAACGATATAGGAACGCTTTGGAAATTAAAATTTAAAACGCTTTGACAGCAGATACTTAACTCATTAATCAGAGTACTTATTGGTGAATAAAAACTATAAAAGTCAGCCTTTTCGGAGGTCACTTATGACTGAAAATCTACCATAATTACAGTACAAATCTGAGTAATAAATTTAATACCAGACAGAAAATGGCCACCTACTTTATCTCTGATTCCTTGACGCATCACTTCTCGTTCTTCTTCCATTTTACGATGTTTAGCTTCTCTTTTTTCCTCTGCTTCACGCAATGCAGCTTCAACTTCTGGATCAATTTCCTTACGTCCTCCTAGAACACCTTCTCCTTCGTCTTTCTTATCACCTAATGCACCTTCAAAATGACATCAAATAAGCACTATAGTATTAGCATTATCAACCAAGAAATAGATTTTGTAAAAAAACATTTTCAGATCAACACCAGAAATCGATGTAAATCAAGCAACCACTGGAAACCAGGAATCACTGGACTATTGTTTAGTCCTAATAGGAAGTTCCACAGAAGTAAGTATCCACTGCTTCAAAGGAAGTCGATCCCAAAGCCTTAAAGTCTCTGAACAGACATTTGATCTTTGACCTCTGTGTTGGTTTTACTATGCCTCGTGTGTGAGAGTCTTAGAGCGGAATTTATGTGAACCTTTCTTTCGTAAATAAATTTGATATTTTAATTAAGAGCACAACATTTTGGTTATGTTGAGTTGAAAGAATGTTGAAATGAACTAACGGTTGAGTTAGTAATATTGAGGTTAGATTTATTCAAATAGTGAGGTAGTCAGCCTTCATTTACTGAAGCGGTTTTTGATCATGTTATATATGCCTAACGACAGCCTACAACGATGGATTATGTTGGCTAAAGATCAATTATTAAATGTATGCAATCAATTTTGACTGATAAAATACAATCATAACATCTCATTGTCGCAACAAATGATTAAAATATCTAATGGATTTATAACACGATAAAGAGTATCTTAAAATGATTAGAAAATCAATATTGAATTATGTAGAACAAGCCTACATCATGTATCCAAGCCAATCGTACCACTATTGAAAGAGATTGTTCAAAATCTGGTTGTACCAATCATCTAATTGTGAACACTAAGGGAAACTTGAGCAGATTGTTTCCTTATTCGTTTATAGTTATTCAAAGGAAAAAAACATGACAATCATTCAACATAGAAATACTAACCTTTCACTGAATCCAACTGATTTCCAATTAGCTGTTTCGCAATAAAACTCGCCATTTTTAACTTTTATGTTAAGGAAGAAATGAGAAGATATATAATATTTGTTGAGTATTTGATCGGCTCTTTCTTGGTCCTCTTCTGGTTTAATTTGTATTTATACTTTTTATTCTATTTCTACAGTTCTTGATTTATGTGGCATTTAGTTATAATTCTAAAAAAATATTTCGAAGTTGTTATTGTTATAGATAGTTAAACATTGTAATTCACATAAGGACTTAGTTAAACGACCACACAAAAAAACAGGGAGTACTGGACAGGATGGGACTCCATAGCAGAGTATCTACGACCCCGATGGTGATCGAACAGAAGGCCTTTAAGTCTCGCAGTAGGTGCTTAATCTTTGACCGATGAACCAGTATCCTGTGGTCTGCATGTCTAACTGAAATCATTTCATGATATTGTCCTTAGTAGGTAACCGCCTCACTACTCAGTGTTGTGAGTTTTAAAAATCAATTCCATGGTAATCAAATCATAGATCAAAGTTAGTTGAAAAAAGGTTAACTTCTTTTTACACATAAGTACAAATACAAAAACGTTAACCACCTCAGTAACTTGATATTTTGAAAGTATAGTTAAAGCATAGTTAATTGTTTATTTTTAAGGCATGCAGATGTAAAGACACACTGGTAAAGCAAGTTCAATATTTCTACAATTGAAAAAAATCTGGAAATCAAAACAACTCTCACGCAACACTTGTATGAAGCGGAAACTCGGAGAACTACCAAAGGCATCCACAAGATACAGGTGTTTGTTAACAGTTGTCTAGGCAAGATGGCCCGGATCCGTTGGCCAGACACCATCAGCAACAACCTACTATGAGAGAGAACAAACTATCTCCTAGCTGAAGAGGAATTTCGGGAAATGCGCTGGAGCTGAATGGGATACATATTGTGGAAATAACCTAAATGCATAACGAAGCAAGTCCTAACTTTGAATCCTTAAGGGAAAAAGAAAAGAGGTAGTCCAAAGAACAGTTCGTACCAAGAACTGGGAGCAGACATAAAAAGAATTAATAACAATTGGTTAGAAATGAAAAGGATGGCCCAGGACTTAGATGGTTAGAGAATGCTAGTCTGCGGCCTATGCTCCATTAGGGGTAACAGGCGTAAGCAGGTAAGTAAGGCATGTGAATATTTCTAGTTGAATTGCTATACCAATTAGTAAGTGTATATAGAGTCTGAGACTACTCCATACATAAATCCCTAGATTCCAATGGTTTTAAAATGTTCATCGCGATATCGCGAATCAGTTAAACTTAAACATTTAAACCAATGGATTTCAGCTTATTGGTCTGAAGGTCTAGGTAACATCTTAAAACCTTAAAGTCCAACGTTTTATCCTCGATACAGTCATGGATGTGCACCGTTGAGTTCCATACTACGATGAAACAACTGTCAAGTACTTTCTTATTTTTATTGACCGCTGACCAAGTTCATCTACCAATATAAACTATGAAATCAAACATTTACCAAATGTATTACGCTGAACTTGTATCTTATTAAGGTTGTAAATACCCATTCTAAAGGTTTAGTGACAGGAAGTTAATCATGACTACATACATAAAACCTTTAGTTATATTTGTTACATTTGTTAGTTGAAATTAACTAAAAGTAGTTTAGCTTCAGTAGAAGTTAGTAATCCTTTTAGTACACCTATTCAAAATATATTTGCAATCGATATGACATCATTTTATTGTCTCTATACACAATAATATATTGTAAACATGAATTAAGTTGACAATGATAATAACCATAACAATAATACTAACGATGATAATAATCATAATATCAGTACGTGATTAGTTGTAGAAAAATAGAAGATTGGATAAAATACAAAATTATTCACGTAATTACTTTCAAAATCGTTGTATTGTTACGATACACCTAGTTGATCATATAACGTATACAAGTACATGAAATAGAAGGAAAAATACGTAATGGCTTTATAGTTTTGATGGATAAAATTTTATGAGTACACATCACTTTTCTGTTTTAATTTTTTTTTAGGGATATATGCATTTTTGGAATGTAATACAGTATGAGTTACAGCTACTTGAGGAAATAAATGTTTTACACTACTAAAATTAGTGCTATCATTAAGTTTATGCTAGTAACTGTAACCGAAAACTGATAACAGCTATAGAACCAATGAAGATCAGAGAGTATTGAACAGCTTATTCATCGTGGCAGATGAGTATTATTAACTGGTTGGAGTTAGAAGGTATATATACATATTTATGATCCTACAACTTGATAATGAATTCGCAGAACTTTGGGCTTTTAATCAAACTACTACATCACATGCCAAACTATAGATTTACAAGGGTTATTTTATAAATCTTTGCTTATTTTAATCAATTTCAGGAATTAATTTTAAAAAACACATACTATTGGAACAAATTCACTTAGGATTTATTTTCATTTCAATCTTTATTCATATTATTACTTGATCAATTAGATACTTCAAGCTATTCAAACCGAATTCATCAACAAATGATCAGCTCTTAAGGCAATAGGTTCAATGAGAACTAGAAGCTTAATCAATAATTATGTAATCAGTACATGATCTTTATAATTTTAAGGACGTAAAATAATATTCTTATAAATAACCAAATCTGTTCATAATAACTTCAAATGTATCAATCGCACTAATGAATTGGCATAGATTAGCTCAATACTTCCATTCTATTCACAACTAACCATTTTGTTGCTTCTATCAAGTCAATTTTTAATTTTTGTTTAAAATTCCTGTGTTATTTTGTCAAATAAATCAATTTCAGATACTTTCAGAGACTACATACTATTAAAATTAAAAAGGTGGAATAATAAAAATAATAAAAGTACTTATGATTGGTAAACTGATCTTATATTATCCTGTCTAGAAATATGAAGTTTGTTTGATCTTGAGTGCGTATCATAAGAAAATGCAGTAATGAAATAATATCAGATTATCTATTGTGACTGATGAGAAAAAACCCGTAATAATAATTGTAATTAGTTGAGGTGTTAAGTGGATGGTATAATCAGTTTGAATTATCAATGTTTTGTGTGCGAGTCCCTGATATCGGATGAGTGCTTAGAGGGAAACAGCATGAAAAGTTGATGGTACCAGCGACAACCAAAAAAAAAAATCAAAACATTCTACTGAGTAATTTCAATACTTAAAAAGTGACTATTTCGATTTGTAGATTTTACTACATAGATTTGAGTAATTTGAATGCTAAATGGTTATCTCACTTGCTTGCTTATCATTAAATAACTGTGGTGTTTTATGGTCGTACTGATTTATTGTTTCTTCCAAAAGAAAAATTTAAAAAAACTACTAGACCTTGTATGGGTCAGTTTAATGCTTAAACTAACAGTTGAGGATTTTTCACATGTTCATTATATGAAAGAATACAAGTCTTTCACAGCATATGTATGATCCCTCAAAATATTTATCCTACAGCTCAATGATCAAGTTTGATTGTTAAAGGTTTCATATTATGAAGTAGTACTGAACAAATACACTCATGATGATTAAGTTATCATTGAAACTAGCCTGTGAAACTTTCCTAAAAATTATACATTTTTTGGATAAACTTAAGCATTAAAATATTAAAAATATTATCTACTTACTGATCATTATTATACGCTTACCAGAAATAAAAATAGTTCCTGTTTATTCTCAAGATTTACCTTTAAACTCTAGGGATATTTAGTTTTTCCTAGTAGATAAGCTATTCCATACCGTAATTGATTTTGTTTGTTTGTATATTTGCTCTAAGTTATGTGTTGTATATGTTGATGTGTATTTCTGATCATTTCTATAGAGTACTAAGTGTTAACAGACCATTTATGTTAACTGGGCAGAAAATCGTATTCATCTTCCTATCGAGTGTAAGAATTAAGTTGGTCTCAACTTGAAAAACTTAATGACCAATCAACATGAAACATTTTTATTAACCAATCAATATGTAATAAGGTGAGGCTGATTTGAGTTAAACATGAAGCAAATTTTTGCCCTAAAATACTAACAGCTTACTTTTTAAAGTAGGTAAGGCTATATCGGTCTGAAAGGTAGGCGATTTATGATGATTTAGAAGAGAAGGGACTTGAGATTAACTTACAGTAACATATTGATAAAATATTTGTCTCAGCTAAGTAATGCTCATTTCTTACCACCGTTTAGTGTCCTTAAAGTGAAGCGTATGAATAGATATATATGAATACTGTATACGAAATCTGTCAACTACCATAGCAAACTATAAATTTAAACAATTGTTAAGTGCTTTTCCGATTTTCAGTGATTTTCTTGTTTATGTTGGTTCCAATTGACTAGCTTCCATAAACTTCATTTCTGACTGATAGCCATATTGTTACCGGTTTTCAAATTCAGATTAATTCTCTGAACTTCTATAGCTAACCCATGATCCGTGAAGTTTAGTCAACTTAGAAACTAAGCACTAACACCTAATAGTACTGAGGTACTAACACTATTTATTGTTGATTGACTAAAAACGGAAAGTGTAAATGATGGGATATTGAATGTATTATTAAAACAGAACCATCGCAATAGTCAAGTCGTACTAACAAGCAGTCTTACTGAAGAACATGAAATCTATTCACTGAACCCTCTCTGCTCACAGCTAACATTACCAATAATCTACTTTCTATGCACGAAATCATCATATGAGCCGATGCAGAAAAACATACACTCAGAAATACGTGTTCATAATTGTATACTGTTAGTTTCAATAAACAACATAG
Organism: Schistosoma turkestanicum; assembly: GCA_944470395.2. NCBI lineage: Eukaryota > Metazoa > Platyhelminthes > Trematoda > Strigeidida > Schistosomatidae > Schistosoma > Schistosoma turkestanicum. Next base: position 7,381,522 of record OX103974.1, on the reverse strand, counting down.
ATCACAATGACAGAGAATAAGTATAAACTTAAAATTAAAATTCAATTCATAAATTGTTGATGTTTTTACCCGGAAAATATTATTTTGTGTCATGTGATACACAGAATATGAAAAGAATAAAAAAAAACCAGGAGAAAAATCTACTTAGATGTTTAACTAAATTAATATGCATAATTTTATTGTAGTACAAAGGAACATCTTTTTTGTTCTGTTGCAGTGCATCAAAGCATTTACACTACAGTATGGGAATAATAAGTCGTCTGTTTTAGCATTAGACAAGATTTTAAAATATTTCTTTTGTGTTTTATTGGCATTTCCCACTTTAAGTTATTCAACAGATTTATTTATTGTATTGTAGAGAGAGAAATTTCGAAAATTGATTGGAACAGATCATAATTTCAATGCATTAGATGTTAACAAGACATTTTATACATAGAATTCATTCAATTACTCATTCTCTACTTACTACATCTTTGATTCTAACTTCTATCTCTTTCAGTAACAAACGAATATCATATTGATTAGTTCAGAAAGAAATTCAGTCAGTCAGTCAGTCAGTTGCAACGTAGAACTTCGTACGTATGTACATAAGTTCATGTTGCCATACCACATTAGCACAGAGACGTAAATGTCAAATCAAATCCCATAGTGATAAAGATAGTAGGAGTAATAATGGTAACGAAGAAGACTAGGGTTTGAAGATATTATTCAAGAAATATAATTCAGTGAAATAAGGTTAGAAAGACAAAGATAGAGGTGTTGAAGAATCCAAAAGCTTAGGTTTTGAGAGAGCACAACGAATGGATGCACCTGCGCAATTGCAAACGATTTTGAGCCATGTCATTCAGGGTCTCTAACCATTGGTGACTTTCGTCTCACGGACCCCAACCAGGTAGTCTACATATACCAACATGACTCAGTCCACTTGTCAGTGACTTCATGGATTTCTGCCATGTTAATTACAGAATATCAACAATAAAATACACCTTTCAAATACATAAAACGATTGATAATGAAATGTAGATTTCCTGTTCAGAGATTAAACAACACCAATATCAATCTATGATTAGAAACAATTGAATTATCTGATTTAGGATTAGAATTACAAAAACATGCATGAATTTATTCTTCATTCTAATCTAACTATGTTTATCATCTCATATTTATTATTTTGTTAGTTGATTCGTTTATTATTGTTTAATTCATAAATTTCTTAATATTTTTTACTTTTACATTTTATTATTATCATTTCTCTCACTTTCTATTCTTATTTAAGTATCAAGTTATATATTAATAAATTTATTTATTTGATTGAATAAACTAACTTGTTTGTATCCTACACCCTCTTTCTTTTCCAAGATTTTGAGTGATGAATTTGAAAATTTAAAAAAAAGTTGATATTTTTCTTCAAATTTATTTAAAATACAAAAAAGTATACAATTTTTGTGATCAATTTAACATTATTACTAACATTCATGTTTTTCTTTCAATTTTATCTAACTCATCAATATGATTATCGTAAAGAAATATTCAATGTTCATTAGGCAAATAATAATTACACTCAATTTTCCTAATACATATTGTTTTAATCAATTGTTACGCATATGCCCATGCAAACATGTTGACTATCAAATAGTTGCGAAATAATTGGTTCTTTGAGATTGATATAAATTTTGATAGATTGTTGGTTTTGAATAGAAAATCGAAGCTAAATATTCATTCATAAACATTCCATCACGATCGGCCAAACTAATTAATTTTTTCAATGGTTCAACTGTGTTTTGTAATGCTTCACGAAATTTACTGAATAGTAACTTGAAATATTAGTGAGAAGAGCAAAACAAAAACAGTAAGTTTAGATAAAAAAAAATTAACTAAACCGAATGTCACTAAATGTAAGTCAGTAATTAATTTGTTTAAATAAAAAAACTTGTGATTAAAGTGAGATAGACTAATACACATAGTAATTCATTTATATATCATCACTTTCAACACCTCATCTCCTCTTTCAATTATTCACCTTTATATAACAAAACAGCAATAGTGTACTATTCCAATATTACATTTATTATGTAACATGAAATGTATATATAAGTTTCAAAATGAAATTCATGTTAGATTGTTTGTAACAACACAATATGTACATTCAATGATAGAATAGTAGCTGAAGAGCTATGTAAAAAAATCAATAAACTTAACATAAATGATATGCAAATCACTAAACAACAATACACAATCTTGACTTCATATTCAGTTCAAATTCAAATCGTAATGTCCTGTGAAATAATGCTTCTTAAGTAAAAAAACAAATACTGTACCATAATTTCACGACGCTTTAATAACTTACTGGTTCGAGAGCGAATTACTACATGTTAATACTATGGAAATCAACGGCTTTTTCATAGTTAATTGTTCATTGAGTTATATAGTTGAGCTTACAAGTTAGCTTATTGGCCGATTCTAAAAGTATTCTTCGGAGGTCTTGGAGATTCTGAGGAACAAGCCATCTGCATTTTGCCAGTAACATTTGGGTTTTTCAACTTATTCCTCCCTATTTTCTAAGTTTACCTGTATTTCTGCGAGTAACTGTTCGTCTTTAGATTAATCTTCTCCCTGTGCACAACTAGTGTTCAGAATTTGAATTTAAAAAGTCCCATATCTTATCTCTTTAAATCACACTCCAGCCTACATGTTGATTTTTCAATGTTCGAACTCTGCCTCTAATCGGCTAGCAGATGTTAGTAGCTATAGTTCTGTAATTGCTTACCATTTGAGGCATGTGGTACTTCTGAAACTTGCATGAAGGACTAAAGTGAGGTTATTTATTCAATCTAATCTGATCGACTGAAAATAACCGGCATGATTTATTCTTCGGAAATTTGAATATTTGTTACAGCAGTCTAGTTATAGCAGTAAGCCAGAAACCAAACCCAGATACTTCATTTATGTATGGTTCAATCGAATGGGATTTCGGAGGACTAGAAGAAAAAATTATACATACTGCTGGTTATTTCTATCATCTGCCTTTATTCACAACGACTGGAGCCTGGGTGAATGTCAAAAATGAGTCCCATTGCCATTATCAGAACCGAGTAGTAAAAGACCATTTTTATCGGTGACTAACTATTATGTCAATGTCATTTGATTGGTTTATCATCTAATCTAAATAATTGAAAGTCTTTTAATAGACGAAAATCTATTGTTGACGGATTTTCAAATTTATTTTCATATTTTTATATAGTACTAACAGTCTTTCTAACAATCCGTAAATATCATATGAACTAATTAACAAGATAAATTTTTTTCTCAAATGAATATTCGATATATATATTATTTCGAGAAATTTGAACTACACTAATTTATAAGAGCACTCATAAACCCGCATACATCTGTCTGTATCGTGTACTTGCATAACTAGCAGCAACCTTAAATGACCTCATATATATATCTGATTAAATTGAAGTTTATTTTTATTAGGAATTTAGGGAATCCTTTGGAAAAAAACATTGATATATCAATACTTGTAATGAGTGTTTGACATATTAGAAATGAGAAAAAGAAGATTTTCTATTGATTGGTCAATTGAAATTGAAACTGTTTTTTCCCAATCTAACATCAGATATAGATAAACTTGAGTAGAAATTTTCTCAAATAAAAAAAAGAAGGTTATCAAAAGACTCGATTGAATGGCTAGAAAAAAAAGTATTTTTTATCATGCATGCTACAAAAGTCATGCGTTTAACATTTATTGTTGTATAGAATAGTAAATTTTGATTGAAAGGATCTGTTGAATGCTTCGAAGTTTCATTTCATATTGGACACTCTTAAATGTGGTTTGTAATGAGAAACAATTTACTTTTAGCAATGTAATCATTGTAATGGTGTAAATGAAAAGATTACATTCAAAATTCAATGTAATTTTTTAATACTGAAAATGAATTAGTGAGTAATTAATTTTCAACTATTTTTTAATTACTAATTTGATTGAAATTCCATTTTCATTACTAGTCAACGTGTCTTAATTAAGCTGGATTGCTGCTAAATGTCATCAAGGAAATTTATTTCATTGTGTTTGTGCGTCAAAGTTTATGTTTAAAACTTCGGAGAATCCATTTCTATTTTCATCATTTGACAATTATTGAATCTAAAAGAGCTTTGACTTTAATTTTCTTAAAAGATAGGAGATTTTTTCTAAAAGCACTTAACTTCTTTCTACTTTTCTATGATTCTTCAACTAAATTTAAATTGTCTTCAAATTATTATTATTATTATTATTACTATTAAAAATCATTAACTTTCTCTTCAAAGTGAGAGACAAAACCGCTAAAAACGACCATTTACAAATAAGGTCATCAGAACACTCTGATTTAACGCTTCTGGATTATTTTAATAGCTGAAATCATCAACTGATCTTAGCTAGACGTCCCCTGAAATTATGGAAGCACTGCACAACCGTTTCGTCCTAGTACTGGAACTTCTTTACAGTGCCTTACCCATGACTCTGCAAGTGGGAATTAAACTTTAGATCCTCGGTATCTCAAGCGAAAATTTAACCTCTAGATTATTGAGCCGTGGTTTCAACTGTGAGAATGATACAATCTCTACAAATACTCTTTACTTATGGGTTAATTGAGCATCCTATTTCTTCAAATGCATAAGTTTTACTGATATTCTTTAGAATGATAATGAAAGCTTTAAAATGTTAAACTGTCCACCACTGCCAACACAACACAATCAAAAGTATCGATCTGAGTTACCATTTCAGACCGCCATTCAATGGTAAGTAACTTCTATTAAATATAATTTTACATCCTCTATGTATTTATGAATGAATTTTAGTGAGATTTCAATGGTAAAATGCTATAGTAATAACAATAATGATAATAATAATAATAATTGTTTCAAAAGCAAATTTTCTTTAAAATAGGTGGAAGATTTTATACTAACGATTATATTATCATTCTAGAAGCTGATGTAACCAACGAAGTCAAGATCGGATGGAAAATATTTAGAGAAGATATAGTCTATTAACAAAATATTTACATTTAATCTTCAGACATTCATTGATAAATACAAGCAAGTTATTGACTGTCTTCTCTTATATTTCTTCTAGTCTTCAATATTATCTGATCGCGCTATGCATTCCAATCTCTAGATACTCCTCTCTCTGGTAGAAACTTCTGGACAACGCTACGCTACACACTACTTATACTCCGTCTTATGAGCAGCATCCATCTTACTGGTTCTAGACTATTCGGTAGTCTGCATTTATTAGCTGTTTCTTGCCACTTATATTACAGTTACACCTTGTAGTCGAATAAAAAGACTAGAATTCCGAATCCACTTCGTAATTAATTTTAAAGCTGAAGTCAGATGATGCTCAGTGTTAAGGCCTAATAGCATTCATTGAACTGCTAAATGTATTTGTATATTAAAATTAGGAATTCATTTCATTTTCCATATATATTCAGTTCCTGTTTTACTGTCAAATAATCACTCTTTTTTCTTACACATTCCAGTTTTTAGTACTCCCACTTTATTACTTTGATTTATACCTTCCTACCTACCCACATATATAACCATGAATGCATATAATGACTAATCTTATTAATTGTGAAATTCTTTATTCTTCCATCTTAATGTTTAAATGTGTTAATGAGTTTTGAGTCATTTATATTATGTGTGGTTTGATCACTCTAGTGTTAATTATAATCATATGATTATACGAAATAATAACATCAATTGATTCATTAAATTATATTCTAATGAATGCTTTTTTTTATCGTGATTGACGAGATTATTAGGACCTTCATATCTCAAAGGAAGCTAGGGTGATACAGTGAACAGCTTGGATGCAGCTAGACAATTTGAACATCATAGATGATCTAGCTCTTCTATTCCATATTATAGTAACAAATAGACGTGAATGCATCCATTGTAGAAGTAACTTTTGCAGCAGTAGATCTCCACATATATGAAGCGAAAACTAAGTCTATAAGGAAAATTCAAAGTTGGAATCCTCAAGGAAAATCGAAAGAGTCAGACTAAAGAACACGTAACCGCGAAAATTTGAGGTAGATATCAAAATAGTGAATAGCTCTTTGGAAAGACTGGAAAAGAGAGCTTGGGACAGAAGTGATTAAAGATTTCGAATCGGCAGACTTTAACGAAAAGCGATAGCAGGTTTAATGAATTAAGTTATTATTTTGATGATTTTACTGATCATAACATTTTTACTAGATTGAAATTCTTTCATTTAGATTTATGAAAACATTGGTTTTAAAGGATGCAGTTGTCCAAATAGCCTCATGTTATGAGCAGGAAGTCACAGTATAATCCACTTTCATGAAAAGAAATAACTTTAAGACTGAATAACTCAAATCCATTCACAATAAATAATAAACGTTTGAATGAACTGTTTACATATTTTTGTTCAACTGTGAATATTTATCATTGCTACCGGTCATGTGTTTTAGCTATTGTAATTCAATTTTTCTTTCTGAAATGGTTTATGAAATAGTTAATTACTAAGTCACTAAGACATTTGTTTAAAAGAATTTAAATTTCGTAAGGTTTTATTTTGCTGAACAGCATAAAATATTTGGTAATGCGTTCGTATATTTGTGCGCTAATGTGACTATAAACCATTCAAACTAGTTAAACGCGATCTTAATGGTTGTCAGTCAGTCAGTTAGTTACAACGTAGAACTTCGTACGTGCTCGCATCGGTTCACTCCAAGTTTGTCATACCACATTAACACAGAGACTCAGTCGTCAAGTCAATAGTAGTAGAGGTAGTAGAAGTATTAGCAGCAATCAAAAAGATTAATGATCGAATATATCATTCGAGATGTATACTCCAGAGGAATCGATTAAAAATGAGAAAAACGGTCATTAGGAATTCAGAAGATAAGGATTTGAGAGAAAACAAGGAATGGATGCACCTGCACCATTGCAAACGGTTTTGAGACATGTCATTCAGGGTATCTAACCATCGATTATTATTATCTCGCGGACCCCAACCAGGTAATCGACAACTACCGACATGGCTCAGTCCACTTGTCAATGACTTCATGGATTTGTGCCATGGTTTGGTTTGGCCGCCCCTAGCTTTCTTCCAACCTACTCCTACACAAGAAAACAAAGCTTGACAAGGCAGTCGGTAGTTGGGCATTCGTAACACATGTCCCAACCATCTCAACTGACGGAGTTTCACTACTTTATCTATTGATCTGCCATCCTTACCTAGGACCCGTTTCTTAACAACAGCATTGCTTACTCGATCTTCGCAGGATGGAAGAACAGTGCTTCGAAGACGTCGATGATCGAAAACCAGTAACCTAAGAATATCTTCTACTCTTACTGGCCATGTTTCACAACCATAAAATAGGGTGGAGCTAACTGCTGCACAGTAGACTTATCCTTTGGTTAGTGAACGCAAGTTGGTGAAAACCAATCGAGACCTCTGTTAAGATTTCGTCACACATCAGGCCATCAGCACTGATGAAACCATCTTAATGATTGGAATAAAGTTTAAAATGTAGGAATTTAAAGATAAATCATTTGTCCAAAAACCTGAAAGCATTAGGAATACCCAAAAAGTATTGTGTTAGAACAGCTGGAACAAGTAAATATTAAATTATTGAAAACGTTCGAGTTCAATATGAAATGTAAACTTCACATAAGTTTTAACAATATCTTACCTGTTTATTATGCCATTCTGTCTTCCATTGTGGCATACAAGATGGTATTTTAGTTAATAGTGTTAAAATTATTTGTTTAGCTGCTTCATTCCATAAGTTATTTGATTCAATTTGTGTTATACCCATAAATGTGATATGAGCTAATAGGGAATTTTTACAATCTGATTGTTTTTTATCACTTTCTAATCCAACACCTAACAAATGACCATTATTAGTACCTGGTGTAAATTGTATACGTAGACCAAGATTAATTGAATAATTCAATAATTTATCATTGGCTAATTTGTGTAGTATGTCTAATATTGTACGAATTGCCTAAATCATGTAATATGGAAAATAAACAACAAAGAATACAAGAAAAGAATTCACAAGTAAATACACAAATCAGATAATAATAATAATAAAACAGAAATTTGAAAACTAGTCGTTCCCGACCGACTTGAATTAGTGTATTTGTCTAGCAAGCAGTAAAATTTGAAACGTGATTTCTTTTCTTACTTCTGACTTATCAGCTAGATATACCTGTATCCCTAGTGTTGATATTGTAATACAATGAAATCAGTTTAACAAATACATTTTGTAAACCGTAGATCAGAATGATTTAGTTAAATTTACACATTTTTGAAACCATGAGTCGATCAATGTTAGACCACCATTAGAAACCTGGAAGCACTGGACAGTCGTTTCGTCCTGGTATGGGACTCCTCAGCAGTGCGCATCCACGACTCCTGCACCCTGCAGGATTCGAACCCAGGACCTTCGGTATTGCAGGCGAACGCCTAACCATCGAACCACTGAGCCGGTATCTAACGGTGTTAATGCCTAACTTGATCCATTCACAGAGTTGCGCAACCTCATACACAGTCTTCGGTAGTTACTGTCTACACCCGAACAGGTTGAACTTCACTGGTCACTTCTTCCCACTGGAACTCGGAGAAGATTCCTCACGAAGCTAGTCACTAGTGAGCACAGGTAATTTGCATTACGGGGTTGTGACGATTGTTAAGTTACACATTTTTGAAACCATGAATCGATCAATGTTAGATAAATTTATAGATTAATTCTTTGTTAGACTTTATAACTTATTCATAATTCCATAAAGTACCACTATAAAATTGCGATTTTTGAACTGAATATAAAATGTTAACTTATCGTTTGTAGTATGTGTGGGGTGAAATTAGTTGTCATTTGGAGTTTGATCAATGAAGTGTAGTTACACTGTTCATATTATAATTCATTCAAATCCTCATGACCTAATAAGTAACCATACATGTAATTTGGTTATTCCAATGTGGTTGGGCAAATAAAACATAACAATGATTTTAATAATGTGGTTTGTATAGTTTTGGTGATTTGATTTCATTACAAAAATATTTAAAAATCGAAGCTGTTAAACAAATACATATATCTGATTAGTTGGAATTAGTCAGTAATGCATCTATCTATTATTTCATATAATATATAACCCATGAACTTCTAGTTTTGTTACAATAACAATATATCTACTCGTTGCATACATTGAGTTAGCTCACTTACCTTTTCCACTTCGCTTCGCTTTGCTTGTGCGCTATTCATTCACAATTCTGTCTGCTTGAAATAAACTCATTCAACCGAATCCTTATTATGCTTCTTATCACATTCGTTGCATAAACATGGTTCGCCTAAATGTGATTAATGGAAACTTAAGGGGAGATTTATTTCATAGCATATTTAGCTGTTTGTAAATAAAGAAGTCAGAATGTTCATTCCATCTTATTTTGAATTCTTCAGCTGGATATACCCGCCAATGAGAGTTAGTATTTACGTTGGGATTCGAACCCAGTAATGTTTGCCTTAAACAACATCGCTTTATTCACCTAACTACTGAGTCCAGATACTTACTCACTTATGCAATGGATATGAGATTTGATATCAACAACAGAATAACTCCAAAGTGCATTAAATTTCATAAAAAATTTTTTTATCAACAATAATAGATAGATTCATTGATTAAAAATCAAACTAGATATTTTCTCATTAGTTATTTTTATTTATTAGATAAATTAATTCAATATATTTTCAAATATAAACACACACTAACCATTATAAACTGATTTAATTCATTATCTGTTTCCATAGTAAATTTCAATATTCGAAGTGGTTCTTTCAATTTACCGAATGAATTTAATGCCCATGGTGTATATTGAATAGTTGTTGAATGTGGAAAATATTTACACCTTAAATAATGATGTGCTCTTTTCAATAATTTCGGTATATTGTCTGGTTGTTCGATAAATTCTTCAATGAATGGACCAAATACTTGATCTAATAAATAAACAAATTGTTGTGGATCAGAGTCATAACTGATCAATGGGTCCTCTTCATTATAATTATTATTATCATTAATGTGGTCATTATTTCCCATATCAATAGCAATATAATTATCTTGATAATCTTGTGAGAAACGCTTTGTTGTACGTAACAGTACTTCATCTTCTTCAATATTCCAAACTTTTAAATCGACTAGTTCATTATCATTATTATTAGTATTATTATTATTATTATTATTACTATTATTATCATTAGAAATATCAGCACTGACATAATCATTATGATTAATACCATTTTGATTTGATTCAAGATTGACTGATTTAATATGACAACTGTTATACGGTAGATAGATTATTTCAGTGGACTGATTAATAGTTATAGCATCTTTTAATATAGTATTTTCAGTGTTCAATAAATCAGACCATTTATAAAAATGATAATTCACCTTAACAGAAATAAAAAAAATTTCACATAATAAAAAATAAAACATTTTCCAACTTTTAAAAAATATTAACAGTGAAAAATATGCATTTACAAGGAAATAAATATTCACAATGAATTCTATGAAAAAAAAATTGGTGAAGTATTGAATATTGAATGGAATTTAATGTATTGAATTGAAGAATCCTTACATCAACTTTTTTGTGATACAAAATATAATTTTACTCAATATTTTTTTCATTATATTCAAATGGACAGGATAATCGGATGCATCTTCTAATCAGTAGAGCATATTTTTACAGTTTGTATCATGGACTGAACATAGTTCAGTAATCACTGAAACGCAGTAGGCAGCGAATAGCTGTTTTGTTTTCGAGTATTGAACTTTTCAGAAATGTATAACCATAACCACTACGGGGACCAAATCCGCAACCCTTAGGCCTTGAGATAAGTGTTCAACATTTAGATCACTAAGCCAGCATCAAATGATTTATGCTTTTTTCCTCAGTCGATCAGCCAGATAGCTTAACCATTGGTAGGTAAGTCCCCGATAACCAGAACTTCTGGAATTTCCTATTAAAATTAGTCACCAGTAAATGCATGGCGAATATCAATGTAACCATTTTCCTCAGACTGTTGTATTTCATGGTTTACACTTTACGGATTTACCCTAGTTAGATATTTAAACAAGTGGATAACGACTTTGCTATCTGAAGGTTTAAAGCTAGCGCTGTCAGATCTAAGAGTTCTGGATTCGACTGCCAGTGGATGTGGTGAAAAGTTTCATACTACGACAAGATATCTATCCAGTGATCACTGGTTTTCTTTTTTTGTCTTACTAAGAACAAATTGTGATATAAAAATGTAAAAGTGAATAATTTCCAGAGATCCTTATACTCTAATCAACAACAGGATTTAGTGTCTGCCGTTATTGTGATGATCCAAGTGAACAGAACATCGTATTTGATAAAATATGTTCTAAATTAAACTAAAAGATTGATAACCATGATTTACACTGATTGATTAGTCTACCTAACCAACATTTACTGACGATACAGGACTAATTGTTATAAACAAAGAGAGTAATGTCATGTGGAAAGCAGTCAGTATTTTTTATGTCAAGTTAGTCTTATACCGTGAAGATGAAATCTATGAAAAAACTATGCTGACTATTATGAAAGTGTAAAGCTTCATCAAACACATAACAGTGTAAAGTATTTTTGATACTCTGCATTCATACTCTGAGTAGTGATGCTTGTGACAAAACAGATCAACCAGACACCTTAAATAAGTCAAGTTTGTGTTGTTGACAATCAGTCAATTTGTAATATTATACAACTATTTTTAATGTCATGAATAGATAACAACTACCTGAAACTATACCTAGTTATTATATTCAACATTGTACTGATAGTGTACTGTATACTTATAAAAATTGCTCACCTTTGTTAATGTAATTGGGTTATACCTAAGTGTTATATCATATACAACACCTAATAATCCCAAATTTGAAACAGCTGACATAATTTCATTTTCGCTTGAGTATTCAATTAAATCACCATGACAATCAACTATACGAATAGCAATCACTTCATCAGTTAAACAACCACCATTTGCAGCACCGCCTGGACCAACTACACCGGGTTGTGTAGATACAATTGCACCCACAACTGTACCAAATATGGAATATGTATCAACAATTTGATTAATTTCAATATTATGACTAATTTGATAATTGATCAATTCATTGATACTAACACATGATAATAATTTTAATCCTTGTATTTCTTTTTCACTATTTTTACATTTCATATTAACAAATTGAATTCTAGGTGAATCAGATAAATCGATGCAATCAATTAAAACAATACCGTTTGTACCGTATAATATTAAATTAGAAGATGATAAATGACCACAAGCACGTACAGTTAATTTCATGGTTCTTGCTGCTCTTATTGTACGTGATATTTCTGAATAAGATTTTGGTTTAACACGTAACATTCTTATTAATTTCCCAGGTACATTGTCTGACATCATTAATGTAAATAATTCAACTTTAGGTAATGTACCAATACGTTTTTGTAGTTCAACACCAAGCCGTTGTATAAAATTTAAATCACTGTCCTCATCTTCATTATTATTAACAGTATCTTCAATGAAATTAGTTGTCATTTCTTTGTTCAAGTGTATTAAATCCATTTTCGAACTAATTACCACCTTTTAATGCAATTTAAATGATGAGAACTTCCGTTTATGTTTTTTGAAGTTAATAGATTATATTTATAAATTTCTCTACAAATTGAAAATATAAACTGAATAAACAATGCAAATAATCTGATTTCATCAATTCATTTGTTTATTTGACTTTTTTTTCAACCGATTATTGTTCATATTAACTCATTTTTTGCACTATGGTTTTAAGGTCACTTAATGAATGCGCAATTACTGTATATAGGTTGATACACAGCATATAAAATTTTTATAAGCTTTTTACCTCAGAACAATCGATCAACTTGACTTTCATCCATTATATACTTACCTACTTAGTTACGTCTGTTACTCCCAACGGAACATGGGCCGCCCACCAGTGTTCTCCAACCAACTCTGTCCTGGGCTTCCCTTTCCAGTTTTTTCCCATTTTTGTTCATTCTTCTCATGCCAGTCTCCATTTCACGACGTGATTTGTTTCTTTGCCTTCCTCTTTTACTTTGACTCTGAGGGTTCCAAGTGGGGGATTGTCTCGTGCCGCAGTTGGGTGCTTTCCACAGTGTGTCCTATCCACTTCCATCGCTTCATGCTGATTTCCACTGGAATCTGGTTTGTTCTCTCACACAGTAGGCTGTTGCTGATGGTGTCTGACCAACGGATACGAAGTATTTTGCGAAGACAGATGTTCATAAATACTTTTATCTTCTGGATGATGGCTTTCGTAGTTTTCCAAGTTTCCACTCCATACAGTATAACTGTCTTCCGTGCCTTTACATCTGCATCGGACCCACCTTGCTCGTCAATGATCCCGCCCAGATAAGTAAAGGATTTTACGTCCTGCAAGGCATTTCCATCAAGACTGATTTGGTTGGTGCATGTACTGTTGTATCGTAGAATCTTACTTCTCCCTTTATGTATGTTGAGACCTCCTTCTGCTGAGGCTTCTGCTGCACTAGTTTTCTTCTCTTGCATTTGTTGATGCGTGTGCGATAGAAGAGCCAGGTCATCTGCGAAGTCCAGATCGTCTAGCTACGTCCTAGCTGTCCACTGAATACCGTGCTTCCCTCCAGATGCTGACGTCTTCATTGCTGATTACTTTGCCTTCCTTGCTTTTCACTGGTCGTTCTGGTTTATGATAGTTTCCAGCGATCTCTTTGTCGTATCGTGCAATCGTTTCATGTTTTCTTCTCTTGCAGCCTTTTCCGCCGTCATTACGAGGTCTTCCACATATTTACCTATGTCGGTTCTGATGCTCCTCTTCACTTGCTTATTTGCTTCTGTGTATTCACCTTGGCTATCATCTTATAAGTTATTCTGGTCATCTTATTTGCTATCTATGCAGAGTTGCACTATTATAATTTTCACTTTTTTTGAATATCAAGGCTTGTGCATAATTTCAGAACATATTACTTTAAATAGAAATCATCTATCCTGCCTTTGACAGTAGGCTTACTTAAACTCTCTTCTATCTGATTGACCGGTATTTTGAAATCTGACACAAACTTACTGTAATTGATATCGATTTACCACGTACTGTAAAGATTGATCTGATATAAAGCACCAAATAGTCCTATTATTTGGTGAAAAGTTTCCTTTATAATATTTAGCTGGAGGTAGTCACAAGGAAACCCAGCTCGACCTAGGGCTCGTGCAACTCGAGACTCGTCTGGAGTACGTTGTGCCTGTATTTTTGAGGGCACTCAGACATAACATGCAATTCGAATTTTGTCGCCTAGCTTTACAAGCTGAGTTTTTCGCTCTGCAACTAACTGACTGCTTACAGAAATGAGACATTCACAATTAACTGATCGTCAAGAAGTGATTAATATTATGTTTACTTAGGCTTTCATACTAACAGACTTCTATAAATCAAGTTGCGATATGACCACTTATCTAAAATTCCAAGTACATCTTGCTGACAACTGACAACTAACACAAAACCGAGGTCAATACCAAGTTTACTCTGAACTGTCTTCACCTACGTCAATTTACTGAATAAAATATTCAGTCACTTGAACTAGATCCTACACTGCTATTTGATCGTTATACTTTAGTCATCAATAAGAGATTAGTTAAATGTAACTGTTGTAATTGTTAACTGTTCAATAAACAATAAATTATTCATTTGTTCAATATTATTAATTCAATTTCACAAAAACTATTTAATTATGATCAAAGTGAGTCGTTTGAATTCCTAATAAAATGCTTCATGTAATCAGTTTATCACTATTATTTATTATATTATTTTATAAACAAGAATAAACATTCATGTATTTTTAATTGAATGTAAATTTATACCTTGGAAATATTATATTTTCTTTTATTGTTCAATAACAAAAACAATTCGAATTTCTTCAAATTAATCTAATTAAATTAACATTTAATCTAATCAAAAATAATAATCCAAATATTGATTTGATAAAGTATTTTTTCATTTCAGTGATTCCAATTAGAATTTTACTTTTTCAAGGGGAAAAAAACCAAGTTGATAATGATTATAATCACTTAGTTCATTGTTTTAATGTGTATTTTAACTGATCACACAGAATTAATTAATGTATTAACTATGACAAGTGAATTTCCTTTGTTCACCTATTGTCAACTTATTCATTTGGATTACGGGGTTGTGAAGATTGTTAAGTTACACATTTTTGAAACCATGAATCAATCAATGTTAGACCACCGTTAGAAACCTGGAAGCACTGGACGGCCGTCTCGTCCTGGTATAGGACTCCTCAGCAGTGCGCATCCACGACTCCTGCAGCCCGCAGGATTCGAACCCGGGACCTTTGGTATTGTAGGCGAACGCCTAACCATCGGACCACTGAGCCGGTAACTAACGGTGTTAATGTTTGAGGAGTCCCATACCAGGACGAAATGGTCGTCCAGTGCTTCCAGGTTTCTAATGGTGGTCTAACATTGATCGATTAATGGTTTCAAAAATGTGTAACTTATTCATTGTCATGTATATTCAGAATGTAGCGATTGTTGTAATCACAAAGAAATTATTGTTTGTTGTTTATTTTCGTTGTTTAACTTATATGGAATAAATATTAGTTCATTATATTTGTATTCTAAAGTTTCTAAGTATCGTTTTGATTTAATTTTCAATAAAGTCAAATAAGATGCAAAGAATATTTACTAACAGTGATAACAAATTATGGATAAATTTAGCATTCATCAACCCTATCTGATGAATATGATTTGTGCTTTGCCTAATGGCTAAAATATTTCATTTGGAGATAAAAGGAGAGGGATCAATGACATTTTTAGTTGAAAAGAATGGCTGTTTAGATTTTATACCCTTTGATTTGTATGATTTATTCGTGTTGAAGCTTTGATAATTTCAATAGACAAAAGTATAACCAGATGTTTGCCTAATCAGATTGATTGTTGCAATTAGTTTAATTATTTCTAACCTTACTGTGACTAATAATACTACGAAATTGTTTAAATATGAAATAGTAAGAAATACTAATCGATCGATTGATAAAAAAAAAAACATCTCTGAAACGACCAAAAAGCTGGATGAATGAAAACAGATTATAAAAAAATAA
The DNA here is from genome assembly GCA_944470395.2 of Schistosoma turkestanicum. NCBI lineage: Eukaryota > Metazoa > Platyhelminthes > Trematoda > Strigeidida > Schistosomatidae > Schistosoma > Schistosoma turkestanicum. The sequence goes on along the minus strand of OX103974.1, from coordinate 7,365,303 downwards.
AACCAACATTGAATGATGCTGTTCAAAGGTTTTTTTCCATTTCTTATTGCTTTATTGAATCTAACGAGATTAGCATCAATTGCTCAATATCTGATAAGAAATTATTCATTATGATTTTGTCGAACATGAATAAATCTTCATGTCACAACATTTTTATTAAATAAATTTGTGCTACTTATAAGTAGTCTTCAAATGTATCTTAAACTTTACATGTTTGATAACCATGTTCTAGTACTGATAGAAATCGCCTTTCATAATAAACCAGTTCAATAGAATGGAAACATTGACCATTCACTTTACACATAAAAACTGAATCAGCGGTTTCAAATGAAAATCTATTGATTCAGTGTTGTGATGAATGTTTAATAAAATGAAGCCTAGTTTATAGGATGTACCGTAGTAAATGAAAGAATGCTTGATTGAATTTGAAATTAGTATGGAATGAAGGAGTTTCCTGAAAAATTCGGAATCATATTATTATTAATTTTGTAACAAATGGATTTGTTCTCTGAATTCATAATTTATGTGTGATCATGATAGCCATAAAAATGCTGACATACATTTAAGTTACAGAATTTAATTGTCAAAAGTAAATTTTGAAAACAACATTGAGATGATAGAATTAGAAAATATAACGTCAGCCGATTGTATTTTGATGGTTTTACAATCAATTGAGAGATTTACATAATCCCAAAATGTATTTGAGTTGCCTGATATTGATTGTCTTTAAAATTTAAAAAAAAAACACTAAGTGTTAATTCTAGAATTCCATAAATTTCATTAATTTTCGCAACGTTGGATTTTTTTTAGTCATGCAATTTACTAAAAGATAATAAATAGTAATCATTGCTTGTATTGATCTAGAAAGGTCTACCATATAATACTGAATTTACCCAACAGAAGTCCAATAAGCAATAATCCACTATGGGAAACTCACTTGAAAAGATATGTTAGATAAATCAAAGTAAACCAGTTACTAAAAACACTAACCATGTCATAGAAACAGTGAGAAATAAAAATCTGTTAACAGTGTAATGAGAGAAAAAGCCGAAATGTGAATTTAATACTTATGAATAAGTAGGATCAGAGAAGTGGCACCACATTTGTAAGGAAACTAACAAAATCCTACAACATTCAACATATGGATCAATGGAATTTCAAACAGATCCACGTATATATACACATATAAAAAACATCCTGCACGAATGGTATAGATTAGTAGATAGTTTATTCGGTCACACTATCACTTTTAGTCTAACAAAATATGATGGGAATCATTTTCAAATATGATTGTTTAAAATCCCTAATTTAATCCAGAAGAGAAACAAAAGAGTTAAAAGATGCAGTTTATTTATGTGCGTGTTTCGGTGGAAATTCTATTGTCCCATGAGTAATATTCAATATTAAATCCGAATCTATCATAGAGTATGGAAGTGTGATGCATACTACGTGAGTTCTCAGTAGTATGCCACGGAAGCTACGCCCTGAAAGAAAAGCGATGGTTTCGAATATATGGTGCAGTGAGTGTTTTAAGAGTGAAAGACATATGAAAGAAGATGGTAAATAATATGAAAGCAAATTGCGTTTTCTATAAATACTTTACTATTCCATCTGGTTTTGATAGCTTTGTTTATTACAAAAGTAATAAAAACCAGTGAAAAACATACTCCTACTTATAAGTAGTATAAGTTAATTGACAGAAAGTTTTGGATTCAGTTATCGTATCGTCAGTAATTTATGTTTATCATACACTGAAATATTAAAGTGGCTATTAAATGTATTTAAATATCAAGAAGTTTGTGAATTGCACAGATAAATTCATTTTTTTACCTTACCTGGACAAGAATTCGATCAGAGAAAATATTGAATTTCCAATCTGAAATATACCAGGGAATTTCTTGAAACATAAGCATCCAAATAAGTCAGTCAACAATACATAGTTCGAAATGCATCCAAACTTTCATTTGGTATCATAGACAGATTAAATCAGTGAATTGTCAAAGAACACAATAAAATGGTCAATAAAGAAACAATAATAGACAATAAAACGCACGAAGATGACCAATCATAGATAAAAGCATCAGGACAATTGTGGATTAAGTGAAAACATCACAACCTACGTAGAGTTCTGTTGATAATATCCAGAAAGGTAGTGAAAGCATCACAACGAAATCATTTCACTTAAACAATATATCACCACCACCATCACTAAAATTTACATTTTATTTATGCATATCCTCTTTTCATCATCATCAGCATCATCATCATGAGAATCATGAAATTGAATCAAGTATGTGATTTGTTTCTGATTCTTTTTTCAAATTGATATTAGTTACTGTTTGTCATTGCATCAAATTACTTATTTTCATACTCATAAGAAATTACAGAGACATTTATGTTTCCATTGGCATATCTATATGAATTGGGGTTTACATACTTATCTGTGTTATATATATTGAGATTTATTTATATTTGTTTGTTGTTTTTCTTCCACTGAATACATTTCGGTGTATCTTTCAAATAAGTAAAATGTAAGTCAGTCTATAAATAAAAACCAACAATTAGACTTGGCAAAAATAATGCAATAAAATACATTGAAGTTAAATATAATTAATTAAACTTGCATTTACTGTAAAATGAAGTCCGAAAAAAAAACAAAAACTGAACGACTGAAACACTCACTGTAAATAGATCTATTTTCGAACATTTTCAAACATATACCATTCACTGTATTGTTATTGATTTTCAGAGATAACAGAGAGAGATTTTCATCAATTGGAAGTTAAAAGGAAAACAAGCCACAAACGGCATAGAATCGTAGGCTTATAAAACTGATCACGTATAAAGTAGAATGTATTTAATTGACGCTCAATATTGATTAGCACAGTAAAATAAATTGAATAAAAAATGAATTCTTCTAAAGCTTTGCATTACAGCACTACTCTTGAAATCATGGTAAACATTCATAGTTCATAGTATGAGTATATGATAGAAGTATATATATATATATATATATATATATATATATATATATATATATATATATATATATTTAGCATGTTACTTGTAAGATCTACCACATGTAATCTTATTTGAAGCATGTTATACAGTGAGTATGCTTTCTTCAGATGATCTAGAAGAATAAAATATTATTACCAAAGATTAGAAATAGAATAATTTAGAGTTTTTCTATTTTGTAAAGGAAAGATATTAATTATCATAAGTAATACGGCGATATTATTTCAGAGGTTTATCTTGCTTGGAGTACCATTGAAGGTCGACGAGCATTGTACAGATGTTTCAGAGTGATATGCAACTCTTAAGTTGGAGTTCTGATGGGTTTGTAGGTGTATATTACTAGGGTATAAAATATTTCAATGCTTCGAGGTTTTCGAAAATACTATAAATGAATGTGATCTTTGATGATTAATACCACAGAAAATTAAAACAATCTCCACTAAATCCCCTCATATAATTCTTTTTACAAAATGAAAGTCATTTCCATGACGAATCAGCTAGGACATTATTTAATTTCATCAAGGGTTAAAAAACTAATTCTATCTAGTTTAAAACTTCATGTCGAAGGCATGCCTACCGTCCAACATACGGTTAAATCTATAACTTTCAAATTTCTAAATTAAAAAAAATGTCATAGCACTACTGATTATTGTAACATTATGATTGCAGTCATTAACAAACAAAATGTATTGAAAGCTGAAACACGAAGCAAACATGAAATGTTCGTCACTAGGTACGCTTGAAGCTATTACGAGTTCACCTTAGTCGATAAACGCGAACCAGACAATGACCAGCGTCCAGATAGGCTACCTTGAATCCCAAGCTGAAAATAATAGGCTTTGTAAGCGTAGAAAGTATATTCTACAAACACCCAGCAATCACAATATAATCAAGCACACAACTCTCGTTTATTTATACATCATAGAAACGTCCTTGGGACAGTTACGAAAATAGCACACTAAAATACACAGCAGCCAATCACAGCCATGGATTTTCCTGGTGAGAATTGAAATCTCAAGGTCAACTGATCAGCCCATGCTCGCAAACGTGAAATCCAAAATAAGGCATTTATCAAGCGAGTTTTGGGGATCTAACATTCCCAACAAAACAAACACTACTTTATTTGAGACAATAAAAGTGTGGAATATTTGTGATGAAACAGAACCCGGGGTAGATATGAAATTTCTGATATTCATCATCTAAATGTCTATAGAAACACAATAGTTTTATGTATGTTAACTTTGACCCCCAGTTTGTAATGAACACTTGTGGAACTAATCTCTCGTTTATTATGACCAATTAATTTAGGTTTTTGAGTGGAGAGTACTGTGACTAATTCCCTTGATTTTCTTATTTACTGTCATCTCGTTCATAAATTATAACGAATTTAATTCTCTCTGTCTTTTTCATAAGTCACTGACTGTCACACCGTAATAAAGGTGCCTAAATGATCAATGCACAATTAAATTTAATATTTTTTTCAGTGCATAATATAATTTATTTTCCAATCGAATATAACAATGACAAGGGTTTAATTAAGATCTCAGTTAGAGTGATTTTACTATTAGTCATGTTTTCTTATTCCATTAATGTTGTTGTTGTTTCGCATCAAGCTACCGCTGATTACTTTTCAACATTCAATAATAATTCTAATCAGTTTTTTTTCAATTTATATTTATCATTATTCCTGGTATATTTACATTCTGCATTTCTTTCAATGTCATATTGTGAAATAATAAATAATAAGATTGAATCTGTTTAATATAAAATGGATACTTGAAGAAACTTTTAAATAGTCAATATATTTAATTATTTTCTTACAAAAATGTATATCAGATGATTTTATCGAAGTGAAAATTCTTAAATCTAATTAAGTTTACTACATGTGTTAGTTAATTGTCTAGTCAAAAATGATGTAGTGATCAAAAGAAACATAAACACAATTGTTAATAATCAGTTAATAACTAACTTTATGTTAAGTCATATAAGTCCAAAGTACTTTTTACAAGACCAAGAGTAGATTATCTGTATTCATTCTTTTGTTGTAAACTGTGTTTTAACTAATCAAAAAGTTAATCATCTGATTAGATATGGTAATTTGGATGAGATTAGGCTACTTATAGTGAATGAAATTTAAAGGGCTTTCGTGTTAATCCGAAACATATTCAACACTATTAAGAAGTTAGCTTGGATGTAAAACATCACGTATCTGAAGTATCACTGAGATACAGTGCTTCCGAGAAGTGACTCTGTGTGTTCATCATCGTTGTCTCCGAATAATTGTCGACGTCTGACGGTAACAGTTTAAACAAGTCTAAAAGTCGTCTAGTATAGTGAAAATTTAAACTGTTATTCGTATAGAACGGCAGTTTGGCTGTTTGGGGAGCGTTTTGTGAATTCATCTGGCTACTTTCACGTTATGCATTGTTTTCTAATGCTGAGGTAGCTTAAGACAGTATCCTAGACTGGTATATTTTGATCCTTCATTTCATCTTGGTTGGGAGTTTAGTAACTGTTGAATTCAGTAGGTTGAGATATTTTATATGACTCCAAAGTAAGTCAATGTTGATCTTGTCGTAGTTTCTCATTGTATCCATTGAAATAAGATGATGTTTCTGAAGTGAACGAAATCTCTCTCGATTGTTTAACTTAATTGAAGTGCATCGTTTAGTAATTATGATATTTTATCTTCCAAAGAAAATATTTACTAACTTGTGCCTACAGGAAAATAACATAAACGAACTATCTAGCTGAAATATCAAACACCCATTAGTTGATCCGGAACATTGTTCAAGTAATTCAGGAACTTGTTTGGACAATAACATGAGAAATTACTATTGTTATATGCATTAGTTGGCCTAATGATTTAAATACTAATTCAGTAATATTACTGTTTGAAATTCTCATTGAATCAACTCGTTATCGGTTAGTACAGATTAAAAATACAAACACCAAATCCAGTTACTTAACAATTAATTTACGATGAAGATGAGATTACTATCCCCTGAAATATTCCTACGAGTGACAATTCTCCTAGTGTTCGCTTCATTTTAACACGTATTATATTGATTGATTCTCAGGATACACTATAATTGAACAAACATTGAAGGATATCTATTTTATACTGTGTAGTCATCAAATATAACTGTTTGGAGACATAGAAAAGACACAAGACATCAAATATCTTTGTCTTGAAGAAACCATATTTCCCAAACGTATAAAACAAAAACATCCTTCTAGTGAGACAGTATATTATCAGATTATTTTACAAACAGACTAACTTCTGAATTCCTTTTTACCATTATCTTTTTCTTTTTACGTTTCTTTCAATAGATTCTATTTCTCGAATAATATCATCGAACCTTAATCTCTCCGATTACTGCTAATACTTTTAGTACCTCTACTACTATTCTGGGATTTGAATTGACAATTACATCTCTGTGTTGATGTGCTATGACAACATGAACTGATGTGTGTATGTACGTACGAAGTTCTACGTTGCTATTGATTGATTGACTGACTGATTGATTGGTTGATTGAACGATGATGATGAAATATTCTGTTCTTTTGAATGAGCATTAAATATAATTTACTTGAATATTTACGAATAAAAACTAGCTTTATAAAATGTAAGAAATTCACAATGATATATATATAATATGGTTAATGAAATTCAGTCTGAATTGTTTGAATAATTTTATCTTATTTTTAAACAGTATTTACTTCTAGAATAATTTGATATTACGATTGGTTAAACGATTGCGCATAGCATAAACAACACAAAATGTTATCCAGACTAAAATACTACAGAGAGATGAGGAAATTAAGTAACAAAAGAGAAAAATGTTATGAATAAAAAAAAGATTCTAATCCAATTTCAGTTATAAAGAGATGTACAGATATAATCAATTTGAACTTATTAAATCATTAGATTTTATCAAATGGGAGTCTTAATCCTGCCTAAACATGGATTGAAATGGGATCAAATTTATAATTATATCATGCCAATTACATACATTTCAATCAACTGAATTCCTTCTATATTCGAAGTTCACGTAAAACGTGATAGTTCTGAATTCATTGAATATCATCAACTCTAGTAATTCAACCTTAAATTAAACGACTGCTTTTTATTCACATCACATATTCAAAGGGAAAAAGGAAACATTTCATACTTTTGTAAGACAATTTGCAAAAAGTACAGTTTAGGTAATGAGTCAATTAGAGGAATTGAGAAAACCGGTTTCGAGTGTTTGAATAAAAATTTTGAAAACAAATGACTTTTATCATTTTTCATATAAAATGGTCGATAGAGTTCAGAAAGTGTTAGAACGGGGGTTTTCCTAAAAAACCCCCCGAATTATGTCAAACGGACAAAACTGTGTTAGTTATGTGAACATCAGTCCGTACGGTGATCATAAATGGATATACATTGTAAACCACCTTGATTAACAAGTTTTATTAGTTTCCGACAATAAAAAAATATTTTTCGATTTTATGAGCACATCTTTGCTAAAAGTTAATTGAGAAATAATTTCGTGAAATCATAAGGTCATTTTGAAAAATTTGCCTAACACTTTTCCTTCATACTCTTCCAAACCAAAATTTGTATTTTGTAAACAAATTGGAGGCAGCCAGTTTCAAAATGATTGTTCGATTTCTATTCTGAATGGCATTTTTTAGATTTAACACCAATCGTCAATAGACTTCTATAATCAAATTAACCAATTTATAATTTACTGATCAGAATCAACAAAGAAAAATGTCACAAACAATTATAATATGGTGTGTACTACTTATACGAACGATATAAGTAGTATAAGAAGGGACTTGAAAGAAAAAGTCTCACAGTCAGAAGAGGAAAACGGAAAGCAAATGGAGCAAAAGCAAGAAGTAAATGGAGTAGTACCAACAGGAAGGAAAAGAAGCAACAACAGGAATGGAAGAAGGATGGAGCGTTGGAAGTCACGACTCAAAGATGGTGTGCAAATAGAGTGTTCAATGTAATATTTTCGTTTTTAATTGACTAAGAGTGTAGATTTACACAATACAGTTTTTCCGCGCCCTGCCCTCAGTCTTCTCAATATTCATAAATTATCATTGAATTTTTACTTGTTAGTTCAACAATTTACCTTTAGTAAACTTTTAACGATAGATGAATGAAAACGTCTACATTTTTTCTCTGACTATTTAAACAGATTTGCATGAAAATTGAGTGTTGATTTAATTATTACTTACCCATTCATTTTATATTAAATAAAAATGACGTCATTTACAAAATTTGGTCTTAAATAAAGCCGTCATATTATCAGTTTCAAACAATATGTATCCAGACGATTTCCGCTACTAGGTTATTTATTGGTTGACTAAAATCTTACTATTGCTACAAAGAATTCAAAGTTAAATTTGCATAGAAATTACTAATTTATACGGAAGAGCAAACAAATCAAGTTGTTAGTGATGACCGGTGTAATACCAAGTGTACTACAACCTTTGCATTTATGGATAGGTTAGATAGTATTTCAATTTGTTGTAAGCAGTACTATTTATCATAGAATGTAATAAGACTGGAAAAATGTAAGTTTCACGCTGAACTACAAAGATAAAGTTTTGATTTTTATGACACAGCTACAAACATAATTCATCTAGCATCAAAAAAGGTGTTTATCAAGAGTTTCAGCCACTAGTCTATTACGACAAATAAACAATTCACTAAGTCAATTCAGAGTGAAAATACGCTGTGTTGCATTGATTTTCGTATACTTGTGATGCGAGATGCTAGTCTGAGAATCAAAAGATAAGTATACTGACTTATAGCCCAATCTGTATTTCTCTATGGTTGTGAAACATGGTCTACATGGTACCTACCTTCGGAACATTGTACGAGTTTTGTGTAACAACTAAATGAGTAGTGCTGAAATGCACCAACCAAACCAATCATGATGGAGAAACTCTGAAAGAGGAGGAAACTTTTATGTACCTGAGGAGCATCATCTAAAAATAAGGTGGATCTGGTGCGGTTGTGAAGACACAGATTAGAAAAGGGTAATATTTCTACAAACTGAAGAACATCTGGAAATCAAAACAACTTTCACTCAAGACTAAAGTCACAATTTTCAATGCAAACGTCAAAACCATTCTATTGCCATGGAGTGGAAATTCACAGAATTATCATCCATCTGTCAGCCATCATTCAAAGACATTTATTAACAGTTGTCCACGCAAGATACTCCGGATCCGTCGACCATAAACCATCAGCAATGACTCACTGTGAAAGAGAACTCATCATCATCAACAGCAACGTAGAACTTTGAACCTACGTACATCTTTCAGTTCAAGTTACC